>BRYE01000001.1:11076985-11086985 GCA_030159115.1 Actinidia arguta var. hypoleuca
CGTGGTGTTTATGGTGGGATTAGCACTTTTAGGTTGGAGGGAGTGGAGGTGAGCAGAGGTTTTGCGGTGGCCCTAGTGGTTGTGTTGAGGCTTTCAAGGATAGGTGTAAGTTTGCATTGTGTAGCATGGGCAGGAGGGAGAGAGACAAAGAGTGGATTAGTGAGAGATGAAGAGTGAGTTTTGATTTAAAGAGAGATAGTGTGTCTTAGAGAGTTTGTTGTAAAGGTGCACAAACGGACGGCCTGGGTTGGCCCGATCCGCAATAGCAACGGGATCGATCGGCCACGGGTCGGGCTGAGTTCAGACTGTTATAGTAATGGATTGGACTAGACCAAGTCCATTAATTATTTTTCTTGTCAGGCCTGGCCTATTGTCCTAGTCCGCTATGTTACCGGATTGCACACTATAGTAATAGGCCAGTACCGGTTTGGACCAGCGTGACCCACTTTTTTATTTTTTACGACATTTCGACACATTTTGTAATCAATGTAATGTTATATTTTATAAACATATTTTTTTCTTTTAATGTTATAAAAATATTTTTATTCTTTAAAAAATAATAAGAATTTCAAATTATATTTTAGTCAAATACATTGATTGTAATAATAATACCGGTAATGGAATATTTCGAGTTTGAATCTCGCTTAAATTGACTTTTTAGTTTAAGGTGCCAAAAATTAAGTGTTTAATAATAAAATAAAATATTATAATTAATGAATAATAACCGTTAGTCCAGTGGTTTGGTGCATGGCGCGGGGAAGGTGAGGTTTCGAGTTCGATCCTCTGGTGGAAAAAAAATTCGGGAGGCTTAACAGGCAAGACAAACTGGACTAATGGGTCAGATTATCCGGTCTATTAAAATGGGCCGAACAGGCTGGGCTAACAGGACGAGCTTTGAGAAGGCTGCCCAGCCCATGTCCGTTAGTAATTGGGTTTCGGGCCAAGCTCAAGCCAAATGAATCGGACTTTTCTAGACAGCTACAGTAACAGGTCGACAGACGGGTGAGTTGAATAGTCTAGCCCATTTGTGCACTTCTAGTTTGTTGTGTATGGTTTTAAGAGAGAGAAGAGTGAGTTTGGGTTTGGGTTTGGGTTTGGGTTTGGGTTTGGGTTTGGGTTTGGGTATTTATATATAGAGAGAGAGGAGTGGTTTTGAGTTTGTGGATTTGGTGCATTTTAAATTAAATATCTATTTTGTCTACACAAATAGAGTTGTTTGGTCAAATGGAATGCACATGACCACTTTTCTGTACATCATTTGAATGAACATCTTCAATTGGACTTTATAGACTAAAATCAAGAACTTTAGCCTGGGACGTCATAGACCAAATTAATAATTTAGGGACTAAATAAATAAAATTATAATAGTTTAGGGGATGAAAATAAAATTAACCCATTATAATTGTGTATTTTTTGTCTACCATTTTAACATCGTATGGAAGGAGGGTAAAAATTGAGATTTGACCGAAAGTGTGAGAGAAAGACTTTTTAAATTGGTAATGAAGAGTGCAAATTGAAATTGAGTGCAATGAGTAGGGGTGCAAAGTGAGATTTATTGTGGAAAACATAAATTCATCATTCCATTGTTCTTATGGTTAATGGAGTCAACTTGATCTCAAGAAAAACTTAGGAAAAAAAGGCATAAATTGGATCATAAAGAATGCGGCGTCTTAAGCATAAATAAAGAACAGTTGGCTTCAATTATGGCTTCAAAAGGGAAAAATTGTCAAATGACATCGTTTTTCAAAGGTTTTGATAAAAATCAGTTGGTTCTATCAACCTTAGGTGGACGGAGATGGACATATAACTTTAGTTGTGACTGAATTAAAACTATTGACCAGAACCATACCCAAACTCGATATAATAAAAGAGTTAGGATCACAAAGAATGACAACATGATGTATAAACTTAGTCGAATTTGTATTTTTTTGTAGTAATATATGATGTATGAACTATATTAGGAATGATTTATAATATGTGGTGTATTTAAAAAGTTTTCTATGAAGTATGTTGGAATTTGATATACGAATAAGTTAAATTTATTTTTTTGAGGATTGGAATATGTTAAATTTATTTTTTTGAGGATTGAATTTTTATTTCTTTCTTTTTTAAATTCGGCTATTGGATATATCCTAATTACCTAATACTCGATTGAGTTTGGGTTGGTAGCCATATCGAATGTCACGACCCAATCCATTTATACATGTGGGTTCACCCTCAATGCAGGTTTTATCGTGACCGGCCAATGAGATTCACTCACTAAAGCCTACTACTCAACTAGTTTAGGAATTTTTCTGTTCTATCTTGACATTTATACTCAAATACAATAATATATACGGAAGCGTAAACCAGAGCTGATGCGTCACTAGATAATATACAAATATCTATACATGCTTCTGAATAAAATATTTACATCTACGGTTTTGACCAAAAGTCCAACCCAACTATCATCAAAACTTTATAAGTTCAAAAGATTTAACATTCCTATACTAAGTATGTAATATAGGCTTTTCAAAATCAATACTAGGGTCACCCGCCCTCAATTGCAATCCTCTTCAATCTCATTACCTAAAATTGTTACGTACAATTACATTTTAAGCACTAGGCTAGTATAAGTCAAGTTATATAATATTAACAAGTGCTCATGAAATTATAAAATATCAATTCATTTGAAATAATTTTACTTTTGTCAATTATTTTTCATTGCAATTATTGATTCATCTAAGTTCATTTACCTTGATTTCATATCAAAATTTCAAAATCATATTGGATTGACTCTTGCAACATATACATCCATTCAATGATCACCAATCATTAGGAAGTGCCTCCAATATAATATATGATAAGATGTCACCCACTCTTATTACATCACCTCTCGCTATATTCTCTTCACCTAACTTTTGGGGCACCGTTCGAATCATGTGTAGTCTAAAATATACTTTCGAAAGTAATTATTTTTTATATTTTATGGCACATTTAAAAAAAATAGCATGCATTTAATCATAAAAAATTATTATGTTTAATCAATAAAAATATACATGCTTTCATTGCAAAATTTTTACTTTTAAGTAAAATATAACAAGATTCATCTTATATTTATGTCAAACTCTTTCAGTGCCCGCTCGTAAATTAAGGGCCCATCGGGTTCAGGTCCTATAATTAATAATTCTGAATTTAATATTTTTTATTTAATTATCCTTTTGTTTATCTTATTTGTCTAATTAAATTACCACTTAATGTGTCTAATCTAAAGTAGTAAGTGTGCATAAGGTATCGGGAGTGAATCGGATACTAGAAAAATTAATTGGGTTTCAAATTTAAAAAAGTTCTTAGGAGCTAAACTGGTCAGAAAAAAAGATAGACCGATCTAGGACAAAACAGTAGGTTCATCGATAAAACTAAACCGGTCCAAGACAAGACATAATATTATTTTTTTTCCTAACTTGAATTCTAAGCCTGTTTTGAGCCACTAAACCTCTAAATCAGAAAAAACACTTTAAAAAAGTTGTAGGTATTTGAAATAGATTTCATACACAACTCAAATCAAATTAAAAAGTTGTCGTATGAGGGACTTACGCCCAAAATACTAACTGCTAATCCAGTGAATAAAATAATATATCAACCTATTCGAAATTCGATTCTAGAAAGGCATTCAAATAATGAAATTTTGGGATATTTTGGAAGCTAAATTATTCTAGACATGATTTTCAATAATAGGTTCAAAATAAAAGAATTTATCAAAGAAAAAGGGGAGAAATTGAATTTACCTTAATAGGAAATAATATCAGTTTTTCGGTGTCGAGTTCTACGTCTTTTTCTTTTTCTCTCTCCTTTTTCTTTCATTCCTTCTTTTCCCCGAGCCTACCTCTCTTTCTCCCTTTCTCTCTCTATCTCTCTTTATCTATTAAACTTTCTATTTCTTTCTCTCCATTTCTCCTTTCATTCCTTCTTTCTTTTCTTTCTTTCCTTCTCTCCTTCCTGCGTGTAATTTTCCAGCAAATTTGCTAGGACAAATTTTGTGTGTTTGTTTTGTGGACTTTGGGGCCATGGCTAGTGAGTTATGGGGTGAATCATGGGGTGAGTCCCCCAAGTCATTAATGGCTTGTGGTGAGTCATAGTGATGAGTCACACCACCATGTGGCCCTCATAGACCATGTGAGCGCCACATAGTCCCATCCTAATCGCTCGACACATGTCTCAATTTCTGTCAGTTTATAAGAAATCTTATTCAGATATAATTTCTGTTATCATAAAAAAATTTAAAAGTTTTAAATTGCTACTGGTGTATTTACCTATTTACCCTTACCCTTACTATAATAAAGTAAAACTTATTTACGGGTCGAGGTATTACATCCAATACCCGTCGGATATTAGGGATGGGGATGAAAGTGTGTTTTAGGTATGAATATGGAGAGGGGTCCGCCGACCCATACTCGATCCGTTGCCATCCTACTCATCTTGTCAAAAAGAATTAAAAAAGTAAAAAGTTATGATCAAATGGCAAAATAAATTCACTGAAAAATGAAAAACTCAAATCAAAAAAACTAAAAAAAACAAAAAAGATATCATCCCAAATAGGGACTAAGTTGGAACTTGAACCTGAACCATATCAACTGCTATTTGAATTATTCATGTAATGTTTGTATTCATATATGCAAGGTGGAAAGACACTCTAGTTGGACTCCTATTGCCCTACATATGCCCATTTCAAAAAAAGAAAAAGAAAAAAAAGGCGGTGAATTCACGTTCTTCGATATCACTAACCCGTAAAAGAAATGGCAACCTTGAATCATATGATAAACCTCATTCTTAGATTATTTACTACCCATTTCGACATATTTCAAAAGCATTGTGTCACTTTCTATAGTTTACACACTAACATAAACAAAGAACATCTATATCGCAATTGGAAAAAAAAAAAAAAAGGTACTGAAGGAGACAGAAAAATAAACTCAAGTAGAAAAAAAATGCAGCGTACGCATATTGAGATGCACAAAAACTCAAACAAAGCAGTCATCCTCGTGTTGCAGTTCTACTCCACATAGCAAACATCAATTCACTAAAAAGCACATATTATTTATTGGCACAGAATGTCCACATTTCCAAAATTAGAGAAAAGTTAAGTGCCATCGTCAAATAGATGAGGTGATTCGTTTTTGAAATAGGAAAGCAAAGAGTGGAAAGAAAGCGGATTTTAGGTGCGTTTACTATAGTTGAAATGCGTCCGCTTCCCAAACATCAAACCAATTGAAGTTGCAAGCATCAAGAAAAGAAACTTCATACAACAGCAGGGTAAAAAAACTGCCCAATAAGTCTATTGGCGTGAGCTGTACCATTTAACTGTCAAAGATTGCAAGGAAATGTTCAATATTGCTTGGAGGGATTCTAGTTGTCAAATACTACAGGGAGAGATTCTAGCATAGGTGTTAGAATCAATCAAGGGTCTTGATACTTGCCATTAAATTCGTATATACCAGACTTAGATTGATATCTCTTCTATTTATGTATAATGCTAATGTAAAGTTGTAGCATCAAAAAAAAGAAACATGGTATCAAAGCATGGTTCAAAGCATGGTCCTCTGTTATCGCTTTCTAGCTAATCATTTCCTTTCCCTCGTCACCCATGGCGGACACCGAATGCCGAGATGAACCAGAAGAATTGCCCTCCACCTCCATTCTTACTGAATTCTGACCAAAACTCAGTCTTCAACCCCAACTACCGAAACTTTCGCTGCTCCTATCAGCATCAAGTTGGACAGTACCAACTATGACCTCTGGTCTCAGGTTGTCAAGATATATATCTCCAGCAAAAACAAAGCTGGAACCAATAGCAAGGTTGTTTTGCTGCTACCGCTGGAATCAACAGCAGACGAGGAAAGGCTGTTGTTGCTACGACCGAGCCCTCTCTCTCTTGTTCCACTAGTTGATCCATCTAGTGTCGTTGCCTATCTCTTGAACCTAGGGACAGTTGGCCATGCTTGTGCTAGCACTCACCAAGATGAAGACCGTGGAAGGTGGTTGATGGATTCTGGGGCAACCGACCACATGACCTGGGACCCCACCGACTTTATAACAACTTCTCCACCAAGGTGCATGACTATAGCCAATGCCAAAGGAGTGTTGTCTAATGTCACGGGCTTGGGCATTGTGACCTTATTTCCCAATTTCAAACTATCAAATACTCTCCTTGTCCCCTCTTTATCTCATAAATTATTATCTATCAATCAACTAAGTGCGAAGTTGAATTGTGTTGTACTCATCTACCCTACATTTTTTTCTAATTCAGGATATTCTCACGAAGGAGATTCTTGGGAGTGGTACTAGGAAGAGGGACTTATACTACATAGACAATTTCAGTACTGGTCGTGCACATCACATGACTCATCCGAGTGATGCAAAAGAGTAACAAATTTGGTTGTGGCATCGTCGTCTGGGACATCCATCCTTTACGTATACGAAACATTTGTTGCCTAACCTGTTTTCACAATTGCAGCCAAAGGACTTAAAGTGTGACATCTGCATATTAGCTAAAAGTCACCGAGTTCCATTTTCGATGAACCAGAAGAAATGTATTGTTCCTTTCGCTTTAATCCATTCCGATGTGTGGGGGCCATCTTCAGTTCCTACTATCTTTGGCATGTGATGGTTTGTTATTTTGTGGATGATTGCACACGAATGACCTGGCTCTATCTATTGCGACATAAGGATGAAGTACTAACTGTGTTCCAAGCCTTCCATGTCCTGGTTCAAACTCAGTTCTCAGGAAAGATTCGAATTCTTCCGGGGAATACGAAAAACTTCAGAAGACGTACTTTCAGCAGCATGGTCTCCTTCATGAGACCTCTTGTCCATAAACCCCTCAGCAAAATGAAGTTGCTGAACGTAAAAATTGACACATCCTTGACACTACACGTGCACTCCTACTTGAAGCTCACGTGCCTCAACGACATTGGGGCGATGCCGTTACCACAGCCATACACTTAATCAATCGGATGCCATCCCGAGTCTTGAACTTCAAAACCCCGCTTCAAGATCTGTCCACATTTGTCACCTTACCCACTGTACTATAGATCCCTCCCAAGATCTTTGGTTGCGTGGCCTATGTCCATCTTCACAAGGACCAACGCACCAAGCTTGATCCACGTGCCATTTGTTGTCTTTTCTTGGGATATGGCCTCCATCAAAAAGGTTACCGATGTTATGACCCTGCCACCAAACTAAGCTATGTGACCATGGATGTAACGTTTCTTGAATCAGATTCGAGAGCCGTATGCATCAGCTTGAGGGGGAGTGTTGGTGTGAGCTATACCATTTAGATGTCAAAGATTGCAGGGAAATGTTCAATAATGCATGGAGGGATTCTAGCTGTCAAAATCCTGCAGGGAGAGATTCTAGCATAGGCGTTAGAATCAATCAAGGGTCTTGATACTTGCCATTAAATCCATATATACCAAACTTAGATTGATATCTCTTCTATTTATGTATAATGCTAATGTAAAGTTGTAGCATCAAAAAAAGAAAACAGAACCATTTTTTGTTATAGATGGTATACGGTTCAACAAAGTCTTTCTTTAACAACTCATCGTGATGTTAACTGACATCTTCCTTATTCGAACAGCTTTCATTTTCGTAAGATGTAAAGAAGCACTACAGATACTTAGACTCAAGTGTCTTTCAATTCAATATTTTTCGTAGCAACTGAATGAAGCCCAACATGGGTGACCGCGAAAGTTTATGCAACAAACGTTTCAAGAAGAAAAAACGGAAGTTAAACAAAACTTGGTCATGACTTGCGCTTCAGAATAAACAGAATCTAGCATTGGCAGCAACTTTAGTAAAGGAAAAACTAGCACAAGAATAAGAAAAACGACACAAAACCGTAACAGAATGGATTGTATCCAGAAATACTCCGAAATCAGATTTGTATAGTATTGTTTATACTTCAAGGCTTAAAGCCTTTAGCAAAATCCGGTTCTTTCGTACATTCAAGACCATGCAAAAGCCGTTAAAGAAATTCTCCCAACTCAATGAATGTACAACAAGCAACCAAACTATCCGAACCAGCTTGGTGGGCAGCAAGCTTCTTCAATCCACCGTGAAGATTGAATTGTAAACCCACCTGATCAACAATACAGAATTGTGAAATGTACACCGGACGTAAGAATCATATATGTATTTTTTTTCTTCATTTGTATCGTCAACCCTGTCCATCCTGATCCCTGAGACCATGCAAAACACCAATATGGTTATCAGGCACCGGGCCATTAAAGTATATTTCTTTTAACTTCATGAAAGTACGACAAGTAACCAATCTATCCAAACCAGCTTGATCAAATACCCCAAATCATAAGCACCGTGAAACGTAACGAAACGCACGTCATTGTTCAGCACGACCCCCGAAGAAGTCAAGAGCTCACTAAACCGAAGGGCATCAATACCCTCCTCATTGTTCTTCACGCAATCAATCGTTAATCGACTTTAGCTTATGTGCATCCTTTAACCTGAATTTAAAAAAAATAAAATCAAACACAAAGTTAAAGGCAATAAGTTCATAGAAACTCGTCAAAACCCTAAAATCAAATCAAATGAAGCAATAAGTGAGTTCGAAGATTTGTGGGTCTCATCGTTAGTATGAGATTCTTGAACTTGTTGGCACTGCATTTTGAAGAAAACAGAGAGATGGGAAAGAGAAGAAAGAGGCGCGGAGGTATTATACAGACGTTGTTCTGGGCTAGGCCGAGGCGGGGTGGCGTAAATCTGATTTCAACTCTCAATCGAAATCAGTGTGGTGATTTTTTTTTTATCGTACACCCACCCTTTGGGTAAATTACACTTATCTCCCCACTATGGTTTCGAATTATTATAGGTAGGTTCACTCCGGTTTCGAAAATGGCATTAACCCCGCTTTTGGTTTGTTTTCTATGTACCCACCCTTTTGGCTCCGTTTAGTTATCCGGAAAATATAGGTGAATCAATTTTTTTTTTACCTTTTTTTATGTTTTGTTATAAAAAAAATTATGAAATTCTAAAAATTAATTTTTTCACTAGGATACACTTTCCTTCAAAATATATCCCACTCGAAACCAAAGACACCACGCTGTAGTAAGGATTTTTTTTCATGATAAATTATATTATCCTCTCCTGAGGTTTAAAGTTAATATATTACTACTATTGAGTTTTTAGTGACTTTTTTTTAATAAAAATATAGTCTAATGATGAAAATCAAAATATGAAAAAAATAGAGAGACAAAAAATAAGCAATATAAAGAAAACCAAAAAGGTAAAAAAAAAATTAATCAAGATACGAAAAAAATGGAGAGACAAAAAATATAAAAAAAATAGTATTTTATTGCCTTTTAATTTGAGTATTGTTGAAAAAATAATTTGAATTAATATTTGATTTGTTGAAGCGACAATTTACATGAACTATAACATTCATATGACTAAGAAAATGGTGCAACATCTTTATTTTAAATACTAATATTAAAATTATGGAGGTTTTATATTTCAACTATATAATTATAAAAAGAAAATAAAGAAAAATTCTAACCATTGAAGTGTATTTATTATTTAATTATTTTTAAAAAAAATACATAATGAATAAAAGTTTTTTCTTAACTTTTATTTTTTTGATAAATGAACAACTAAACTTTAGTTTTCTTATAAAAATTCGGTGTCAAGTGAACACACAAGAAAATTAATTTCTTTTTTTTAATTCACTTTACTTCACTTTCTCTCATAAATATTTTTTCAAACAAAATTTCTGACAACTAATTGAAGTCTTTGGATATATTACATCACGCATAAGCATGGTGATGGGACATATTTGGGTTTGGGCTAAAATAAACGGACTTATCATTTTCAAATTCGGATGTGTTTGTAATGGGATCTGAATGTAATGGGATCCAAATTCGATCAATTGACATTGATGTTCCAAACAATGATAATTAACTCCTTTCAGATTTTAAAAATAACATTAACATCCTTTTGTTTTCGTTTT
>BRYE01000001.1:11099485-11119485 GCA_030159115.1 Actinidia arguta var. hypoleuca
TGTCTGAACTAATGGGCCTCCTTGAATGTTCACTTGTTTGTCGTAGCAGTATTACTTTAGTGACTATTTTTTTTATAGTCTAGTGTCTCGTCAGAAGTTCCTTAGTACTCATTCTTCAACTTCCTTAGTACTCATTCTTCATCTATATAAAGAAAGACTGAATTTTAACTTTTAAGTTGACTTTTGAATTTATTTTCATATTTTGATTTTTTATTATTTTTAATTCATTTTTTACTTGGGTGAATTACATTGACCTTCCTTGAGGTTTTCCTTTAATACACAAAACACCCCTGACGTTTTAAAAATTACAATGACCTCCCCTGAGATTTGAGAGAATATCCTCTCACCCCCAACACCCTTGTCTCCTTACGAAAATGACCAAAATACCCCCCTCTCTCTCTCTCTTTCTCTCTCTCTCTCCCTCTGTCATTTTTTTTTGAGTTTTTTGTATTTGTTTTATTTTTATTTTTTTAGTTTTTTTTATTTAGTTTTTTTTTTACTATTATTTGTTTTTTAGTTTTTTTTCCCAGTTTTTTTTTATTTAGTTTTTTTCTATTATTCTTTTCTATTATTTAAAAAATAAAAGAGTATTAAAAAAAATAAGAAAAAGTAACAAAAAATGAATTCCCTTTTAACAAAAAAATGAATTTCCTTTTTGTTAATTTTTTTTCTTTTAATACCCTTTTATTTTTTTTAACATCATGGTATTTTTATTTTTATTTTTGTCTTCAGTAAACTTTTATTTTTATCGTTTGACAAAATTTCATACTTTTAATCTTCTGAAAGAATCAAACGGTATTAAAGAAAAAAAATTAAAAAAAATCAATCAAAGGGTATTAAAAGAAAAAATAATAATAAAAAAGTAAAAAAAAAAGGTACTAAAATAAAAAAAATAACGAAAAGAGAATTCATTTTTTGTTAAAACGGGATTCATTAATAAAACGGGATTCATTTTTTGTTACTTTTTTTTTCTTTTAATACCCTTTTATTTTTTAAATAATAGAAAAGAATAATAAAATAAAAAAAATTAAAAAAAATTAAAAAACTAAAAATAAAATAAATACAAAAAACTCAAAAAAAATGAGAGAGAGGGGAGAGAGAGAGAGAGAGTGGGGGTATTTTGGTTATTTTCATAAGGAGACAAGGGTGTCAGGAGGTGGGAGGATATTCTCTCAACTTCAGGGGAGGTCATTCTAATTTTTTAAACGTTAGAGGTGATTTGTGTATTAGAGGTAAATCTCAAGAGAGGTCAGTGTAATTCACCCTTTTTACTTTTAGTAAAAAAAGTTACCCTTTTTTCCATCGTGACTAGAAAAAGTAAAAGAGTGAAAAAATAATTTTTTAGAAAATAGTATTGCCATGGACAAAAATAAGACCAAAGCGTTGACTTTTTCTTTTATAGTAACAATGCTTCAAAATCGAGACACAAATAAGTCCAAATTTAACTTAAAATGGAAGAAAAAGTGCTCGTGTAATTAACATAAAACCAATAGAAGAAAAAAATCCACTTGGCTCGCATTTGATCTTACGTCTTTATTTTATTTTATTTTTTAAAATAATCAAAAATTTTAATTTTTTTTCTAACGTAATTCGGTAATTATAGGAATCAAAAAGAAAAATGTTATATTTAAAAAAGAAATTGACTAAAAATAGTAATTCTAATTTCATTTTTTTTGTTTCCTTTTGTCTTTAATGGACTTTCTCCAGAGTACTTCGGTAATTGGAGGTTTTAGGGTTTTCGGTAATTGGACGTTTTAGGGTTTTCTTCCCCTTGGGCTTAGAGGAGGATTATAAGGTTCATCATCCGGTTCTGTCTCCTTCTTCCCCTTCGCAATCAGTGAATCCTGAGCATCACAGTTTTCGATTTCAAAGCACCAAGGTAAACAGATCTCGCATTCATATATATATATATATATATGCATATAAGTTCAGTACTGTTAAATCGGTTTGATTATTGCTTATATGTTATTGACAGCTAAGTGTTTGTTTATGCATGTATACCATCTCACCTGCTTTAGTTTGATGTTTCTAGAAGTAAGGAATCTGGAAAAAAGAAGATAAATGATGAACAATTGGTAAATTTCCTAGTGAATTGTATGTTATTGATCGTGAAGGTTGTTCGTAAATGTATACCACCTTTGTTTTAAATTGAGTCTGTCTTTTACTGGGTTTTATTGAGTAATTGATCTCATCTGTTTAATTTGATGTTTATAGTAGTAAGTAATATTAAAATGATGCAAAACTTGTACATTAAGAAAAAAGAATAAAAGTTCTCAGTCTCATAAAATGAGATTTAATTTCAAAATGAAGATCTGATGTAATTTCAAATCACAAAAATCAATTGTGAGATGAGATTTTTTTGGAAACTTACTAGGCGCAAAATGTTAGCAAATGGACACAGCTGAAGACATTGGGACATCACTTGTTTCTAGTTTAGGTCGTGGCCTAAAAGTGGATTTGAGTTTTTGGGTTGATTGCTGGTCTGATTGCTTTGGAAGTTTGTTTGTGCAATCAATCCTGAGCCAGTCAGAGAGTTGCGGTAGCACAGCTCATTTTTTGGCGGTGATCGAATTCCATCGTCTTTTACGTACTATGATTATTATTGCTATGAGATTATTTTGATTTGTTTTGAAAATTTCAATGCATTTCATTTATGCACAATGTCACCCTTCGTCATGGTATTTAGCTATTTTTTTAACTCTTGAGTTGTTCCTAGTCATCAAAACTTGTCTAATTTAACTGATTATTTGGCAATCTTTGTAACTAGTGTGGTTTGAAGTTGTTAGACTTTGTCTACTGCTATGTCGACCTATATATTGCCTGATCTTCAAAGCTCCACAGTGACAAACATGGTGAATCTGGGAGTACATTAATATTTTTTTGTTTACTTTTGCTTATACGGAGCAATTTGAGTCATTTGATTTAGTTCTTTGTTCTACTTTTGGCTACAGGAAGAAGACCTTTGATATTACATCAATCAAAAATGGCTGGGTATGTAGTTTTTCTTTTGGTTAAATTAAGAATACTTATTATGAATTTAATGTGTTAACTATCATTGTTGCAAACTTGCATGTAAATCAATTGTGATTGTTTCATTCTTTCTTCAAGTTTCCAAAAAAGTTCCTTTTTTTCCTGGATAACCTCATTTTCGTTACTTTTGTTTTGCTATTAGTAGTTACTTTATGGCTGGTTAGTTGCTTGCTAGAATTTGGATGCTGATTCAGATTTGGAAATTCATTGATTGGTTAGAATACTGTGCAGGTGTTCTCTTTTTTGCATTCTTAGCTTCTAGAAAGCAGAAATCACTCTCCATTGATTTCCCCCCGACATATTGATCCCAGTAACGCACCCAGGTATACAGGTATACATTTAAATGGTGATTCATATCCTTTATGGGAGCAAAGCTGCAAAAGAGAAGGAAATGAAATATGCTTTGAGATATCCATGTTTTTTCAGTGAGATAGCTTGTTTAGGAAAGTTCTAGGATGAACTCATCACATATGTTGGATCTCTACTGGTGGTGTTTTGTAGAGGAGGATGTCTTCCTAAATTATTTGTTTTTAAATGGTGATTCCTATCCTTTCTTTAAGGAGGAAAGGGGAAGGAAATAAAAAATCATTTTAGTTTAGGAGGTAAGGGTGGGATAGTGTTGAAGAGGGAATAGACAAAAAAAGATGGAGAATAAATTGTGATAGTCCTCCCTTGTTTGTATACCATGAAGGGTAAACAAGGGAATGGAGAATAATTAGTGAGTGAAGAAGGGGTTCAAACAACAGAAATATTTTGTTTCAGTAAGACATGCAAATTATGAATCATTTGTAAATCGGAAATTCGGAATAAGCCTATTGTTGAGCAAGTTAGCTATTCTTCAGCTATTTCATCCCAGTTTTGGACGATACGTGAAATGGGCCTAGAGTAGGATCTTTTCCTCATCTTTTTCTTTCTCTTCCCAATAAACTCCCATGGGCTTTGCAAGTTTCTTTGTTCCTTCTTCTTTTCTTTCTCTTTGTACTCTACATTGAAGTGCTATGGGAAGGTAGAAAAGAAAAAGAGAAAAAGTTATTGCCAGTCCTTAACCTTGGGTTGTTTATGGAGGCAAAAGAAAGAAAAGGAAGGGGAATTTCTCTTCTGTTGTTTGGCTATCAATGACTCTTGTTTTAGAGTTTAAATAGAAAATCACTATTTAATTCCAAATCTTTCGCCCATCGCAAGTTGTTCAACCTTTCAATGAGACATCATTTGATGCATTGACATTCAACCAAGAAAGTTTAATAACCCTGCCATTCCCCTTTAAATAGGTTGTTGTGTCCTTTATTTTGGTAATGTGAAATTTAGGATATCTATAAAATAGTGTGGATTGACTTTTTAAAATTGGAGATGTTGTGAGACATACAAAAAAAAGACGAATACAAGGATTTCATTGGGTGGTTCCAGCTACTTGCTCCAAATGTTCTTTGATTGATTTTAGGAGCTTTGGTATTAACAAAGAAGGCAAAATGCAAGGATTTTTTAGGTTAGGTTAGAGCATGTTCACTCTCTAGTGGTTTAATTATTCAAAGCTTCTAGAACAATGCAACAAGAGTATTGTGAACCACACATTTATGTGTGCTCCACCACCAAGGGCCTGAAACCCATACAAATGTGTGGCTCGGAAGCCCCGTGGTGGAGCCCATACAAATGTGTGGCTCACAAGGCCCTTGGAGCATTTCTTCAAGTGCACCGAATAACTTCTCCTTTTAAGGGGATTCCATTATTTTGATTTCATATCCCAAGACCGCATATTTCTTAAACAGCTAGCTGTCCACTGTCCAGTATAAACTTACTCGGAAAGGCAGCTCATGAACAATTCGGGAGGCCTTAGTGAAGAACTGTGATCAAGGAGTGGGAGGGTGGGTGAGAATCCCGGTTAGCAGTTGATATTGCCTTGGTTCGTTTTTAGGTTTTTTCCTGTTACGTGTTAGATCCTCCTATCTTCTTGTGCTTTTATTCATATTTTTGAATCTTTTTATGTTGCCAATTAAAAAAAGGAGTTTGAAATATTAAATTGCACTTTTCCTTTTTTTAAATATGGCATATCTTTTTCCTTTCTAGTGGTTTGTAGTTAGCGTAATGCATTCACAAGGCTTATCAGGCGACGAAATTGCACTCAAGTAATAGGTTCTTTTAACTTCTAAAGCGTATTGACTTCTTGTTGCATTCAATTGATAGGTTCTTTTATTTACAATCGTATTAACTTATTTTTCTTGTGAATTGAAGAGTCTCCTTTTTCCTTTATTGAATGTTTCTAGGAAATGCACATTTTTAGGGCTTTTGTGCTGGGTATTAGATGGTAGAATTTGTAAGCAATACTAGTTGCTGTTAGGTGGGGGATTAGCAGGAGATGATTTTTGGGCATTTAGATTTCTATGTCTTTAGAAGACTGCTGTTAGTGAATACAAAGGATCTCCGAACAGTACTGGCAACTCTCTCAGTGAAGAGTGAAGGGTCATTGTTTTGATGCATTCTCAAAGGGTAAAACAAAATTCAATTAAATTCAGACAACGTTTGGGTGCTAGGAGATATATTGAATTAACGTTTCTAGGCAAGTCTCCCGACATGGAAAATCAAAGTTGGGGATTCAGTAGTTAGGAACAAGATATGTGTGGAAGTCACAACCTGTTACAAGTTCACTTGACTTAAGTTTGACAGCTTGGCTAGTGAGAATCACCAAGGACCAAATACTAATCTTAAATTGTTCCAGTTTCCACCTTCAAATTTAATGTATGCTTATATTTTTCTTCTAATTTTTCGCTCCATTTATTGTACAGAGAAGATGGTGTTGTCACAGAGACTTCTGCTCCAGCTCTGGGCGAGCCCATGGACGTCATGGCTGCTGTGCAGCTTGTGCTGCGGAAATCACTGGCTCATGGAGATCTTGCATGAGGGCTCCATGAAGGTACAAAGGTGATTGAAAAGCATGCTGCTGCCCAGCTTTGTGTGGTAGCTGAGGATTCCACCCAACCAGATTATGTTAAATTGGTCAAAGCACTTTGTGCTGATCAAATGTCTCCTTGATATCTGTGCCTAGTGCAAAAACTCTTGGTGAGTGCGCTGGGGTAAGTTACATTTCATTTACAATTTCTATCATGCCACCTTTTTCCTGATATGGCAATCAGTAATTCTTTCCCGTCTCATTTTTAATTTTTTCCCCCAGTTTTCCCTTTTTGGATGTCCCAAATTGTTTGTACGCTTTCAAAAGTCAACTACCAAAATATTATAAATTTCCCCTTTTATCTCTTCACTTTTGAATTGACGTAACATATCCACTTTTCCCCTTTTAGGTAATTTTAAATTATTGAAAGTTGCAACATTTAAAGTAGAGTATCTTTTGACTCCTTAAAAAGTTGGACTCCCCATAAGGGACCAGCAAATTGGGACGGAGTATATTACTCTTTTATCTTTTTCCTTCTCAAGGTTTGTCTGATGGTTCATTTTCTGTTAGCACTTTATGATCGATTGGTCGGTAATATACTTGGTGGCTATCGATTTTGTCTCGTCTTCAGCCTTTAGAAGGTTTTTTGCTGACTGTTAACATCTTATTGGTCTCTCTCTCTCTCTCCCCCCCCTAAGTGTGTATGGGTGTGCTGGCGTGTCTCAGTCATCTTATCTTCTCATTTGACTTTGTAGGTAGTTTCACTTGTGTTTTCTGTTATTTGTTGCCCCCCGCCACCCAAAGGGGAAAAACAGGAATAGAATAGTCACCTGGGTTTCATGTAATTGTATAACCTAATGCCTTTCCATTGACAATTTATGAATATCTTGTTGACTGATTTTATTCTCTCTCAACCTACATGCAGTTGTGTAAGATTGATTCAGAAGGGAAAGCAAGGAAGGTGGTCAGTTGCTCCTGTGTTGTGGTGAAGGTATGAACACACTAAAAGAAGTGCACCCTATTTTTGCTTCCGCTTCATCCCTTTGTGTAGAAGAAAGAATGTGAACTCTTCTACAATTATCTGATGGCTACGTGCTTGGAAGAACAATTTTGTTCACTGATAAATGCAGTTTACCAAACACACAGCGAACATTTTGGTTCACCACTTTTGGTGTGCACAACGGTACATGTTTTTATCAATTCAGGACATGATTCGAAAATCCATATATTTATTTTCTATGAAAGACAGTTCTCGATGTATGTTGTTAACCGGTACTTGGCCCCTTTTATTTCCTCTTTTTAACAAATTTATTTTTTCAATGATGGTTTTTATAGGATTATGGAGAAGAAACTGAAGGCCTCCATATAGTCCAGGAGTATGTGAAGGCTCATTAAGCGAAGACTGGTGATTGAGGAATATCAATATTCAGGGGAACCTTTTCGTAGTTAGCCAATTATTTCACGCCTCCTTCCCCGTACATGGCTTGAAATATTACGTATGATTGGTGCAGTGGATGCCATTTTGTTGTATTGTATTGTATTGTATTGTATTGTATTTTTGTGCTTGCCAAGTTGGAGAACTATTTTTTTTTATCTTTGAAAATAGGGATAGAGAAACAACCTTCTACTCGAGGTTCAACTAATTTGACATGTAAACGAAAAGTTTGTTAGTTAACTAATCAAATCAAGCTTCAACACATTTGCTTAGCTCAAACTCGAATCTAGAAATATATATTGCACAAAAAGACCACACGACTTGCGCTTGTTTCGTCATTGGATAAAGCTAGTTTGAAATCAGCCACAGTGATAAACAAACCCAGCTTGAATACATTTTGAAGCTCGTCAAGTTCTCAACCTAAGATTGTATCCACCACTCCGCTTGTCTCGTCTCATTTAGAAACCTATCTGGAACAAGATCAGAAATGGAAGAGAATAACAAAAATGAATCAAGCAATGCAAGGCTTGTATGTTGGGGCCTAATTCATGGCTGTGTGTTGGCTTGTCCTCGGCGCAGAGGAATAGTAATGCGACTCAAGCTCCTTTAAGGGTAGCAACAGCAGCCTCTCCTAATCTAGCCAACATAAATACACATGCAGGAGTGAACGTGTTGTTTGACTTTGACATGTAAACGGAAAAATACAAACAAACCACTTTATTTTATTTCCTTCTATGAAAGAACAAACTCCCTTACCATTCTGGCTGCACGCATCTCTATCATGAAAGCTTCTTGTGAATTTCTGACGGGTGGATCATTGACCTACAACACAAATGATTTAGGCAAAGAGAAAAGGTAATGACATTCATAAATAAAAGGTGGATTTGCAAATTCCATTTCAGTTTAATATGATTGTTCTTAATCTATCCCAATTCACTGGATCAATCGGAGGGGAAAGGCGTGGAATCGGAATCGGCCTCCACCGCTAGTTCTGTTTCATTACCCAGCTTTGTATGGAAAAAAGAAAAGATCCATGATAACAAGCAAGATAATTGAATTTTCCAACAAAGGAAAGCGAGAAAGGCAAAATCGGGCAAAGACAAAAATCAGATTTTAACCTTGGGGAGGCGAATGTACATCCAGAGCTAGAGCTGAAAATTTGGGCCGGGCTCGCAAGCTCGCCCGGTTGCCGACCCCGGACTGTAGCAGTCCGGGTAGGCCTGACCCGCTAAAGAACCCGCCCAACCCGGAACCCGTTATTGTAGCAAAATTTTTGAAAAATTTTAATTTCAATCTGGCATTCAAACTTAAGACCTATCACCCCACACACTAAGAAACAACCACTTGGACCAACTCATTCTTTAATTATATATGTGTTATATTTATTATATAAACTATTAATTCTAGAGTTAATGAAATAAAGAAAAGTTGAGTGTGTGGAGAATTGAACTCAAGACCTCCCACCCCACACCATTGGAAAATAACCACTTAGACCAACCACGCATAAATACAATACGAATTTTAACCTTGGAGTTGCAATAAAACTGAAATTTTCTGAAAACTTTGATGTGGGGTCGCCCCGAGCCGCCCCCTCGGGTCCATTCCTGAAAGGGGGTTGACTATTTGCTAACCTCATGGATAATTCATTACCCTCACAAGCAAGAAAAAATAAATACCTACGGATGGCATTCCCCTAACGCCTTCCTTTTGGTTATTAAAATTATTTCTTCATCCGGATTCTATGCCCCCTTCGAGAGTCAAAATAAAGCTGAAAGAAAGGAACAGCCATCAGGCATGATAGAAACCATATTCCAATTTTTCATACTTACTCGTCTCTGCTTTCATAACATTTAAGCGGCCAGCGTCTTAAAGAAATCTGGTTTAGAAAAAAAAAAATCATCATGGAAACAAGAAATTCATACAAGAACTATGTCAGATGTCAATTCCTGAACATAAACATAGACGGAAACTTGGACGTAAATAACTATACTGCAAGAATTAATACATTGTCACCGAACTCTTTGAAATATATGAATACTAAAACAGGAATTCGCATAATCACTTGAAGCCTCATGATAGATTTTGGCTAAAAATTAAATAACCAAACATTTATTTCCTACTAGCACCCACTAACCAATTTATTTCATAGGGAACTTTGAACCAAAAGTTGCATCGTTTGGTCATCCAACTTAATTCTTAGGTGGTCAAAAATAGGTAAGCCGTGATGTCTACATAGTTGATATATATTATTTTGAGTGGTCTTCGATTGTACAATTATTTTGCAAATCTTTCGTTAGTATGCAAAAACAAGCTAACTAAATACTTTTATAAGCATTCAAATATTTTAAAAAATAAACTGCAATAATTTTATACATTCCTATATTCGCTATCAAGAATCCCCAATTACAGAAAATCTGATTTTTTTAAAAAAAAATAAAAAAATAGTTAAAAATCAAAGGTAAGGTTTTAGATTGCCAAAAAAAAAAAAATAGGCCTTCAATCAAAAATAAACTGCAGTAATTTTATACATACCTCAGATTCTCTATCAAGAATTCCCAATTACAAAAAATCTATTTTTTTTTTTAAAAAAGAAAAGAAATTAGTTAAAAAATCAAAGTCAGGCTTTTAGATTGCTAAAAAAAATTAGGCCTTCAATAAAAAAAAAGAAAAGAAATTAGTTAAAAAATCAAAGTCAGGCTTTTAGATTGCTAAAAAAAATTAGGCCTTCAATCAAACAAGTTTGGGTTTTAATTTCTACATTGTGGCAGGTTAAAGGAAGACTTGAATTTGCAAGTTAAACAACCTTGAGAGAGAACCAGGCGATTACTCATTGCTAAGGATAGCGTGAGAGAGAGAAAGACAGACAGACATAGGAGAGGCACACATCATTGCTATTTGAGAGGAAAATCTGAAGACTGAAAGGGTAAGGGTAACACATAAAATTTAGGACAAATTACTATTTTTTAGGGGGTCAAAATTATATTTATGATAAATTATATTAGAGATGTGGTGTAATTTTTTTTTTTAGTGTGGTCAATTAACTCTACTTGTCCAATACTGTCTCCGCTCCTGCGTACACATATATTTATATAGGCATATAGAAGGAATTATGCAAAAAAGCACTGATTGTTCCAAAAATTTTGGAACCCTAATTTTCGCAAACACGGGAAAAGAGAGTACCCGAATGGATTGGTGGCGACGGATGCCCCGGTAAGAGAATTGAGAGAATAGAGAGTGCCGAGTAGCGAATTCGATCGTTTAGGAGAGCTTCTAATTTAGGCTATTTAGCCCCTAAACTACCAATTATATATATTTAGCCCCTAAACTATACAAAATTTCTCTATCCAGTCCAATCAATGACTTACAATCTAATTAGTGGACGAAAGTTAGCACTTGAGTCACAAATGCATTCTTTTAGGGTCAAAATAGACATTTCAGTAACCAAATGAGTTTTGGAGAGAATTTTCCTGCCATCTCCGCACTGCCTACCTATTACATTGTTTAGTCATCGAGTTGTTTAGTGGTAGGGACGAGACACTCTTTCTCGACTAGGATACTTGAGCGATGTTCTACCTAATTAGAGCAGTGTGATGTTCAACCTAACTTAGAGCGAGAGCCAGAGCGAGAGAGATTGGTTCAAAACTTAAGCCATAATGTTACCACCTACCTATATGTATCACATGTTAAAAGGTAGTGAAAATTTGTTACTTGTGCCTCTAAGTTGGGCTTGTATGACATTTTTACCAGTTGGCCTCTCAGGCCCAGTGCCAGTGGTAAAGTGATATAGTAGAAAAGCTAAGGACCACAAGAACTTGCGGGTTAGATGAAGTCCAATAAATGGACAAGGGATTGAATGCCAGAAGACGAGTCCAAATTATGAGGCCCATTGGCTAAAGAAATGATCAGGTGTGGGCCCCTTGAGAGTGATGCTTCATCATCACCACCTACCAAACTTGTGGCAAAAAATAGAAACTCTTATTTAACCTTAACCACAAATGCTTGTGGGCCACCATTTATCCACCACTAGACATGGTCCATACTTTCCAAAAAAATGACCCACTCCCTTACTGGGCTATAGCTACTCTTCCTCTTACATGGGTATGACTATGAGTCGATAAACATCGTGGAGCCAGAATTTTTATTTAGTCGAATTATTGAGAAAATAATTTATATAATTTAGTAAATAATTTTTTGGAAAAATTATATAAAAACTCCGGAATTTAATTATAAGAATAAATTAAATTTTATAATTTCAATTGTAACAAATCAAATTCTATATTTTTAATCCGATAACAATTTAAATTATCCATTAGTTTTCGTCCACATAAGGTTAACAAAATCAATCGATTGTCATCCAAAATGCACTGAAATCATATCGTATATATTTTTTCCCCCTTTTTAAAGCCTTAGTGGTGTAAAATCAAAATACAAATTTGGCCTCTTTAATATAAATACAACACCCAGCTTCTCTAATTTGCATTATTAATTGGTTTGAATAAGACTTTAAAAAAGGTGACCCCATATGAAGTCATTTTCGTTCGTTTTTCATGAGATCTTTTCGATTTCTCTAATCAAGAAAAAATAAAATATTAAAAAATAATTAAAAAAATACTATAAAAAAATTTATCCAAATAATGGATTCTTCGAGTCGAGCGCAATAAGAAAATACAGTGTAAAATCTTTAATCAAAAAAGTTGAAAAATATTTGAATAAAGTTAGCACATCCCAAACCGAAGAACCAACCATTCCAATGATATGTTTATTGGACCAAATACCGAAAAAGCTACCTGTTTGTTGATCCCAATGTCCTCCATCTCTCTCCACACTGATCGAACGGTCCAAGTAGCCCTGCCATAATTGGAGGGTGATCTAATCAAGTTGGTAGTTACAAAAGCCAAAAAAAACCTCAAGGAAGCTTGCAGATGTTCTTCCAAAGTTTATGGAAGAGGTATAAGTGAGGTATGGCTCATCATTGGCAGCATTGTTGTGAAAATTAGGATAAGAATTCTTGGACTGTTGTTGTAAATGAGAAACCCCGTTATGATAGGATATGGATATTATTATATTTGAACATGGAGAAAGTTTGATACATGATCTTCTGTTTTCAAAATTTTATATTTTAATTTACTTTCAATCGGGAGATTGATTCTATCTGTGTTTTTAGATTCTTACTAATCGAGTGACTGTAAATACGTCGCAACAAGGGAGATGTAATTTTGGGTGTAGAGATCGATTAGGCAAAATGTAATTTTATGAATCATGAAACACGATGAAGTACAGATTGTTATTTTTGCAAATGAGGAATGCTTGCAAATGAGGATTATCATGGATTTTTGTTAGCATTTTATACCATTGTATGGTAAGATATTATTCGCTTTCACTATGCATTAATGATAATTTCAAACAAAGAAACAATCATGTGTGTACAACTAGAGGATGATACAAAATTATTGTGGTAGAAAACTAAGTCGAGCAACCAACAATCAGAATTGTTCATTTTACCTCGGTATTGGACCTCGGCAACAACTCGGTGACCTGCGCAGGATTTGAACAAACGTGATCGGTCGGGGTTGGGGCCGCTCAAAACCCATCTGTCGTGGAGATCAGACCAAGGCGAATATAAACTGAGCAAAATATAATAGTAAAGCTTTATGAAAATATATGGTAGTTAAATCTTAATTATTGAGCGTACCATTTTGTTATGGGGGAGCGGCCTTTATATAGGTGGAGGTTGGAGATCCGTGTGAGAATAATTAGGAGAGATTTATGGGCATCCATGTTTGGGAAGTACATCCCTGAGATATAAGAGAAATAATAGGAGATACAAGAAAAATAATAGGAGATTGCCATATGGAGAGCAGCCCGCAATCATAGGAGCCGTGATGGATATTAGTTTCTTGTAGAGGAGGAATCCTCACGAAGATGGACCCTGAGATGAACAAAATATCTGCCGAGTTCACATTGTCAACCAATATCCCTTATACATTGAAATTGACGATGACGGCTGAGATGACCAAGGCGTCTCGTGAGGGAGGTGTAGGCTTCTTAGGTCGTCATTGGTAAAGGTAATGGGCAAGTGGGCTATAGCTGCAGGTGAGGAAATGTTATAAACTTCTTGCTCTGCTCGGCCACTAGCGCTTCTGGCGTATCTCTTTCAAGAAGAGCTTGAGCATCCTCCCAATTCAAACCCTCAGTAGATCACCTGTATGTCCCCTGTAGTTGGCTTATTGTCACCATATCTCTTACCAAGTGAGTCAGGAGGCAAGCGCTCTACAACATACTTTCTTAGATATCCCTCCTTGATAAGGTCAACTATCTGTTATTTCAACTGAAAGCAATCCTCGGTGTTATGTCCATGGTCTCGGTGGAACTTATAGTACTTGTTTCTGTCTCTTTCGGGGATCAGATTTGATTCTTCCAGGCCACTTGACGAATTCCTCATACTTGATTTTCGTGAGTACCTAGGCGATGAGAGCATTAAGAGGGGGAAATGTCAATTCTAGGTGGCGAGGTGGTGTACGAGGATGCCTGTCGTTGGTTCGTCGCCTCAAATCCTGATCTGGCCTCTTGTTCCTCGCCTCATCTCGGTAGTCTGTACGCCTGGTGTTGGGTTCCTTCCTCCTATCATCTCTTCCTCGCCTTCTCCGTTTAACCTCAGCCAACTCTTCCGCGGTAATATATTTGTCAGCTTTGCCTTGGAGAGTTAACAAGGTTTTTGGGACGTTCTTTGAGAGAGAATCAAACAATGGACCTGAACGTAGTCCTTCCATCCATCATTGCCATGATCACCACTTTATCACTAGGGTCTTCTACCTCCAAGACGGCTTGGTTGAACCACTTTACATAGTCTTTTAAACTCTCAATTTCTTTCTGATGGATAGTAAAGAGGTGAGAAGCATTTTTCTATCTGACCCGGTAGCTCATGAAGTTGGCAACGAAAAGCCTGCTCAAGTCATCAAACGAGTCAATGGTTTCTGTAGATAGTTTTTTGAACCATGATCTCGCTAGACTCTTAAGTGTTGTAGAGAAGGCCTTACACATTACCTTGTCGGAATATCCCTGGAGTGACATCAAGTTTTTATATGAATCCAGATGGTCCATAGGATTTGTCTTCCCTTCACAGATCCCGAGCTGAGTAGTTATCTTGAACCTAGAGAAAACTCTGGATATTATTACTCTCCTTGTAAACGGTGGCTCGGTCTGCTTGATCAAAGCATCCACGGTTACTAGAGCACTCGCCCCAGTATTGATGGCGTCAAGATCTCTGATCTTTTAGGGGGTGGAATTGTCTAGGTGCTTGGCCATCTTGGTGAGGTGATATTCCTCTTCGCTTTATTTTCTCGCCCTCTTCAGGGGTTCTGCTGGATGATCGGGATTCTGACAAGGAACTTCGTTCACGTCGAGGATGAGGCATTGGCAATCGACGTCGCTTATTTCATTCTCAGCCAGTACTATGGTCGTTATGGGAATTATCATCGCCCGATCAATGAGACCATTGGAGGTGCAGCTGGAGGGAGGTGGATTGGTTGTAGCAAGATGCTGTATCAGGCAGACGTTATTCTCGTTCATGATTCTCATCTTTTTAGTCATACCATGTATCTTAGGGTGAAGTCCCTCTAGATTCGGAACTTGGCTAGTATTGGCCATTGAATGAGCTATATAATCTAAAGGGCTGGTGGAACTTGGTCTAAGTATTAAACGGTTGCGCAGGTGCATAGAAATTCGAGAACTATCATTACCACAGATGGCGGCAAACTATTATGGTAGAAACTGGGACGAGCAACCAATAATTAGAATTGCTCCTTTCACCTCAACATTGGACCTCAGCAACAACTCGGGTGACCTGCGCAGGATTTGAACAAACGTGATCGGTCGAAGTTGGGGCCTCTCAAAACCCCTCCGGTGTGGAGATCAGGCCAAGCCGAATATAAACTGAGCAAAATATAATAGCAAAGCTTTATGAAAATATATGGCGGTTAAATCTTAATTATTGAGCTTATTTTTTTGTTATGGAGGAACGACCTTTATATAGATGGAAACTGAAAATTAGTATGAGGATAACCAGGAGAGATTTTTGGACATCCATATTTGGAAAGTATACCCTGAGATATAGGAGAAATAATAAGAGAGCAGCCCGCAATCATAGGAGTCGTGATGGATATTGTTTTCTTGTAAAGGAGATGGACTCTGACCAAGCGGAGGCACGATGAAGGACTCTAGGATAGGAGGTGTTCTTGTGAAGAGAGTCCTCTGAAAATTGATCTCTGATATGGTGATGTGAATGACCTCGCCCCATGGCGATCTGAAGATGAGTCTGTTCCTGTTTCCGGGCGAAGCGGTCAATTGGCAATCAAAATAAGGGGCAACCATAAATATATTGGGGTCATGACTATGTGTTCAGCTCATTATAAATAGGTGTTATTTTACCCATCTCTTATGCATTAATGATAATTTTCAAACAAAGAAACAATCATGCTTGTACCACTAGAGGATGATACAAAATGGTAACAAAAAACTGATGATATTTAGCATTTTTTTTTTGTTATATACATATGAGAATCTGCCCTTGAACTAAAAAAATGGGGAAAGACTGTTTATCAACTGCCTCTTATTAACCTTACTATAAGCGGAAGCCCTAACGCATGCAATGGGTACGACAATTCTAAATTACTAACAATTTGCATGTTCTAAAAAAAACATTCACATTTTTTGAATATGACGTTGAGCAAAGGGACGTAGTACCTTAATTAACTAGGGTTAATCCAGTTGATCACTTTTATATATTCTCAACTATGAAATTGATTATGGGGTCAGTTCTTATTTTTGAGAAGTTTTGATTTGTTGTTTATTTTTCCCATGATGGAGGTTCTTTCTTGAATTGTACTATGGTGGTTGGACTTATTTGTATACTTTTAGATATATGTTGTCAAATTTTTTTTGGCGTAATTGAATGTTCTAGTTTAATGTAATTTTCATAATATTCATATATTATTCAAAAAAAGATGATTGGTTTATGTGATCTCATGAAGATAGGGAATTTGTGTTTTTTGATTTGCCAAAACATGTTGTCAAGAAATCAAATGACTACACTACCCTCAAACCCTATATGGGAAGTACAAACTTTGGGTTTTTTGTTAGTTTTTGGGAAGCTTTGAAACATAAATACCGAAACAAAAGATGACCCAAACTAACATAAGGTTACTTCATAAGTTTGCACTCTTCTTTTAGTTTTTACCCAAGCAGGGTATAATAGTCAATCTGGGCTAGTTTCATCAAATGCAACATGCAATAGATTCTTCTAGATTAATCATGTAACCGGATATTCTCCTTAGATTCTTATAATGAGCATTGTATTTCATACCTTTCTAGTGCCATGTCAAAATCATAGTGGATTTTTTTTTTTTTGGAAAGGAAGAAGTTTATCTGAAGTTGGGATTTAGATTGCACCGGTAGTTCAAGTTTTTTAGGTCTTGTTTTGGATTTATTTTGATAATTCAAACCGTTTCAATTGTAGACACGGTTGAAAAATATCAGTATTGTAAAAAATCACGTTGATCGAATATTGTTTAGTATCTGTTAAGTATTGTTTCATAACTTAATAAATTTGTGACGTAAAAGATTATTTCTATTTATCTTGATATAAACTGATATTGATCGATTATTGATTTGTATCTTGATATAAATTTTTAGTCTATTAAAATTTTTAATAAAATTTATAATATGAACAATTTAAATTATTAAAATAAACCAATTCCTTTTCAAAAATAAGCTAAGTGCGCACCTTTCTAACCGAATTTCACACACCTCTCTCACAAGTGGTGGGCTTACAGTGAGATTGCGAAAACCATCATTCAAATGAAAAACAACTGAGGTCCATGGTTAGTAAATGCGGGTGCACGCACCGCAATTTAACCCAAAAAGGTAGGTAAGGTCCACGTGGACCACGTAGAAAAACACAAGGCTAACTAACTTTTAATTTGTAACCGGTTAGCGCTAGACGACGAATCAGCGCACTATCCAGTGGCACATCCGTAAATTTCGTAAACGTATAGTGTCAAAGATGAAACAGTTTTTCTCACAGCGGTTACTTGGCACGTTTTGAACCACAAAAAAGGAAAAAAATTACAACATATTATATTATCAAAAGATAATAAAATACCACGTGGTAAAAAAAAATACTGATTTTTTAAAATTGATAATTGCATTCAGATTAGACGAAGGCCCAGTTTAACTTAGTTATATTTTTTTTTAGACTTTTTAGTTGGTTTGGATTTTTGATTTTTTTTTATTTCAATGATTTTTTTTATTTATTTAATTAAAATTTTATATTTTTATGATTCCTCTTGGCACTTGACAAGGAGTCTAAAATACAATATTTTTATCGAATTTGAAAAAAAAATTAGTAAAGATAAAAAAATATTTTTATTCGATGAATTAGTTATTTTTTTAATATTTAATATACATTTTTAAAAACTTGAACTTTTTTTTTAAGTAATCGAACTTCTCTTGTCAAGGGGAATCTAAAAAATATAAATTTTTGATCAAATGATAAAAAAATACTTGGCTAAAGATGAAAAAAATTGCAAATCAAATAATTAATTTTTTTTTTTAAGAAACTAGGTCAAATTGGAAAAAAAAGAAAAAAAATGTTCTCTTTCCATCTTAATGGAGACTAATTATCTTGTATTTTCTTTGAGCACGCGTCTAGAAACGCATTCTTTAATTAAATACATTTTTGATCAATCTCACATTTGGAAACTGCGGTTTAAAACAAAATCGCATTTTTAAAGTGCATTTAATGTAGTTTCTTAAATAGTTAGAAAATTGTGATGTTTAATTTTTTTTTAAATTAAAAAACTTGCCAATCTAAACCGGTGCAAAAGAGGGAAAGTAAAGTTATAAAAGATTTGAAGGGCTACATATGAAAGCTTATATAGAATTTGAAAATACAAAAAATATGCCGTTTAGTTCAGTTATCAGAATCATCTTTGCAACACAATTTTTTAGAAATTATTTTTAAAAATAAAAATATTTATCATTTTTATATATTATGTATTTATTATTACTTGAAATGTGTTTTTTTCCTTAAAAATTCCTTAACGAAAATTTTAAAACTCTAATCAAATAATTATTTTCAAAATTATTTTTACAAAATTAATGCTAAATATAACAACCAATTTTGAGGAGGGATCCTAATAACTTCTAACCTTTATGCGGTTGCCCCTACATTATATATAATTATATCAACCACACAATCACTAGCAAACCAGTGTCACACCCTCACCCTCACCAGTCACAATTTCTCTGCCGCTAACTCTTCTCTCTCTCTCTAGGAATCTGCTAGGAGCAGGGCAGGGGAGAGGTTTTGGATCATTGGCAATGGCAGGGAGTGGACTATTTTCGGAGATCATAGATGGGGATGTGTTCAAGTACTATGCAGATGGGGAGTGGAAGAAGTCATCTTCTGGCAAGTCTGTTGCTATTGTCAATCCCACAACAAGAAAGACCCAATACAAGGTTCAAGGTAATAATCATCAACAATTCAATAGACCCAATATATATATATACAGTTTAAGGATGCACATAGAGTTTCTTCAAATTTTATTCGATAATTGTTGTTTCCTAAAATTTTGTTTCTTGGAATCCTTGGAAAGTATTTTTTTTCTGGGAATTTTTTGGTTTTTGGTTTCCAGTTTTTAGGGAATTTGGTGAATGAAATTTTGGGGGTCTTCAAGGAGAAATCCGTCCCATAATTTGTACAGGGAAAAGTTTTTAGATTTCAAAATGAACATTGAGATTCACTTCAATGTGAGAATATCACGTAATGAATTTGAATCATTTATTTTGAATTCTGAAAGCTTTTCTTGGTCTAAATTATGAGACCGTAACAATGCTAGTCTTCTTGTGATGAAACTCTGTTTGATAGCTGGGAAAGTGCAGGAAAAGTTAAAGGGTGGAAAATTTTGATTCTTATTTTCTGTTAAATGTAATATTTGTTTCTTGGAATACTAGGAAATTGTGTGTTTTTTTTTCTGGGAAATTTGTTTGTACTTTCCAGTTTCTAAGGAATTTGGTGAATGAAATTTTTGGGGGAAACCCTGTTTCGCTGGGAAAGTGGAGGAAAAGATAAGGGGTGGAAATTGATTCTTATTTTCTTAAAAAAAAGAATCTTGAAATCCTCCCCATCTTCGTCTTTTGGCAACGCCTCACACACACACACACACACACACACACACACACACACACACACATGTTAGGGGGGTTAGATGACAAGTGTAGTTATTTTCTTGGGTAAGAAACTAGTGGATAGATTTTGTTTGGTTACTGTTTCTAAAATCAGTTTTTCAAGAATACTTTTCAGAAACTGTTTCCAAAATCAGTTTTTTTTTTATATCATATGCACTTTTGAGAAAATGGTTTTTGAGAATTTGAAAATATATTTTTGATGTTTTCTAAAAATTGGTTTTCAAAAAAATCTTCAATAACAGTTTCGAAGACCATCAACCAAAAAGAATTTCTATGTTTTTCTGAAAATAAAAAACAAAACTCTAAAAGATAGGATATCTGTTTTCTTTCTGATTTTCCAGCATTTTCTCAGAAAACAAACAGTATGACAGTCAAGAGAAAAAGAGACCCCCTTATGAATTAACAAAT
>BRYE01000001.1:11174485-11176985 GCA_030159115.1 Actinidia arguta var. hypoleuca
AAGGAAAACTTTTAAAACACTTTGGATTCTAAACAATTTTCTTTTAAAAAATATGTTGATTTTCAAAATTAATTTTTCTAAGACAATATTTTTTATTTAAAAATAAAAATAATATATTTTAGAAAACTCAAATGCGCAAATGTCCAGTTAAATAAGGGAGGGAATTCTAAATGTCAAGCATACTGGGTAAAACTAATTTTTTTTATGGTGATAAACTCAAATTAAACCAAATCCAAACTTATAAAAACAAAACTTTCTATACAATGCTAAATGGATGCATGAGTTTTTCTTAATGTGTCCAGCCTGTCTGAATGATCAAGAATTGAATCTGAAGCCCGCTTGATAAAGCATGACTAAACTTTTTGAAATGAAATTGAAAAAAAAATGATTCAAAAATACTAAAAGTATGACTCATTTTTTTTCACAGAAGCTTCTAAATACAAACTGAAATGGTCTCGGGACATTTAGGTGATGTTTGTTAATTATTTAATTATTTATTTATTTATTTATTTTTGTAGAAATATAAACAAAAACTTATTTGTATTTCTATTTATAAATGAAAATAAGTCAAAATTACTATTACTATTTTTGAAAATAATAAAAATAGCAAAAATATATTTTTATTTTGTTTACAAAATCACCACTTACACCACCACCACCCCCGCCACTATTTTTGATCACCTTCACCGCCATCACCACCGCCGTCACCGCCTCTAGCACCACCACCATCGCCACCGCCACCGCCACCTACATTAGGATGAACACAAACATATTTTTATCTTTAAATAATTTTTAAAAATGTGAACACATACATATTTTTTATTTTTATTTTACAAAAAAATTAAAAAAATTAAACAAACACACATAAAAAAAATAAAAATATTACCAAACATTCCCTAACTTTTGAGCACATCACCACATCTTCGTTTTGAAAATTTAATTTAAGCTTAATACAAATACTTGAAACTCCAAAATTCCCCTATCTTTATTCTTTCAAACCACCACCTTCTACCCCACCACTACCAATTACTTGTTGGAAAAAATATGGCAAGCAAAAAATTTCAAAAGATAATTTCAATTGATAACAAATTGTATACAAATACAAATAAGAAAATTAAGACAAAAATGAGATACAAACAAATTTAGGCCGAGTTATGCAATCGCAGTCTCCTTAAGAAATATTCGTCGTCTACGAAGGGTGTTGTAGGTTGTTGTAGACATCTTATTCTCAGAATAAAACGGTTAGAATCACTAATTTTGGAACAACTCTAAAGCAACCTGGGCGAACTTTACTGCGATTGTCTCTTTCTCACTCAAATGAAAACTTAAAAAATATTTTTTTATTTTGTTTTTACTTTGTCATTTCCAATGTAAATCTCAGAATTTATAGAAACCAAATGACTATTTGGTTTCTATAACTTTTAGCTATTAAACCCAACCATAAAACCCAGCTATAAACCCAGCCATAAAAACCATCATTATAGGGTTTAAATCATCAAAATTACAGCCATTAAAGGCTTATTATGGATGCCCTTTGAGCTACTTAACAACTTTATTTTGAGTTGATAACTCTAGCCATTTTCTGGGCTTTCATTCACACATTATTTCTAACAATGATCCCCATGAATAAAAAATTCATGCAAATCGATGCAAACTCAAGAGAGAGACAATGGATAATTCCTACATAGAATATGTAGTTTTTGGTCTTTAACTTTCTTTATGAGAGCCTATCGAATTCATAGAAAAACCAATGGATAAGCCCGCCTTGAACTATGCCATCATCGGTGTAAATTGAGACAATAGACGTCACACAAGAACTTCTCCTGACGCAGTTCAGTTCTTATTATTGTATCAATTTTGGCCATGGAACACTCTTCCTGGTTTTGTAAGTATTTTCTCAAAAAATTTGTCTTCTCAATTTTTCAAAGAAGTTGTCACACTTCATACTCACATAGGTGACTCTTTTCATAGATATTTCATTATACCCATCATGGCTAACCAGTGCAAAGAGTCATTAAAAACTAACGCTTAATCTTACCCACAATCACTATGTATTATAGAAATAGATATGAGTTTTTTCAACTCCATAGTGATTAACTTAGATATATGCAATTAGATTTTTCCATTAAACCTAGATCTTAGGATGTCTAGTCAATTAGGTTGGATTTTCCTTCACAATAAATTTCTCTTTCATAGGCTTTAATTTCATTCCTTTCGATACTTAATCAACTAACTCTCGGGGTAACCCTTTGGTAAGCGAATACGCAATATTGTCATTTGACCTCACATAGTCAATAACAATAATCCCACTTGAGAGCAACTATCTAATGGTATTATATCAATGACGAATATGTCTAGACTTATCATTATACATATTACTCTGTACCCTACCAATAGCAGATTGACTATCGCAATGGATGATAATCGCAGACACACATTTTGACCATCTTAGAATATCCTCTAGAAATTGGCTTAGTCACTCAGCTTCTTCAGTCGCCTT
>BRYE01000001.1:11221985-11226985 GCA_030159115.1 Actinidia arguta var. hypoleuca
AGGTCACTGATATCAATACTGAGTTTAAGAGAAATTTTAACTGTTGGTTGCTCATCCTAGACCTCAGTCGTCATATAGGACCGTTCTCCTATATGTTTAGAGATCCAAGATGGGAGAGTGTTTTCTGTCACGACCTAACCCATTTATACTCGTGGGTTCACCCTTACAATAGGTGTCATTGTGATCGGTCAGTGAGTCCTACTCACTAAGGCTTACTACTCAACTCAGTTTAGGAATTTTTTTTTTATTCAAGATATTAATACTTGAATGTAAACAATATGTAAGGAAGCGTATTTAAATAAAATTAGAACTGAGTTGTCATTCAAAATATAAAAGTATTCTTATATTTATATATACAACTACTGTTCTGGCCACAGTCCAGCACAACCGTTATAAAAAATGTACAAGTACAGAAGAACTACTTTTCTATGCTAGTACATGACATAGATTAACCAAAAATCGAGTAAGGTCGCTTATCTCAATCGCGTTCTACCTCATTTTCATTTTCTAAAATTATTACGTACAACTACGTCTTAAACACTAGGCTAATGTGAATCAAGTTATATAATACTAATAAGTGCCCATGAAATTATAAACTATCAATTTATTTTAACATAAAATAAATTCACTTTGTCAATCCTTTTTCATTTTAGTTATTGGCTCATCTAGGCCCATTTACCTTAATTTCATATCAAGAGTTCAAAATTATATTGGATTGATACTTGCGACACATACACATATTCAACACACCAGTAATTAGGGAGCGACTCTAACATAAAAATATGGCATGATATCACCCATGATCATCTAGTTATGATCGCACCCTTATTACATCACTTCTCGCTATATTCTTTTTTTCTAGCGGTCGGGGCATCATTCGAATTATGTGTCGTCTAAATCATATTTTTAAAAAGAATCATTTTCACATTTCATGTCACATTCAAAAAAATAACATAGCATGCATATATTCATAAAATAATCATCATATTTTAAAAATTCAAATAACACATACTTTCATCGTAAAACTCATTTTACGTAAGTAAAATATAACAAGACTCACCAAGAGTGTGTTCAAATCTTTCTACACACCGTGAGCTAACGTTTCTTGAATTCAGATCTTACGTTTAATATTCGAATCGTTAGATTTAATAGTTTCATGGCTATGAATATACTAAAATTTTATAATTTTTCAATTTAGACAATAATTTAAAAGTTAACAATTCGATTTAACTTTATGTAGACATTTTCTGCTTTAAATATTCAAAAATAAAAATTTAGTATATTATTTTTATAAACTTTATTAGAGCTTATTTGAATCCAAACTTTTTACATAATATACTAGACACATGTATTTATCTAAAGTAAAATTATTATAAATTTTTAATCTATGTAACTAGTTTTAAAAATTCGTCAAACATTCAAAGTTTCTGCACATAAGTTTTACTGATAGCAGTTTGGTTTATAAATATTTTGGGTATTGAAAACTTTTTCTAAATTCATGAACTTTAATAATTAACAACTATACATATAAATATATCACATATAAAATATTCAGAACTTTATAAAATATGTAACTATTTTTATAAAATTTACAAACTTTCTGTTCAAAATATTTTTCTAATTTCTGAATTTATATTGCAGGTCAATTTTAGATAATTTAGAGTCTGAATTTGAAATATATTTCTGAATAAAATTTTTAGATAATGTTAATATATTTCTAAATCAACTTAAATTGAGTAATTTGGCTATTATATGAGAAAATTATGATAAAAATATTAATTATGGTCCAGTGGTAAAATAGAACTCCGATTTACTCAAAATTTGATTTTAAAAATATATATAGATGCGATATTTTTGGGATATTTTGAGGGTTTAGATATTATAAATAGTATGTCTGATAATAAGACTTAAAATGAAAGAAAAACTAAAGAAATGAAAAGGAATTTGAGTTTTTACCTCAATAGAAATATCTGAGTATTTTTTTGGTTTCGATTCTTCGTTCTTCTTTTTCTTTTGTATTTTCCTCTGAACCCTTCTCTATATTTTTCTCTCTTCTTTCTCCGTGCATTTTATTTCTCTCTCCTTTTTTCTTTATTTGTTTGTAAATGAAGCTGCTGCCAGTAGCACTTATTAAAACTCACACACACAGGGACAACTGCTGCCAGTAGTTCTCTCTCACTCTTTTATGCGCCACATGCACACACATGCACCTTCATGCACACCTGCAGACTCATGCATGGTGACACGTGTCACCATGTGTTCGCCATGCGTCGTGCCTGCGTGTCCACAACGTGTCGCATTATCGTGTTTCATTTCTCTCTAATTTTATAGTTTACTGCAAAAAATATTAGTTGCATTAAAAATTAAATAAAATTAATTCAGTTATTAATTTAATACTCATTTTCATGGGTCGGGGTATTACAATTTTCTAAGTCTCTTGCATCTACGTTGTCGGACATAAACCAAGGGTTCAAACGAAAAGTAGGTGGTCAATACTTACTAAATGACTTAAGTAAATATGAGGTGATGAGTGCGAGGTGAGTTGAAATCACGTCGAAGCAAGAGCAACTGTTCTAGAGCGAAGGCAACAGAAGAGTACGCGTTATGAGGGAGCCCCCTATTTATAGGGAAAGCCAAGGGCCAAGTTCTGTTTGCTTCAACGTACAGGATTGCGCGACACTTTGTATATCAAGGTTAGAGCCACCATTCGCAGCTGAAAAGTCACTCCATCATTAATGCGCTCCTCCATGTGTGAACTTGTGAGGACATGCCATTATTATGTCATCAAAAAACACCACTTGACTTGCTACTCGAAGATACCGAGTGTTTCACCTCGGCATCCCGAGTAAGGGGGCAACTAATAAGGGATAAAATCTTTACATGCTAAAGTAAGTACGTCGCAAAGATCATGTCACCTTATCTGATGTGATCAACTCATTAAGCTCGGATTTCCTGAAATACTGTCCACATCCACCACGAGTTCTCACATCGCCAATCCCTACCTTGTCCATCTCGCCTGTCACTCTGAGGATGAGGTGACTTTGAGACTCTATCTCCACTAGGTCTCCTACATTCGCGGTGTTGTCTCCATTTGGCATTCTCTTTCTTTTACTCCGAAATCTTCTGCTATGCCTTCCATACTTGGTTGTCCGATGATTACTCCGTGATCTTCTCGCATGACTGTGAATTCTTCATCTATTAAAGGTTGCTCACCATCCCCCAGAAATAGGTAATTGTATTTTCATTCTTTGAGTCATAACTCTATTATTTTTCTACTCTACTCTGTCCAGCTTGTTCACCTCAGTCTCTTCTCCACGCCGGAGGGATTTGTAGCGGCTTCACCCCGGCTGATAACGTTTGTTCTCTTGCACAGGTCGTCGAGGTCAATAGCGAACTTAAGAGCAATTCTGACTGTTGGTTGCTCATCCCATATTTCTACCACAACAGTACTGATAACTATATTAATTAAGATATTTATTTTGAAAATAAAAACTAGATTAAGATGTTGGCATAAAAATATCTTAATCATGCAACAAAGAGAAGAAAAAAAGAGTAATAATTTATAAGCAGAAAATTTATAAAGAATTTTTATTCTTAATGATGTCACTGAATATGAATTTTTATTTTAAAACAAAACACCATGTTCAGTTGAAGTTTTTATTTATCAAAATTACATTACATGTCATTCTGAAATAACACGTGTATTTAGTGAACTCTTGCTCTTTATTAGGATCCATAGTCCATACAAAATATAAGAACAACAAGAGAAATTTGAAATTGAGCCCACGAGGAAATAAAACTACAACTTCAAATTCACAGACCAAAAAGGAAAAATATAATTAAAAGGCATAAATTCATGTGAACTCAATGACCATCTACTTGGGAGGGTAGGTGTTCTCCGGGCTAGCCACTCCGGTGGCGACTCTAGTGATGTCGACGGCAGAGGCCTCAGGCTTTTTCTTGGAGTACAAGGTAAAGTAACCAAGGGTTACTACAATTGCAAAGCCACCAATGGCCATTCTCAAGGGGCAATATGGCAATTTGTGCCGCTGGTGGAGCACCTCCTTAGTGTGTTCCCCTGGCGGTGGCATCTTGCTTGGCGCCTCCACTTTTGGCGCCTTCACATTGCTTGAACTTGCCATTTCTAGGGGTTTTTTTTCCACCCATTTGATATTAGTCTTCTTGTTTATTTGTGTTTAAAGGTGGTTGCAAGGTTTGGAATAGAAAGAGGAAGAGAGTGGTTGTGGAAGTGGGTACATGAAAGAAGTTAAGAGTGATTGACAGTGGACGAATGGAATTGATAATCTTGGCAATTTTTATTTTATTTTTTGTTAGTCTTAGGGTATGTGTTTGCGGGTGGTTTTGCAATGTTGACCATTTCTTGGATGAAGAAAATTTGTTTCAGACCCAATCTTGTAAGGCAGCTATGGAATTTCTTGGATGAAGAAAATTTGTTTCAGACCCAATCTTGTAAGGCAGCTATGGAGGGAAGAATTTGCAATTTTTGAGGTAGAGAAAAAATTGCATACATGATGATAATATGTAATTAATCACGTGGTACTATCATTTTTATATTATATAATAAACTTATACAAATAAAATAATTATTCAATTATGTTATGGTTCCATTAGGATAGTTGTAGGTTCATCGTCTACAATTTTTTATGGCACTTTTTAGGAACAAATTGGGTGGGCTATGAAAATAAAAAATGAAAAAGAATAATTATTTACTAGAATTTTTTGTTTGATTATTCCAAAAATATTTATTTTCCTTTTTTTACTTGTCAAATTCAAGATCCAAACACATCATTAAAGAAAAAAGTTCAAGGTTGTGGTTGAAGAATATAAAAGGATCAAAATCACCAACCTTGAGAAACCATTCCGATTTATAAAATCAATACAACATTTTTGTAAATGAATAATGTGAATGTGATGTGAGCTGTTTAGGGTCAAACAAACACAATTCAATATAATTTTTATTTACCAAAATGACATTCTCA
>BRYE01000001.1:11234485-11236985 GCA_030159115.1 Actinidia arguta var. hypoleuca
CACGAAGTATCTTCTATCTGATCTATCATTTTCTCTCTTGTAAGAAATCTTTCCTTCATGCTAAGCCATAATATGAAGGATTGTCTCGCCATGATGGTGCAATGCCAAACAACTTTTGCCTAACTGACTTTCGGACCTTTGGGCCAGAAGAACTCATAGCAAGCTTTAACGTTGAATTTGCCTGAATCTGCCCATTGATTTAATCTGCTCAGGGCTAGCATATCAGTCCCTTCTCGGATTATAATATTGTCTCTGATTTTGGCCAGCTGCCGTATCATATGGGAGTCTTGCTTTGTTGAGACGTACTCCCAGAAAGTGGGGCTTTTTATGTATACTTGATTCACCCATTTTACCCATAGCAAATCTTTTTTTTCCTGAAGATTCCACATGGATTTGGACAACAGAGCTATGTTCCAGGCTTGCAAATCAATGAAGCCCAGGCCACCTTCTTGCTTTGGCTTGCAGATGTCATTCCACACTACTAACGGCTTTTTGGAGCTTGTAGTTTTTCCTCCCCACAAGAATTTTCTGCATAAAGATATAACTTTATCCCTTACTCCTATTGGGATAGGGAGGATTGACAGCCAGAAACATTCGACCCCTTGAAGGACAGATCTAATTAGCTCACTTCTTCCAGCGTATGACAACTTGGCACCTGCCCATGCGCTGATATATTCGGAGATTTTAGAAATTAATGGGTTGAACTGTTCGATGGTGAGCCTAGATGCAGCAACTGGAATACCCAAATATCGGAATGGGAATGTGCCCATATTGAATCCTGTTATGGCTTTGATCTCTTCCATATCTCCTCTGTTTATGCCAGCCATGAATATGTTGGATTTGATCGAATTGATACTCAGCCCATAGAATTCCCCAAATTTCTTCAAACACTCCATGCTCAATCTCACTGAAGTGATGCCCCCTCTGGCAAAGAGAATGAGATCGTTGGCGAAAGCAAGATGGGTGATATTCAGGTCTTTATATTTGGGATGATGATTGAACTCTGAATTTCTCTTTAATCCTCCCATTTTCCTAGATAGGAATTCCAAACAAATTGTAAAAAGGAAAAGGGACATCGGATCTCCTTGTCTTAGCCCTTTTTGACCCTTAAAGAAACCGTGCAACGATCCATTTATGGATATGGAATAGGATGTAGTTGAGACGCATTGCATAATCCACTTTATAAACATGGCTGGGAAGCCCATTTCCGAGAGCATGTCCTCTAGGAAGACCCAATTTATTGTGTCATATGCTTTTCGAAGATCAATTTTCATGATGCAACGGGGATAAATTCTTTTTCTGCAATATTTCCTCATCAACTCTTGAACCTAATAAATATTTTCTGTCATGCTACGATTAGGCACAAAAGCCGACTGAGCAGGGTCAATCAAATTTTCTAGAATGGGGGAAAGCCTCAAAGCAAGGATCTTGGAAATTATTTTGTAGACCACATTGCAGCAAGCAATGGGTCTGAAGTCTTCAACTTTTGAAGCATTCCCAAACTTGGGAATTAGAACAATCGTTGTATGATTGATTTGCTTGAGGATCTGCCCCGATCTGAAAAATTCCTTCACTGCTGCACATACATCTGCCCCTATGATACTCCATGCTTTTTTAAAGAAACGGGCAGTAAAGTCATCTGGTCTCGGAGCTTTGTCATCTCCGGCCGAGTGAGGAGGATGCTCTACTCTTCCTGAACCATCGAACCCTCTGCAAGCACATCTCGTTCCATCCTCTAGCACTGAATTTTTGTCCCTAGCAGGTTCTTATAGTATTCAACAAATAAAGAGCTAACCTGATTGGGGGAAGTGGTGACAACCTCCTCTGCCATAGTCAGGGAAATAATTTGGTTCTTTACTTTGTTGCTCTTGATCAAATCATGAAAGAATCTGGTTCCTTTGTCGCTATTTTTCAGATACTTGACTTTGGCTAATTGAGAACAGAAACTCATTTCCGCCTCAGCCAGCTTGTTGGCTTTCACCCTAAGCTCAGGGATTGCTCTTTGAAGGCTGGAGTCCCTTGGATTGTCATGCAATTTTTGCTGGACTTGACAAAACTCTGCTTCTGTAGACTTTGCTCGGGCTGAGATATGGGAGAAATTCTGTCTGTTGAGAGCCTTTAATGGGTCTTTAAGAGCCTTGAGCTTTTTGCATAAGCTAAACATAGCTGTGCTATCTACTTGCATACTCCAGATATTGCTAACCATGTCCATAAAACTCTCATGTTGAGTCCACATGTTAAAGAATTTGAAGGAGCTGGTCCCTCGATCTAGGTTTCCAAAAAGGGACACAACACATGGAGAGTGATTTGAGTTTTTCCCCGGGAGGCCAAAATTTGTCTGAGTTATCAGCCCATCTTGAATCCATCTGGTATTAACCATGGCTCTATCAAGTTTGCTCCAAATTGAATTATTAGACCATGTGTGGGAGACTCCAGTGTATCTCAAGTTTGAAATTCCAATATCATAGCAGCATTCCCTAAAGTCTCTGGTTTCGTAAGT
>BRYE01000001.1:11266985-11269485 GCA_030159115.1 Actinidia arguta var. hypoleuca
GTCCTTTTCCAATTATTTGCTCCGTTCAAGATCGAAACCTGAGTAGCTAAGGTACTTGTCGATGCCATTTTTGTAGAGAGAGGGAGAGACGGCCCTGGCAGCAGTTTTAGATACGGATAAGTTCCAAGTTTGGCAAACTTTGACGAGATTTTAGGGTGAAATACACTGATCTCCCCTGAAGTTCTGAATTAATATACAAAGCACCTCTAATATTTAAAAAATTAGAATATCTTCTCTTAAAGTTTAAAATTTATAACAGATTCTCATTTTACACTAACCACTCCTGAAGTTCCTGATTAATACACAAAATACTTCTGACATCAATCGTCCGTTAGCAAGATTGACTGCCTATCTATGACGTCAACTGAATAGTAGTTGAAATACCATATATGTCTTTTTTTTTTACAAAATTACTTTATACTCTATAAAAATGTTGATTGAATGACCTAAAAATAATAATATTTAGACATAGGAACATTTAATTTAAGCATATGGACAACATGTGATCAATTTTTATCACTATTTTAAATAAATTAATAACGAAAAATGGTATAAATGATACAATTAAATAGTTAATTGATCAATATAATTTACTTTTTGATCATTCAATCAATATTCTTGTGGGGTATATAGTAACTTTATAAAAAAGAATGACATATATGGTATTCTAACTACTATTCAGCTAACGTTATGGATAGTCAATCTTGCTAATGGACGAATGAAGTCAATGGTATTTTGTGTATTAACCCGGACTCTCAGGGGTAGTCAGTATAAAATATGGAGAATCTATTATAAGTTTCAAACCTCAGGGGAGATCTTCTGATTTTTCAAACGTCAAGAGTGCTTTGTGTATTAACCCAAAATCTTAGAGAAGATCAATGTAATTTACCCGAGATTTTATTACTCTTTTTTGAAACTTCACTTTTACCCCTTGTAGTTTGGGCCATGGGCGTATTTACCTATATCATTTGAAAACTCTCACATAATCCCCCCACTGTTCATGGATGAAGGTGTACAATTACATTTTTCCTTCAAATCGGATAGAATTCGTGCCACACGGGATTATTTTGAAAGTGGGGAAGAAGGAAATTGAGTAGTGATTCTATTTAAACATAGAATATTTCTCTCTAGCCCCATTTTTATCCACACCAAACATGAAAAAAATTAAGATTTTGAAAAGTTCTCTTTAGCCCCAGGATTATTCCGACAATAGCTTTGTGTACACCCAAAAATCGAAATTATGTCAACACCTTACGTTTTACTCTTGCTCGTTGTTGTATGTTAGCCAAATATATATGATTTGTTTAGCACTGTGCAACTGATGACTGTTCACGATTTTAACTTTAGAAAGTTCAGAAATGATTAAATTGATTAAAATACGCACCTTTTATAAGTCACATTGCTCACTAACTTACATTTGGTCATTCTTAACTATAGTATTTCTCAAATAATCAGTCCAATATAAAAGAATTAAAAAAAACTCTAAATTTAGGGTTTGAATGCATGAAGTAGTAAATTGTACCATGCGGGAAAAAAATTTGAACTTAAGAATAAGAATTTCACTAAGAAATTTGGTTGAAAAGAGAAAATTTCATTAAAAAAAATGTTATATGTTTTTATTTTAAATTTTCATTTTTTTTAAAAGGGTAAAATTATAATTAAAACCTTTGAAATTTTGATGGGGCTACAAATAATTTTTTGGGGTTTAAATAGAATCAAATCGCCCATAATTGAGTCAAAGTAAAACGAAAAAAAAAATACAAATTATAATTTTTAAATTTTTACTAAATATTGTTTTCATTTTAGAAATCTCGTTGAATATTTTTAGTAATACGAATTTTATAAAAAAATAAAATTAAAATTTAAAACTTATTCATATTTTAGCAAAAATATATATAATATTGAAAAGTGCATAATAAAGATAGTCTTCGTGGGTCGGATTGGGTCTCCCTATTTGGAATTTTAAATTACATCTATCATTTTCAAACTAAACAATAGAGCATAATTCGGTTCAAAATGAAGTTTATGCAACATGATTGGAGATGCTCAAAGATTCTACAATGGATACACATGGAGTGTGGGTACCACCAGTGCATCAATTTACTAAATTGCCCCTTTTGTTGGGTAGGGAATCTGTAATTTGGGAATTAACTACCCAACTTTCCAAATACTGAAAGGCTTACAAGACTTCGAAGTATGGGCCCCCAATGAAGACCATGTAGAAAGCTGGTCTAGAAGTTAGGTATTGAATCAATTAATGGAAGAATGGGATGTGTATTATGCATTCAAAAGGATTGATTGTTTGGAATGACCAACATACCCCCACCCCAAAAAGAAAGAAAACTTGACAATTTGTTTATATTGATCTATAATTATACTAGCAGCCATTGCACACACATATGTACATTTGTTTTTAACTGTGCTTTCACTGCCAAATAAGCGCAAGAGATTTGAAATCGAGCTACATTTGATAACCTTCCAAGTACGGACTCCATGCGAG
>BRYE01000001.1:11289485-11294485 GCA_030159115.1 Actinidia arguta var. hypoleuca
TATCACTTGAAAGTAGTTCGGGCAATTGTTAATATATGAATATATTTTTGGATTTCTTTTATATTTTAAAAACTAAAACCATTAGATTATGATGGCAAAAACTAGATTGATTTGAAAATGTATGCATTGTTTATATAATCTTACTGACAATATTTGTTACAATTGTTTTTGCATAAAAAAGACTTTTAAAATTAAAACTTATAAAAAAAATATACTTAAGATTAATAATGTGGCCAAAAAATTATGTGGATTAGTTGTACTATCAATCGACAAACCACTTGTTAGCATATAACACCATGATCTTAGCACACGAGTAAATAAGTAGGAAATAAGGTGAAAATGATATTTTGGGAGTTCTAAAAATTTTATGGGGTTAATTTTGAGGTCCATTACACATTTTATAAATTTTAAGAGGAATCAGATACCCAACTAAAAATGATTACATAAATAATTTTTCATGACATTCAACTCCACGATTAAAATATTCATAATTTTTTCAACTATATATGATTTTATAGTATTTCTTTTTAAAATAAATTTTAAATAATTTTTATATATTTTTCTACCACAAATATCAGTTTAAAGTAAATATGCAATTGAGCTAATTCATATCATCATATCATATGAATAATTGTTGTGCTCAATAATTAAATTACCAATTGTTGTGTACAACACACGTTACACTATACAGATTTACATGGTTCGGCTAATAATATCTACGTTCATGGAGAGCAATCAATAAATCAATAATTCGAACTTACAAAGAGTATAAAAGGAAGAGAATCATACTCCACTCACCTTTCTCACAATCTCTCTCTGTCTTACCTCTCACTCTCAGTACCTTTTTTTCAACACACAATACCTAACACACTACACTCTCTTTCATAAACCGAGAAGGAGATAGTAGATTTCTAATAGAATAAACATATCCCAATTCAATACTAACTCTTCAAGATATAATCCTTTCACGAGTTCTAGCTCACTCGAGAGTTTTAGTACTCCATGTGAGCCAATTACTTTTGGATTCAAATATATAGACTAGACTTAACATAAATATTATTTATATTATCATGTATGATAAACACTATCTATATGGATAGACATCATTCATTTATATGAATAATCTTGTGGATAATATTATGGATAAATATGAAGAAGAAGAAGAAGAAAAAGAACAAAGTAAAACATGCTTAAAAGTAATCTTCATGGATGATCATGAAAAAAAAAATGAAAAAACTTGCCTAAAGCATTAATGAGTCTTCTGGTGCAGAAGCTTTCAACAGTTTTCATTTCAAAGTTTAACACATCGATTCTAAAGTTTTCAATAAGGATTCATACTATAGCAAAATTCAGAATATCTTATTTTTTTTTACTTTATTTAGTTATTTTGATAATAATATATTTTATGTAATAAAATGATCACAATGAAAAAGTGGATAAAAATAATTTACGAAATATCAGAATAACGTCCCGTGAAATTAGGGGATATGAAATATTCTAGTTGGAACAGAAGATACAAGGGTGGTGTCAGGGGCGGGGGCCAACTGTCCGATTAATTTGATATCATTTCACCTGCAAGGGTTGCTCTATTGAAAAAGTGACATAATCCTTAATGTTATTCATTATTATATTTTTTTTGTTATTACATACTTATGCAAAATAAAGAAGGATAATTCATGCAATTTTGATATTTGTAAAATCACACGAGCTTTGATTATGTAATTGAAATCTTATTTTTCAAGCACACAAGACAAAATGGGCTCTTAATTTATGGGCTATCAAAATAAATATGCATGTAGTTTTACTTTATTTTCATTTTAAACCTTGAAAATGTACAAGATTTGTGTACACTAGAATTTGGAATAAATATTGTTATTTTCTTTTTATCATAATTACTACTTGAGTTTTCTTTCACTGCTAATTAGTTTTCAAAAATTTATTGATTTTATTAAATTCACTTAGGTGAGCTGGACTCACTCTTGAGTTGGATTGTACCATAGCAATACTCAAATACGGACACTTAATTAATAATTTTTTTTATCTAAATGGTTAGAAAAATATATTTTAAATAAAATAATATATAAACCTCATTTAAAGTTTTCACTGTAGGCCACACTTATCCTCGAGCTGGCCGTGCCACAGTGCCACCATCACCCTTTACATCCACTACGCTTTCGTCATCAGCATCAACACCTCCATATATTGTCGTTGCAAGCACACCGCCATCGCCAACACCAACACTCTTATCACCTGGACAACAACACCCTTCCACCACCATTAATAACACAGCCACTGCTCACCTTCGACCATCAATAACGACATCACAACCATCGTCCACACCCATTTACCATCACTAGCTATTGCTATCCCCATCCCCAAAACCACCATCCCTCCACCACCACCTCCACAGCCAACCTCATAATCGCCCCTCTAGCTCCCTCACACTGCACATCTACCAATTGCATTAGCACTGCCACCACCCCCACTTCGTCATTGCCGCCACCACCTCCACCATCACTATCACCACCGTTACTTCAATTTTAAGACATTAAATTATGGTAATCAAAAGAAAAACTTAAAAATAATAGTTTTAGATTTCAACTTCATGTATATATCAAATAACTTGTTTTAATTTAGCACTTAAACATCTATCTCAAGTAATTTTTTAGCTTAAGAAATCAATTAGCAATTAGTACTTACTTTTTAATTTCTTTCCAATTCTCGACTTTAATTTGTCAAAACACCATCTCAATACCTTTTTTTTAAGGTCAACTTTCATTGAAGGGATTAATATTATTACTTCCCCATTATACCCTTCTAATAACTTCTCATAGATTGACGCTAACACAGGTTACACGGCAACGTTGGATGAGTCAGCTGACTCTTCTTAACGAACACTCAAAATCTTATCAATTCTCTCAACAATCAAGATTTCTTAGTTTTGAACTTTTCCCCATCTCTCTCTCTCTCCCTCCTATTTTCTACTAGGAGCTGCAGTTGATCAAAGATGGCCAATAGGTGTGAGATCTTCTTGGAAATTCTCATTGAAACCTTGCTTCCTCCTCTGGGAGTCTTCTTGGACATGGTTGCTACAGCGTATGTCTCTCTCTCTCTCTCTCTCCCCATTTTTTTTTGAATCCTTGTCTCTCTCACCACTTTTAGAAACTGTTTTTAAAACAAAAAGGTTAGGCTTCGTTTGGATGAATGCGGTTTGAAATGAAGGAGTTTGACACTAATCATTCATTGACGATAGCTCAAATTTAGATTTGGTAATTTGGATAAGAATTTTCGACATTGAGTTTAAAGAATTTAATCTGAAATTACCATTTAATAAAAAAGATTAGAAATCTTTGTGCTACGATTGCAGTGATATAAGGATCTAATAAAATGCATGTATTCTTCTCTTTAGTTCACTCCAGTTTCAAAAACCTTCCCTAGTTATACCTCTTACATTTTTTTTTTGTTGTTGTGAAATGAAACATTAAATTGCCTAATTTGATATTCAAATCTAGCTGTTTAATTTTTTTTTTTATATATATATACTCGTCTTCTCATGTTAAAATTTTGTGTCCGTCCTTATATGAAAAGACTATCAAATTAACTTCGATCACTCTCTTTGGTCCCACTCGCCATTGGTAACTTGGACCGATGATGAGTCCATCATGAGCGGCCTATATCCCTCTCTTCAACCAAGTCAACAATCTAATTTCCATGACCGTCCAATCAAATTCTGAAATCGACAACCCTCCATTTCCGCCATCCCTTCAAATTCTATTTTCTCTACCGAAGACAAAAGATGACTCATCCTACATATAATTTCCGATGGAGGGGAGAGGTGCAAATCTTGTTTTACTAGAGTGAAAAAGTGTGATGTTTTGCGGAAGGAATTAGAACCCCAAAAGGACAAAAAGGAAATTAGATAAATTGCAAAAATAGTTTCTATAGTTTGACTCAACTTTGATTTTTGGTTTATGTATTTTTAAATCTCACGGTTTTAACTTTGTATTTTGATTTTCCAGGCTAATCAATCCAATTATTAACGGTTCTCAAAATGTATCATTATTTTAGGGACAAAATCAACTCTTTTCCTATTCTCACCCAATTTTCACTATAGATTGCCTAATTTTCATTATAATTTGCCCAATTCCATTGTAAATTGCCATGAAATGAGGTCACCTGTCGGGTATGTACCATGAAATGAGGTAAGAAAAATCAAAATATGGGGATAAAATCATAGAATTTGAAAATCTAAGAACCAAAATTGAAGTCAAAGAAAACAATAAGAACCATTTTTAAAATTTACTCAAGGAAATTTTAGTATATGCATTAGAGAGTGGGTTTGACCATGGTGGGTCTCGATCAAAGTATAGGCCAGGTATAGGTGCGGTCAGTTGGGGCAAAATCGTCCCAATAGTAATGTGCGTGGCTCCATAAATAGGCTGCGTGGCATTATCAGCTTCCTAGTGGGAATTTTAGTGAGAATTCAAATACAAAAATCATCACTGTAGAAATAAAGTGGTGCCAAAAAATGAAAGCGGTGCAAAGTGTTGACCTAATTTGTCAATTGTAATTGTACAATTTTGCAGTACGCGACCACAATGTGGATTGGAAATTTGGAATACACTAGTCTTTCCTTGATGTTTCTGATAATAACAGGAACCTCCCCTCAATTTTCAAAAAATGCATCCACATCCCTTCTGTTTTGATTGTTTGTCTCGGTTTACCCCTTCCGTTAGTTAAACATTTTTGAGATGGATGGAAATTGGTGATTTCAGTCAAAACTGAAATACACTTACCATTTCCCCCTTATTTTCATTGTGGAGACACACACTAATGCCCCTCATATTTATTGTGGGTTGGAGAAAATCAAATGTAAACAAGAGAAACAGTGTTGGTGAAGTTTGGTGCCGAAAAATTTCTAGGCCAAACCTATAAGGAGAAACAAAAGAAAGGCTCTGGAGTTGCTCCAAGAGAGACTTAGACACGTTCTCATGTGGGGG
>BRYE01000001.1:11304485-11309485 GCA_030159115.1 Actinidia arguta var. hypoleuca
AGATGGGCTCAATGTATGTACCTTTGAGTGAATAAGGCTTGGCCTTATATAGCAGTCTGATGAGTGTCGAGATGGCCTTATATAGCAGTCTGATGAGTGTCGAGATGTGCCAACTGTCATGTCACTAGACACATTGTAGCTCGGCGCGTACTTAGATGCTCCGACTGTTGTGTCAATGAGTAGATGACTGACTCAGTCATGGCCCCAGGACCTGGTTGGTAGCTAACCATTATGTCACCAACATCTCAATCCAAGCATGGGGACTGTCAAAGAAAACCTCGCAGCATTAATTACCATATGTACCCTGATATGTCTCGGGATCGTTGCTGACTGTTGCCCTTGGACCAAGTTTCGGCGCAACGATCCTGCCAAGCTTGCTATAGAGCGACAGCTCGGTAGTAGTGTTTGCCTTAGCTCGGATAGAGATAATGTCTGTTGATGTCTCGACCGCGCTCTAGCACGAGAATTCCACTGAGCTTGCTATATTGCGACAGCTTGACAACAATGTCTGCCCTAACTCGACTAAAACTGATACTTAGTATTTTATTCTCTTACAAAAAGTAAAATAAATAGAGTTTACGAGAGCTAGGTGCGTAGTTTTTGATGAAGATGCTAATTCTTGTTATTTGAATTCACTCAAAATATGAGCGAATTAACCATTTGGTGTTGTGCCAGGTTTGCTACCTAACTTGTGGGAATTTTTGTTTGATAAATAAAGAAGATGATGTCCTCAACAATGTACGACTCGTGAAACATTCATTTAGTTAGTTGTTTTTTTTTTGAGTTTTTTTTTTATAACTTAGTATCCAACCAACTAGATTGACTAATATGGTGGACTATTCCCACCATTTACAACCGAAGGCCCATTTAAAATCTAAAAAAAATACCTATAAATTGGTCTAACACAAAAATCGTTACGATCTAAAGCTAACCTTAAATTACTTCCATTGCACTAAAAGACATGACTTGAAAGTGACTACTCCTTTTAAGTGATTTTTATGATCCCATGGACAACAAGTATCAAATATGCATCTTTCCTTTTCAAGATGCCTTGCTTTCCCAAAATTTTGTGTCGCGACTCATTTTCTCTTCTAATCTATACGTTGTGATTATTTTTTATTTTTTTTTATGCATTCTAGTTCTAAATTTGGTTCTTGGATAAAATAAAAAAAGAGAGAAAGAATGAAAACTCTTATTAAATTGCTAATAAATACTACTATTGAGCATCTTTCAAATCCACAATAATCTAAATATTAGGTACAGAAAGATGGAAATATATGAGATAAGGAGTAGGTATTGGGGCACAACAATGTATTATGCTTAAATCCGCATTGGTATTCACTTGCTGCTGCTCCGATGACATCTCTCTCTCTCTCTCTCTCTCTCTCTCAGAGTACGCGGGACTTTTAAAATTTGTTCAATTTGGATCGTGCTTTACCAAGCAAGCAGAGAAACTGGAAAGGTTTTGATCTGAAGAAGGTACTATCGAGTAGTGAAATTTAAAAGCTCGATTTTGGAAAAATTAGTCATGCTAAACGAACGAGTTTCGCATAACTCATTTCAAAAATTAAAATGTTCGTCATGTTTATAAATTATTTATTTTTTAACCAAAATTGTTTTTTATAAATTTGAAAACATTTTTTTTTAAAAAAATGAGTCCTCTAAAAGAGCCAATTAAACATGACGACTTCTGAAATCACAACCAAAATAAATCCTAGAAGTTGTTGCTTTCGAAATCAATTGTGCATGAAACTTTTTCGAAATTGTTTGTGGAAACAAAAACACTATTTTGGATCCTATTCATTTTGAAGCGAAAATAGTTTCCAAAAACATGAATGGTTGTGCTTTTGTATTAGCAAAAAGTTACAAACATTTTGGGCAATCCACTAAACAGACAGAAAAGAAGACACCTTCAAACATCAATAACAAGCCACACTGCAACAAAAACAGGAAGGTTGAAAAATCTTGAAGCGACTAGCTACCAACACACTCAAATACATAAATGGTAGATCAATATCATTATGGCTAAAAATGTACCAAATTACTATATAGTCAAGGAAAATTGAATTAAAAAAAAAAACTAGTATTAAAACAACAGGAAATGGCCAATCTAATGGAGAAACTGCTCGTGATTGACCATAGAACAAAATCCAGGGCACTATCTTCTTTTTCTCTCTCCCTTAATATACAGCTTAATAAAAATTACCCGTCTCTTTTAGCTGCTGCTCCACCTTTTATCACACGTAATACAGTCGAATGACTCCTAACCGTCATAATTCGAAAAACAAACATGGCAAGAAAAAAGCAAAAATGAGCACCGAATGTTTCGACAGATTGGCTTAAAGAAGATGGACACGCAGGGTTTCCCTAGAGTAGGCTCTCACAAGCCGCGATCTCAGATGCCTGTGTATCCGAAACCTGTTGCCCAGAGGGGCTTGAAGTGACGATCCTCATTGAAGCGGAAAATATTACTTTCTGGAACCGGTCATCCTGCACCTTCTTCAGCACCTCATTCACCACCTTGAAGTCCAATCCACCGGCCAAAACGAGTTTCCCGAATCCCAATAACCTCACCAAAATTATTAAGAGCTTTTGGTAAATCGATGCCCACAGGGCTGATACTTCCCTGCTCAACGGGAATAATGCCAAGGTTATTTCTAATGCCTGCCATAGCCAGTGGCGGAGTTATAAATTTTATTTAGGAGGGCAACCGTTGAAAAAAAATTCTGGAGTAGCAAATTGAAAATAATTTCTAAAATTATAGGCAAAAAAAAAAATTCAAACTTGATGGGGGCAGCTCTAGGCCTAATGTGCATCCGCCCTGGCCATAGCACCAGGACGCAACCCTAGATTCTTTTCTACCCCTGAATGGAATTCAGTGATGTTTTGGCTTTAATCTGTGAAATTCGAAAAGCAACATACTGATAATCTAAACCTATGATGCTAAATCCTGTACGAACTCAATCATTTTGCTCAATCAGAGAAGGGTGTCATGGAAACTTACGGTGCTTTCGGCACGATTCCAGTTTTGACCTTCTCCAAAAAATTTAGTTTCAACTTCTTGTTTGATTGTCAAAATGATCTTGGGGATGTTACCAACCTACGGATAAAAAAAGGCTTAATTATATAAACACTCCCTAAACTATAACGTTTTGTCACTAACACCCCCTCAATTAAAAAACCGACCACTTACACCCCTTAACTATTGAAAATAACAAAAGCCCTTACATCATTAACGGAATATGTATAATTATTATAATACCCCCAAATATTTCAATGATCCAACTGTCTCTCTGTTTCTCTCATTTATGCGTACTTTCTTTCTCTCTCTTCCCTGCACTCTGCTCTCTAGTACTCTTATTTGCTCTCTGGTTTCCTGTTCTCTTCTCTGCCTCATATCTCTCTCTTCTCTCCATCTGCATCTCTCATTTTCTGCATTCTCCCATTTTCTGCACTCTCTTTGTCTTCTCTCTCGTTCTCTACACTCGCTCTGTCTCTACTCTCTCGTTCTCTACAGTTGAAAATCACAAACCCTAGACGCGATTAAACTTGAAAATCAGTTGATTTAGTGACTGAAAATAGGGTTTCTAACTCTAATTAAGGTTGGAGTTAAAATAGCAAAGTATGTATAAAACCCTAGTTTTTTTTTGTTGTGCATTTTGGTATTTTGTTTTGAAATATGGGGTTTGGGGGTTAAATCTTTGTTGCTATTCTGAAATCTTTACTGCGGTTCTTAATCTCTGAAATTTGTTTGCTCTCTGGTCCCAAATGATGAATGGTCCTTCGTAACTTTTTGTTGTTTTTGTGCTATTGTATGTTGTTGTCCTGCTTTTTGTTGTTTTCTGTGATTTTGTTGTTGTCTTGCTTTTTGCTGCTTTTTTTTTATGCAGTCAACTAGGGAGTCTAAAAGATCTCATTTTAGGATACTTGCTTGATTTATTTTTTGTAGAAAGCATGACTACGACTATGTTTACTTTACAAATTTTATATGATGGAAAGTTAGTACAAGGAACCAGGTTACTTATGTGAATGGTGAGGAGTATATCTCTAAAGTAGGCTTTGATTTTATGTCCTACTTTGAGTTGATGGATATAATGAATGACATATGGTATTCAAAATTGTTTATCCTAAGTCTAAATTTTGATATGAACACTAGTTTAGTGGAATTAACCTCCAATACTGAGATTATTCATATGTTTGATGTGCATCCTAGGAGTGGCGTGATAGAAGTATTTGTTCATACTCCAGATTTAGTGGATGTGTTTAGTGATTATGATAGTGAGTGACATGATGATGTGCAAATTGATTCTGATAAGAAGGCTTTCAGTGGTATGGAAGAATTATCAACTGATGATGAGGAAGAAGTTGATAAATAGGGGATATATTGGCCTAGGGGATAAAGAAGTGAGTGATAATGTTGGTGATAAAGAGAAGGGTGATTCTGATAACAATGATGACCCATATTGCCTTCATAAGTCACCAAGTGATGATGATACCAAACCTAAGTTTTTGAAATTTAGCGAGAAAGACATGAAAAATCCTCAATTATAGTTGGGTATGATATTTCTTAATTTTCAAGTGTTCAAAAGTTTTTTAAGGGAGTATCACATAATTGAGGGTTATGTGTTTAAATTTGTGAAGAATGAGTCCTCTAGAGTGGTATGTAGGGATGATAACTGTATTTTTAGACTTCATACTTCTCCCATGTATAATCAAAGTTTATTTCAAATAAAGAGTATTGGTGTGCATTATACTTGTGCGAGAACATACACAAACAACAATGCAACATCAACATGGATTACAAATAAGTACGTACAAAAGTTGAGTGATGATCTTAAGCTTAAGATTCCCTCTATAAAGAAAACAATCAAAAGAGACTTGATGCTTGATGTGTCTCAAAACCAAGTGTATAAGGCTAAGAGAAAGGCCCTAGAAATCATTTAAGGGAATCGTAAAGAACAGCATTCTAGGTTGTGGGACTACTGTGAGATGGTTAAAAG
>BRYE01000001.1:11314485-11326985 GCA_030159115.1 Actinidia arguta var. hypoleuca
TTTTGGGAAAAATAATAAAGGGAGAGAGAGAGAGAATGAAAATTCTTGTTAAAATACTAATAAATACTACTAGTGAGCATCTTTCATATCCACAGATATAAATATTAGGTACAAAAAGATTGAAATTTATGAGATAAGGTTAGGTTTTGGAGCACAACACCATGTTTTGCTTAGATTTGGGGCTTAGCCGGGTTTACTTATGTGATTCGAATTATTCATTTGATAAACTTTGTTAAGGAGAGAATCGTTGCAAAAATCAAATTTAATAGTCATATGATCAAATTATGCACATTTGTTGTCTAAAAAATGAACATTTTGAGAATGGACCCATCATTTGGCTACTACTGATATTCAATCAACCAATCTTAGAATCTGCACACAAAAGATTACAACAAAAAAATGGAAATCATACCCTTCCTTTAATGGGCACTATTAGGGCAAAAAATGAAGAAAATGGCGTAAAAGATTTCTTTTGAAAAGAAAAAGTAAATTTTCTTTCAAACATAGCAGAGACAAACTACCAAAGCACACAAACCAAGTAATATGTAGTCCTAATAAAATAGAGAGAAGCAAATTAAAGCTGCTTTCCAAAAAAGTTTTGGACAAAATTGATCGGATCTCATCTCGCCAAGAGCTGAGCATTTTTAACAGTTTTTTTAACTATTGGAATTAATAATAGAGAGAGAAGCAAATTAAAGCTGCTTTTCAAAAAAGTTTGGGAATTGATCAGAGCTCATCTCGCCAAGAGGAGAGCATTTTTAACTGCTTTTTCTAACTTCTCGAGGTACTCTGAAAAAAACAAGCTTTACCAACATCTATTTTAATATTATCCACTTGTGCTTGGGATTCAAAAGGCATCTCTTTAGAGTTGAAAATCGAATCAAGCTACTCGAACACGGATCTTAAAAGCTTTATATAAAATATAAAAAAAATTAAATTCTTACATATTTTTAAAACTTGTTAAGTTTTTAAATCAAGTTCGATCACAATTTACCGCTCATCTCGATAAGCTTATAGTGTTCAAAAAAATTCAAGTTACTCGAGCACGACTCAATTAAATCTGTTTGAGATTCGTTCACTTAATAAACAAGCCAAAATCGAAATATGAATAATTTAGATCATATTAAAGTTTTCGATAAGATCTATAATATGAACAATTTATATCATTAAAATGGGCTCAAAATCTATGAACTAGTACAATTTAGACTGCACATAAGCATAGTCCTAAGATGACATGTTCAAAGTTAAAAGGTGAACCCACAAATTGCAAATTTTATAGTAAAGTTATAACTAAATAGTGTAGAGAAGCTTGTTCCTGTTAAATAATGCTAATCAACTTTTGAAAGAATCAATTCCTTCTTTATTCATCAAGAACTATCCTAAAGCTTGCAAATTCTTATTCATGTGCTTCACGTGCTTTGCACAATCCTAAAATACGTATTTGCTTCCTGTTGTGGTAAAAATTTGGGAGAGCAACCAACAGTCAGAATTGCTCCTCGGCATCGGCACTGGACCTCGGCTAAACTGGGGCGACCTGCATAGCAACGAGCAAAAGTAATCGGCCGGGGTGAGGCCGCTCAAAACCCCTCCGGCGTAAGGATCAGACCAAGGCGATCGGAAAATAAGGCAGTATGGAGAACACAATAAAAGTATGTAGTGCCTGTGTTGAGCGTATCTTTTTGGTTGTGGGGGAGCGGCCTTTATATAGACGGGAGAACTGAGTCGTGTCAGTGTAGTATGGCGAATTCCTCGGAAGGATAAGCATGGGATGATATCCCAATTAAATCTGGAGTTCAATCTGGAGGCTGCCAACTGGTGATCACTCCGGAATTATAGGCGACGTTGTGGAGTTGGAGTCTATTGGAAACAGTCCTCTTGCAGAGGTGAAACTCTTTATGGAGATGGACTTCAATCAGGTTAGGAGTCCCGTGATAGCAGATCTCTAATGGAGATGGGAGTCCTTTTGGAGAGAAGTCTTTGAAGGAGATGTCTCTGCATTGGGCGAGGTAAATAGTCTCGCCTTTTGGGCGACGTGCTTTGCTCGGAACATCTGTTGGTTCGAATTATTCCACATTAGTAGCCCCCTACTCAAAAGTGCCGAGATATTTGGGACCTTTGAGTAATATCATTAGAAGTTATGGATCCGCGTGGGTGCGTATTAAACGTGCCTCTTCTCCCGATTTGACACGTGGATGGAGCATTAATTTCTGCAGTATTTTTTTAGGGAAACAAGGCGGCGCCATGATTACCTTTGGCGGGATTTGATGGCTCGGGGTTTAAGTTTCAAAAAGATTTTGAAAAGGCGGATTAATCTGGGCCATTGAAGCGGATGAATCTCAACCGTCACTCTCCCTTATATATAAGGAACCCTACCCATTCACTTTTACCCTTTTGCCTATCCAACATCACTCTCTCTCCTAGCTCTTGCTCGTGGTTGTTCTTCCTGCTCTTCCTGTTCTTCCTGCCTTAAGTTTCCTTGCTTCTGCCTGTGATATTTGCTTCTTAGCACAGTAAGTAATCGTTCGCTTTCTTTTTTCTTAGTTGTATGTCCCATAGGTCTACGATGAGTCCTACTTTGGATTCTTTGCCTTCGTGGATCTCAGACCATTTAGGAGAAGGTTCGTCATACGTAACTGACGAGGTTAGACAGTCTCCTAGGTCGCCAATGGAAGATCCATCCGTTGTCAAGGTCGTCCCTTCAGATAACATTCATCCCTCTGTAACTAAAGAATGTAACACTATAACCCTTGAGGAGCTCGACTTTCTACAGGAGACTTATTCATTCCCTCAGGGTGTACAGCTTAGACTTCTTGAGGAGGGCGAGACCATTCTCTCTGCTCGCCCCGGAGAGGTGGCTTTTTATGAGGCCGCCTTTCCAGCGGGCCTCTGTTTTCCTATTCCTATAATTATTAGGTCAATTTTGCTTTTTTATAAAATTTGTCCTGCTCAGCTCGTCCCTAACGCGTGGCGCAGTATCGTCGGCGCCGTGTCGTTGTGGCGAGTTCATAAGTTTGTGATGACCCTATCCGAATTTAGAAATATTTTTTCCCTCACTAATAATCCTAAGCCGGACCAAGGGTGGCTGTACTTCAAGGCGAGGTACAAGAAAACTATCCTCGGAGGATACCCCAGCAACGTAAAGGGGTGGAAGAGCAAGTTCTTATTTGCCTCCGGGGACAATTGGGAGCTTTTTGATGAAGAACCTCGGGAGGGAGTACTGCGGATTCCGAGGTCATGGGGAATTCCAGGTCGGTTTTTTTTTTTTGGCAACGTTGGTTTATTAATTAACTAGATCGGTATTAACATGGGTTTCTTTTCAGATAAACGCTGCAACGAGCTGCCTACGTTGCTGTCGTTCGAGCAGGAATTCTATGACCAAATTTCTAAGTCGGTGGCGGAACGTGGGCGCTACAAGGTCCCCATGATTTTCAAAACCAAAGCCTTTCGTCGGGTGTTCAGCTCGCCTGGTCCTATGGAATCAGGATCGGAGGGCGATCATCCGCAACCGTCATCGACGTCGGGTAAAGCGGGTGAGTCCCGCTCTTCCCGTGGTGAACTCCCTCAAGATGGCCAGCCCCAAGATGATTCAATAGAATATATAGGGACTGTTAGGAAAGAACTGAGGAGGGTTGCTCCTCATATTCCCGACCTAACCTTATTAAGATGGTCGGGGGAAAAAATCCGAGACCCTGTCCTTGAATTTTGCTCGGTGTTGGGATCGAGCCCGATCTCGACATCAGAATCCTGGTCGGATTCCAAGCTATCCCCTGAGCTTAGATCGGATGGTATAAACCCTTGCTACCTTTGTTGATTATTTTTTTACGTCTAATATATATCTCCTTTTTTCTTTTTTGCAGCAATGTCGAGGAGAATCAGTCTCAAGAAGCTCGGCGAACAGGTGGAGAGAGCCCGAGGTGAGAGTTCATCCCAAAAATCCGGTCCCCCTCCTGCAAAGGGGGTGGTCATCGGCGAGAAGCGTCCGGCGGATGAACCTCCCTCCTCGCCGAGCAAGAAGGCGAAATCTGGAGATGACTCCAAAGGCAAGGGGCAAGCCCCAATCCCCGAGCCAAAAAAGAAATCTGTTCCAGTACGTCATCCAGCTGCCCCTTCTTCTGGTCCCGGGGAAGGAAGCTCGCCCTCGTTGGGTACAGTACTTGGTCCGAGGGCCTCCATTTTGGGGAGCCCTTCGGTGGCTGAGAAGATCCTTCGAGGGGTAATCCCTCCTACGGATCAAGAGAAGGTGGGGCAGCTCTCTCTGGACCAGACTGCCTCAAAATTTATTCACGCCCTTGGCCAGGTATTATTTCGATACTAACTTCAAATTTGTTTTATCCTTGTTAAATTTGATCGTTTTGATCTGATTAGATTTGTTTGTAGTAGGCACTTGTGTTCGGATCTTCTCTGGCGGTGAAGAGCAGGGAGACCATTGAGGAGGCCACCCTTCAACAGGGGCGTGCTGCTTCTTTGGATTCTGAAGTTTCTCGCCTTCAGAAGTTATCTTCTGACCTGGAGCAGCAATTGGTCGAGGCGCGAGCTCGGGAGCAGCAGGTCGGCGACGAGTTCGCCAAACTGAAGGCTGAAAGGGATACTTTCTCCAATAGTCTATCAAAGGCAGGGCTTTTGATTGAAGACTTGAGGGGGAGAGTGGAGCGTGCTGGAAAGTTGACCGTTGAAGAATTTAAATCTTCGTCAGATTTCGCCGAGGCTGTTGAAAGCTCATCCTCGAAGTATTTTGGCGAAGGGTTTGATTTCTGCAAACGTCAGCTTCGCCATCACCATCCCGACCTGGCCATAGATTTAGAAGAGATGCGTCTCGATCTTGACCTGCTTGCCCTGGAGGATGAAGGAGAAGGGGAAGGGGGCGAGGAAGAAACTGTTAAAAAAGGAGATGCGAATCCTCCGGGCGACGCAGCTCCTCAAGGCGATGACTACCCTCTCCCTCTATCATAAATGTAATTTGTAATTTGAATTGTCATGAATATAAACGTTGATTTTCTCGGCAATTTTGCATGTTGACTTTTATACTGTATCCTTATGCAATTCTTAACCAATAGCGAACTAGGATAGGAGAGGTCATTTTTTTTTTTTTTTGACCTGGCGACTTTTAAATTTGGCAATCAAGATACATTTGTCATCTTTCGATGATCTGGCGATCTTGAATAGGCGACCAAGATGCCTCCGTCATTTTTCAATAATCTGGCGATCTTGAATACGCGACCAAGATGCCTTCGCCATCTTTCGATGAACAGGCAATCTTGTATAGGCGACCAAGATGCCTCCGTCATTTTTCAATGATCTGGCAATTTTGCATAGGCGATCAAGATGCCTCCGTCATTTTTCAATGATCTGGCAATCTTGTTTAGGCGACCAAGATGCCTCCGTCATTTTTCAATGATCTGGCAATCTTGCATAGGCGACCTTCATCCTGCACTTTGTTATTGAAATAAATTGGAGAAGTTTTATTACTCGGAATAAAATCTAGGAGTTACAAGAATTCGCCTAGGGGAGTTATTGGAAATATTTCTTCAAATGCTCAGCGTTCCAAGGATGGGGGAGTGCTTTTCCGTTCATGTCTTCCAGCCAATAAGTTCCTGGTCTAGTTACCTTGACGACCTTGTAAGGGCCTTCTCATGTTGGTCCTAATTTCCCAGTATTTGGTTCTTTGGTTGATAGGATAACTTTTCGTAGAACTAGGTCGCCAGGTAAGAATGATCTGTGTTTGACCCTTTGGTTGAAATATTTGGCGACCTGATGCTTATAAGCTGCTTGGTGTATGCCTGCTTGCTCCCGCTTTTCCTCAAGGAGGTCAAGGTTGAGTCTCAGCTCGCCATCATTGCTATCTTTATCAAAGTTTGAAGTCCTGAAACTCGGCATTCCGATTTCGACAGGTATCACTGATTCAGTTCCATAAACCATGGAATAAGGCGTTTCACCAGTAGGAATCCTGCTAGTAGTGTGATATGCCCATAATATGCTCGGCAAGTCTTCCACCCATTCTCCTTTGGATTTCTCCAATCTCGTTTTCAAATTTCTGAGGATGGTTCTGTTAGTGACTTCTACTTGGCCATTGGCTTGAGGGTGACCGGGCGAGGAGAAATGATGTGATATGGTGAGGTCCGAGCAGAATTTCCTGAACCCATCATTGTCGAATTGCCGGGCATTGTCAGAAATGAGAACTTTGGGAATTCTGAATCGGCAGATGATACCTTTCCAAACAAAATTCCTCGTATTCTTTTCGGTGATTCTGGCCAATGGTTCAGCTTCTACCCACTTCGTGAAGTAATCAATAGCTACGATCAAGAACTTCTTCTGTAATGGAGCTTGAGGCAAAGGCCCTAGTATGTCGATTCCCCATTGGACGAATGGCCAGGGACTGGTAATTGGCACCATCTCGGTATGGGAAAGGTGGTTGGATGGAGCGAACCTCTGGCATTTGTCACATTCCCTGGTGTATTTCGCTGCATCCTGTCCCATATGGGGCCAAAAGTAGCCTTGGCGAATCGTCTTTCGTACCAGCGACCTCGCCCCTGAGTGATTTCCACAGATGCCTTCGTGGATTTCTCTCATCACATAACTAGCTTCTTCAGGTCGGTGACATCTTAAGAGGGGACCAGAGAAAGATCGTTTATATAAAATTCCATGTAGTAGGCAGAACTTTGCAGATCTATGGCGAATTCGGCGAGATTGGAGTTTATCTGCTGGTAATGTACCGTCTCGAAGGTACGTGGCGATCCCATCCATCCAGGTCGGATTTGTTTCTGTTGTAAAGATGGGTTCGGCGACCTCAATGCTTGGTTTGGACAAGAATTCCAACGGTATACTTCTGTCTGATATAAAATCAAAAGTTGAAGCAAGATTTGCTAGGGCATCTGCTTTTCTGTTTTTCTCTCTGGGATTTGTCGAATGGTGAACTTTTTGATCTTTTGAGTTAAGCATTTAACTTCATCCAAATAAGCTGCCATTCGTACATCCCTAGCGAGGTAATCTCCCTGAACCTGGTTAGCCACTAGTTGGGAGTCGCTGTAAGCTTCAATTGATTGGACTCCCAATCTTGTGGCGACCCATAATCCAGCGAGGAGGGCTTCGTACTCAGCTTCGTTATTGGTGACTTTAAACCCAATCCGTATGGCGTATTCCATTTGTTCACCTTCCGGGGTTTGCAGAACAAGCCCTGCACCGCATCCGTGTTGATTGGAAGACCCATCAACAAACAATGTCCATTTGTCGAGCTTTTTCCCCGAGCTCCTGAGGTCATTTTCTGAGTTGTGAATCCCTTCCTTCGAGAATTCTAGATCGGGCTGGCGAGTGGATTCGGCCACGAAGTCGGCTAAAGCCTGGGCTTTTATTGTCGTCCTCGGTTTATAGTTAATATGGAATTCGCTCAACTCAATGGACCATTTCAGTAGTCTTCCCGAAGTATCTGGTCGTTGAAGAACTTGTTTTAACGGCTGATCGGTCAATACGGTGATGGGATGGGCCTGAAAATAATGGCGAAGTTTTCTGGAGGCGATCAGGAGGGCATAGGCGAGCTTTTCAATCATTACGTATCTGTTCTCAGCACCTATCAGAACCTTACTAACATAATATATCGGCTTTTGGACATGGTTCTCCTCTCGGATGAGCACGGCACTTACTACTGTGGGCGAAACGGCAAGGTATATGAACAATTCTTCTCCCGTGGTCGGAATCACAAGCATAGGAGGTGACCCCAAATACTTTTTAAGTTGTTGAAAAGCTTCTTCCGACTCTTCTGTCCACTGGAAATTTTAATTTTTTCTTAGGATTTTGAAGAACGGTAAACATCTGTCCGCCGATTTAGAAACAAATCGGTTGAGGGCGGCAACCCGTCCAGTTAGCTGCTGGACTTCTCGGATGTTTCTGGGCAAGCTCATCCCAAGCAGAGCTTGAATTTGGTCTGGATTAGCTTCAATCCCACGTTTGGTTACCAAGAACCCTAAGAATTTCCCGGATGATACGCCAAAAATGCATTTGGAAGGATTTAACATCATCCTGTGTTTTCTCAAAATGTTGAAAGCTTCTTCAAGGTGGGCGACGTGCTTTGCTGCTTCGAGGCTTTTAACGAGCATGTCGTCTATATATACTTCCATGGTCTTTCCGATCAGCTCTTTGAACATCTTGTTTACCAATCTTTGATAAGTAGCTCCGGCATTTTTTAGACCAAATGGCATGACCTTGTAGCAATACAATCCTCGTTCCGTGATGAAGGAAGTTTTCTCTACGTCGGGGGGAAACATCTTGATCTGGTGATATCCTGAGAAGGCATCCATGAAGCTAAGAAGCTCGTGCTTAGATGTGGCGTCGACTATCAGATCAATTTTTGGCAGTGAAAAACTGTCTTTTGGGCAGGCTTTGTTGAGATCAGTGTAGTCCACACACACTCTCCACTTCCCCCCCTTTTTTGGGGTGACGACAACATTAGCTAACCATTCTGGATAGTGGGCTTCCTTGATAACTTTAACTCTGATGAGTTTGGCGACCTCCTCGTCGATAACTCGAAGCCTCTCAGGGGCGAATTTTCTTCTCTTCTGGCGAACTGGAGGATTAGCCGGATTGATCTGTAATTTATGCATGGCGACCTGAGGGTCTATCCCCGGGACGTCACCTTGGGACCAAGCAAAAACATCGAAGTTTCTTTTTAAGAATTCCACTAAAGCACCGCGCTGTTCTGCGGCAAGTTCTGTTCCAATATGACATGGCGATTAGGATATTCCGTATGAATGGAAATTGAGGTAGTTTCTTCAAGGGGCTTAGTGTTTTTGGTTTCTCGGGGATCCATCAAGACCACCTGTTCCACCTCGTCCCTCAGAGATTCCATCTCGCCATCGTTGATCGGTAATTGCTATTGGGTATTCAGTACCGGGAGGGTCCCGATCTTCATGGCCGAAATGAAACATTGCCTGGCCACTTTCTGGTCGCCCGCACTTCTCCCACGCTTGCCGAGGTCGGGAACTTCATCTTCAGGTGGTAGGTTGAGGTTATCGCCCTAATTCCGCCTAGAGTTGGGCGACCTAGAATAGCATTGTAGGGGGAAGGGCAATCAACTACGATGAAGTCCTGCCAAACAGTAGTTTGGCGAGGTTCTGTCCCCAAAGTAACTGGCAATTTGACCCATCCCAGGGGATGAGTCATATTTCCTCCAAATCCCACCAATGGCGTCATAAAGGGCTGCAACCTGTCGAGCCCTATCTTCGTTTTTTCAAATGCGGAGATGAACAGTATGTCAGCCAAACTACCATTGTCGACCAAGATTCTTTGGACGGTAAAATTGGCGATGATGCCCGAAACGATTAGGGCGTCGTCATGAGGTAGGTGCAGGCCTTTCAGATCGTCATTGTTGAAGGTAATGGGTAGGTTGACATCGGCCCTTGGCGAGGAGAGGTTGTAAACTTCTGCGGACATGTCTGCACTTCTGGCGTGCCTCTTTCTGGATGAATTCGAACTTCCTCCGGATCCAAACCCACCGTGTATTACGTGAATCTCTCCAGCAGTAGGTCGGTTGTCATCGTACCTTCTTTCCGGTGAATTGGGGGAATGGCGATCTCCAACGTATTTTCTTAGATATCCCCTTTTGATGAGGTCGGCTATTTGCTCCTTTAGATGAAAGCAGTCTTCGGTATTATGGTCATGGTCTCGGTGAAACTCGCAATATTTGTTTTTGTTTCTCTTCCGGGGATCAGTCTTGATTTTTGAGGGCTACTTGACAAACTCTTCATGCTTGATTTCTGTGAGGACTTGGGCAATGGGAGCATTAAGCGGTGGCAACACCAGCTCAGTTCGACGAGGTGGAGTACGAGATCGCCTGTCATTGGTCCGCCTCGAGTCCCGATTAGGCTTCTTGTTTCTCCGCTCATCGTCTTTATAATCAGATCGCCTTGTATCAGGCTCTTTCCTTTTATGGTCCTCCTTTCCCCTTCGCCTCCGTTTGGCTTCAGCCAATTCCTCCGCGGTGATGTATTTATCGGCTTTACTTTGAAGTACGGACAATGTCTCTGGAACGTTCTTGGACAAAGAATCAAACAAGGGACCTGGACGAAGCCCCTCCATCATTGCCATGACGACCACCTTGTCACTGGGGTCTTCAACTTCTAATATAGCCTGGTTAAATCGCTTCACATAATCCTTCAAGTTCTCCGTTTCCTTCTGGTGGATGGTGAAAAGATGGGACGCGTTCTTCTGCCTGACCCTGCAACTCATAAAATTGGCCACGAAAAGTCTGCTCAATTCGCCAAATGAATCTATGGTTCCAGGTGTCAACTTTCGGAACCACGATCTCGTTGCCCCTTTGAGTGTAGCAGAAAAGGCTTTACACATGACATCGTCCGAGTAACCCTGGAGATGCATCAGATTTTTGTAAGAATCCAGGTGATCCATTGGATCCGTTTTGCCTTCATAGACCCCGAGCTGAGTAGGCAGTTTGAATCTGGACGACACCCTGGCTCTCATTATCCTGTGGGTGAAAGGTGGTTCGGTTTGCCTGATCAAAGCGTCTACAGTTATCGGGACGCCGGTCCCCGTGTTGATGGCGTCCAGGCGAGCATCCAGGTCCCTAATTTTCTGGGAAGTGGATATATCTTGTTCTTGCTGGGCCCTCCTAGGAGATCTGACCCGCCTCGCCCCTTCGTTTTCCTGCCCTGGCATCTTGCTGGATGATGACCCTGATGATGGGCTTCTTGGGCTCTCCTCTCGTTGAGGGCGAGGGCTGGGAGAGGGACGTCGCTTGTCTCGCCCGGTGCTATGGTGACTCTGGGATACATTCCCTGATGGATGAGAATGACGGGGAGCCGGAGGAGGTGGTGGGCGATTATTTGCGGTGAGGTGCTGTATGAGGAGGGCATTATTTTCGTTCATAATTCTCATCTGTTCAGCCATCCCACGTATCTCGTGATGAAGGCCCTCTAAATCTGGAGCTTGACTAGTGTTGGCCATTGGACGTGTTCTGTTGTCCAAAGGACTGCTAGTACTTGGTCTGGATAATAGTCGACTGCGCAGGTGCATAGGATAAAGAGAACTTTCGTTCCCACAGACGGCGCCAAACTGTTGTGGTAAAAATCTGGGAGAGCAACCAACAGTCAGAATTGCTCCTCGGCCTCGGCACTGGACCTCGGCTAAACTGGGGCGACCTGCACAGCAATGAGCAAAAGTAATCGGCCGGGGTGAGGCCGCTCAAAACCCCTTCGGCGTAAGGATCAGACCAAGGCGATCGGAAAATAAGGCAGTATGGAGAACACAATAAAAGTATGTAGTGCCTGTGTTGAGCGTACCTTTTTGGTTGTGGGGGAGCGGCCTTTATATAGACGGGAGAACTGAGTCGTGTCAGTGTAGTATGGCTAATTCCTCGGAAGGATAAGCATGGGATGATATCCCAATTAAATCTGGAGTTCAATCTGGAGGCTGCCAACTGGTGATCACTCCGGAATTATAGGCGACGTTGTGGAGTTGGAGTCTATTAGAAACAGTCCTCTTGCAGAGGTGAAACTCTTTATGGAGATGGACTTCAATCAGGTTAGGAGTCCCGTGATAGCAAATCTCTAATGGAGATGGGAGTCCTTTTGGAGAGAAGTCTTTGAAGGAGATGTCTCTGCATTGGGCGAGGTAAATAGTCTCGCCTTTTGGGCGACGTGCTTTGCTCGGAACATCTGTTGGTTCGAATTATTCCACATCACTTCCAATATTCTCTCCTTGTTGCAAAGTTATGATTCAAAGCTTGAGCCATCTTTAGTTTATTTCAACCCTTTTACTTTTACTTGGAAGTGTAAAGCTGAGGGTAAATTAGGTAAAACCCATTCTATTTATGTATAATTCATTGAGCTTTTTCTTCAAAGTTTATAACATGAATAAGATTTGATTTATTCAAATCATTTAAAAAATGTTGTTTTCGGTCTCTCGTTTATAATTAGATTTGAAAGAGATAGTAGGTAAATAGTCTTTCATTTTGTAATGATGTTAAAATCTAAAGATGGTCAAGATTCTTTAGTTTGTCCATAAATGATTTTGTTTTTCTACCTAACACGCTCTCATCTGCACGATCATGTGAGAATTTTAAAAAAATACAAATCTCAAATCATAATCATACAATTAATAGTAAATTGGAACAAAAAGACGAAGATATTCAAAATTAAAAGAACTCATGATTTCAAAGATTTGTAGCACTTGATGTGAATTTGAATTTGCTAAGCTTAGAATTCCAATTTCAACAATAAAATTAGAGAAATCCCTGTTGTTTCTAAGTCCTAAAATGGACTATACCAGTATAGTCCAAGTATTTTGGATCATATTTTGATTATTCAAATTGTTTATATTGTAATTTTTTTTTAAAATATCATATTGTAGAGTTTAATATTGTAAAAAATCACGTTAATTAAATACAAATTAATAATCGATTAATATCAATTTATATTAAAATAAATTGTTGTAATCATGTATGTCACACTAATTTATTAAATTATAAAATAGTACTAAACGAATACTGAATTATGTCT
>BRYE01000001.1:11346985-11351985 GCA_030159115.1 Actinidia arguta var. hypoleuca
AAATAAGGGGAATGAAGAGCACCTAAGTTCGGTTAGAATTCTACTGTGTACTGATATCGGCTGAATTGAAAACTTACGTCACAACCGAGTTGTCGCTATATAGTAAGCTCGGCAAGGCGATCACGCCAAGAGTGACCAAGAGGTAACAATCAGTAGAAATCCTGAGGTATATCAGGAGAAAGAAAAGGTTACTTGCGAGACAAAGCTTCTTTTCGTACCTGAAACAAAACGTCTGCGGTTTGAAAAAATACTATCAACTGAGTCGCAAAGACATGGTTGAGTCAGTCACTAACTTACTAACATAAAAACTAGCGCGTCAAGATATGTGTCTAGTTGTGCTATAAAAGGAAAACTTATATTCTCTTTCAAAGGTACACGTTTTAAGCTATCTAAGACATATATTTTCTCTATATATACATTTTCTCTAGTCATTTAACTTGACCTCAAATAGTCATTTTTCGAAAACAGCTCCAACGGTTCATCTCATTATTTCTGTGTTGCAGCTAGGACAATGTTGTACTTCTGTCTGGTGTCAACTAACGTCGACGCCGCAAGACCACGACATGTGTCTATATTCAATTTTTCTTCCACAATCTCTCTAAACTAATGCCCCACACCTATGATTTAGAGAAATTGGAAGAAATATGTTTCATGGAACATGATCATTGGATGGGTAGATAATAACATTTTGGAGAATAATTTTAAATGGTTCAGGTGGATGCCGAAGATAATTGCAACCCCAGTTTTCTCCCTCTTCTTCTCTAGATTGATTTGTTTCTCTCTCTAAATTGGAGGCGAGAGAACCGAGTACAGTGGGTTTTGAGAGAGATATTCCAAGAATTTTCTTTCAATTTGATAAGAGGCGTTAGGCAACGGAACTGCTGACACTAGATTAAAAACTGGGCACACGTGGCAGAATTCTGAGAGTGGAACAGAGGCTCGATACAGGTGACCTGAAGCCGCGATTCGCACCCACTGTGAAAAGTTTTATTACTTCTTTGAAAAAATCACAAATAAAACCCAAAGTTTCACTTGTTTTTCATTTACAATCCACTACATATCAATAATAAAAAAAATACTAACCAAGTGGGTTGGTTTGATGACAAAAATCTAGGGATTCTCAAATTTAAATATTTTTAAGTGGTCGGTCATCTAAATATTTAAGCACAAATATTGATAGACATGCTTTCTAGGCCTAGGGAACAGTACTCAGTGTCTGAAATGTGGGTAAGTGTTACTGCTAATACGCGACCTGCAATAAAGCACCTACCAAATGGTGACCCTTAAAGGGTCTAACTCTATGGATCACTCTTATGGCTCGTTTGGCTAGCAGATAATAGGAGGAGGATAATTTTTAGAGGGGGATAACTTTTGGAGGGAATAACTTTTAACTTTGTTTAGATACTTTTTAGAATGGGTGGATAAGGGTGGGGATAAGAAAGAAAATATATAGAGAGAAACAAAATATAAAATATTTAGATATGAAAAATATATATTTTATTTATATATATATATATATATATATATATAAAAATATACATTTTGTTTCTCTTTATATATTTTTTTCCTTATCCCCACCCCCTTATCCACTCGGATAACTTTTAGTTAGGGTCTAGACCACCCAAAAATTATCCGCCTCTATCCTCCTGCTGGGGAAAAAATTATCCGGGGGCATAAATTATCCGCCAGCCAAATGTCCGGGGGAAAAAATTATCCGGGGGGAAAAGTTATCCCCCTCCCTATCCGCCAGCCAAACATGCCCTTAGGGTTAGAACTTTTTTAATAAAAAAGTTACTCTATCTAAAAAGAAGTATAAAAAAAAATACATATATGAACCACATTTAATTTGGCTGTGACCCTAAATCAAAATTAATTTTTAAAGGTAAACTGTATATCTCACTTTTTGAGTAGTCCTTAAGGTGAAAATTCTGGTTATCTCTAGCATTTTCCTTAAGAAAATAATATATATTTAAATAAATTACACTAAAAAATACATATTTGAACTATATTTATTTGAGATGTCACTTATACCATACTAACTTTAAATCTACAAAATTACAACATAAAACTCATTTTGGGGACAAATTTCAAAGAAAAATTCTGAATAGGTAACATTTTTGTTTATTTAAGAACAAATATTTTTAATTCTTCCAGTAAAAATCTTGAACCTTTGTTTTGATTGCAATTTAAGCAGCTTTTAGACCCACACGAACTCATTTCTTATGTGTATTGATTGAAACCCTGAATCGCTCTCAATCCATTTGATCTTCGAAGCCCTGGGTCCAAGTATTGTGCCCTATGGCAACATTCTGACACATTTTATGCTGCCCAAACAAGTCGCTCCATTTGTGAGGCAAACAGATGTTGGCAATAGACAAATTACTTAAATTGTAATCAAACTAAAATATATTGGTGTAATGAATAAAATATAACTTTAGGGGTGAAAATGAAAAATGGGTGAAACCTTTGGCGGTTGGTAATTTCCTAATTTTACTATAGTTATAACTCTCTACTTTTAAATTACGTCACTGTCTTAAGATCCTGACTCCTTTTTAAGATATTTTGTACTTGTGTGGACAAATTTAACCTTGCTTGTTTCTAAACTTTTAGCTTTGGCCCTTCAATTTCATTTTATTATACATTTAACAACATGATAACTTCCATATTGTCGTACAAGAAAATAGAAAATTTCATAATCTTTACTTAAAAAGATTTTGTTTCAATTTTTTTGTAAATTTAAATTTTAACAAAGTAATAGTTTTGTGATGCTTTAAGTATTATTATGTCAAATAAAATAATTTGAATAAAGTACACACACAAAAAAAATTATACATGTGAAAAAAAAAATAGCAAATCAAAACTAAAAGGAGATTATTACTGTAAAATGCATGCATTTATATGTAATAAACATGAAAAATTATGTGAATTTAATATTTTTCACAAGTTTTGAGGGGAGTCGTAGGCTTATTTCAAAGGCTTTTATCAACTTGATTTAGACACGTGTTTAACCTAGTTAGATCATTAACGAAACAAGAGTTCGTAGGTTGATCAAATACACGTACATGTGAGGACAAGATTAACAATAATTGCAGAATATATCAAGACTCCATACTTTGGCATCTCTTACATTGTGTGACGCATACCTCTTATCCTCCTTTACCCCCATCGTTTTGCTCGTTTTTCTTATTCTATTTCAAATCTAATATCTTAAATATTTGTTAATGAGAAGCCCGTAAATTTCATGATCCATTGCTTTGTTTTTGTAACAGATTGAGTAATCTAGTATTCTCTCTCTCTCTCTCTCTCTCTTTCTAAATGTAATTAATTCTAAATGAAGCTTTCAAATGCAATCAATTTAAAATTAACAAATTATTATTCTTATAACATGATTTTATCACACAGCCAAAATTCTAAAACATCTATACAGGGATGGCAATTTGCCCCACCCTGCTCCCCGTCCCTAATCGGGGTGAATTTTTAGAGATTTGGGGGAGATTGGAGATAAAAAAAAATTCAGGGATGGGGCGGGGATAGTTTTGTATATCTCCACCCCGATCCCCAAAAATTCACCCCGAAAATGTTAAAAGTAAAAGTAAAGGGTACTTAATGATAATATGATCAAAGTGAAATGGTGCAAAGTGAAATTAACCCTATTACATATATATATATATATATATATATATATATATATATATATATGTAATAGGGTTAATTTCACTTTGCACCACCACTTATACCCCTTCTCTCTCTCTGAAAACGGGATGTTGGAATATACATACATACATACATACATATATATATATATATATGTATGTATGTATGTATGTATATTCCAACATCCCGTTTTCAGAGAGAGAGAAGGGGTATAAGTGGAGGCCGGACGGTGCAATTCAAGCGTCGGAGGGTTCGATTCAGGCGGCAGATCATGTGATTCAATCACGGATCTCGTCCTCTTCAAAACCTTACCTACCCTCTCTCTCTCCCGACGGATCATGCGATTCAGGCGACGTGTGATTGTGTTTTCACACACGCACATAGATCATCATTCCCAAAAGATGCAGCGTTTGGGTTGGGACGTTGCTCCATAGACCCTTAAGGTATCAGATCTGATCTTGAAATCTCTGATTCCCTTTACAAATATGTTTTTTGATTCTCCATTTACTAATACTGTTGAGTTTTAGTTCTATGGTGTGACCTTAGGGCTTTGTTTCCAAAAGATCGCTAGATCAGTGTTGGAGAAAAATTTATTTATTTATTCTATTTTAAATTTTAGGGTTCGGATTCGGGATGGAGATCCCCGGTCCCTGTTGGGGGATCAAAAATTCTCCGTCGGGGATCGGGAATAAAAAAAAATTCGGAGATCAGAAATGGTAATACCAACCTCCGGGCCCGCCCCGCCCATCAAGTGGAAGTCACCAATTTCGAATACAAATTAATTATTTATTTGAACACACAGTTCTTATCATAAAATTATTACTTGTCAGGTAACATAAGATAATCTTTATCTGGCCCATCAAGTGTCTACATGGCATCTGTTTATATATAAATGTACTAAGAAACTAAATAATTCTTCAAATTTCATAAATCGAGAATAATAAATGAAAATACTAGCAAAAATGATAAGTTTTGAGCGAACATATATCATTTATTAAATTTCAACAGTCTTGTTTTAGGAAAGAATTAAATTTCAATATTACTTGGCAAACCCTCAACCTCCTTTTGGGTTATAAAAGAAATTAATAGGAAAGAAATTGGTAAAATGAGATAAGCACCAAACTTGTGAGAAGAAAAGGGGTAAAATAGTAATTAAAACCCCTTAACTTACCTACATTGTCATCCCAAGTCTAGTAACTATCTGGGGACAATTTTGGTACTTTGTCCAAACGGATAAGAAAGGGTGTTCTTTCCAGATAAACATGTGCGTGTTTGTTTTTGCCCTAAAGTCTCTTTTACGGGCACCGGCAAAAAAATCACATTTTTTTGCATAAATTACACTTATC
>BRYE01000001.1:11354485-11364485 GCA_030159115.1 Actinidia arguta var. hypoleuca
TATTAAAGGAAAAAATTCCGGAAATAAATTGTAATTAACGCTTCGTTTAAATTCGAAACGGTGTGACCGTTCGCAAAAAGAAAGTTATCCGGGGAAGAAAGTGTAATTTATAATTTTAAAAATTAAAATAATTGAATAAATTTTCTCCAAAAAATTAATATTCAATTAAGCCCAAGCCTGGCCCACTCGCACGAACACGAACCGAATCGATCCGGGTCGGGGCGGGCGGGCGGCTGCGGCGCAGCCGCACGTGGGTCAAACCCACAAGTCCAAAGGCTAATGGATCAAGCCCACTTTATATATAACTCCTCCCATTTAAAAACTTGAGGTGCTCAAGGGCCTAATTAAAAGAATCCAAACTTGGACTTTATATTCCTACCACCTTTCTTTTTTTTTTTCAATGTGGGACAACTTTGTCTCTCCACAGATTTTTTCCTCTTCATTGAAGCTTATTTGAGAAATAATTTCTCATTCAAATCAACTTGATTTTTGACAAATAAATACACTAAATTCATCTACTCATTTAGGAGAACATGAATCAATTATTGTTCATTTAATTTAGTGTATGGAACTTAATAATTTTTAGTCCCAAAGTGTGTTCACAACACATAATAAAAAACCAATTTTTCTAACAACAATTTTATGAGTCAATAATGAATGATGCCTAAAACCATTATATTGCCTGTCTTGGGTACTTCTGATCCTCCTTCGTATCTTTGTTGTTACAAATTACATTTTTAGTTTGGTACATGTTTTTACTCATATCTATAATGTTGTGGTAAAAAATTGGAGTGAGCAATCAATAGTCAGAATTGCTCGTCACCTCTGTAAAGGCTTGATCTCGGCAATAACTCGGGAGACCTGTGCAAGAGAACAAACGTAACCGGCCGGGACGAGGCCGCTCAAAACTATTATAAGCTAGGCAAAGCTAAGCATCAACACTATCACAGTGAATATGCAAGGATTAAATCGTGTATCTTTTGTGTTAGGGAAACGACTTTTTTTAGAATTAGAGAATGAAGAACCGTGCTAGAAGATTACGGCGAGATCCTCGAAGAGATTAGTATGGAAGGAGATCACGTGGATATCGGAGATAAAATAGGAAGATACCATATGAAGAACAATCTGCAATTATAGGCGACGTAGTAGAGAAGAAGCCTCATAGAGGTGGACTCTTTGGTTATGCGAAGTGATCAATCTCGTACAATGGTAAGATTGAGAACAACTGGCATGCTCACAGATACTGACAAGCTGAGCAACTGGAGTGGTGACGCGGTTGGCGACCAGAATTGACTGGTTTTGTCACACCCAAAATAACACATTTGATCACGTAAACAATCACAATAATACAATAAACTAAACCAAAATAATACATCCCAATGACGTCATTTCATCAGGGTGCAGAATTAATATTACAACGTCTGGTCATAACATCATAATACAGCTAACCTATCTCTCCCATGAGACCATACTCTCCATGAGTTATCAAATACAAAATATGGATGATAATCTATTGACAATGCCCACACTGGATCAAAAGAATATTACACTTCCCAAAATACACCTAATACAAAAAAAACTACACAACCGACATCCACATGCCTCACGATTCAAAACAATCCTTGGTACCTGAAATTTATTTTATAGTAAATGTGAGTTACTTTTAAAAAATTTAACAATGGACTTGATGTCTCAAGCCAAAACTATGATACATAATCATATAATAAAAACATGATACAATGAAATATATTCTCATTCATATCAAAATATACTTTTGATTTCAAATTCATGATTTCACAAATCATTTAGTCTCCATATTTTTTAGCTTTTCTCCAAAAAATAATAATTCAATTCTTTTGAATGACACACTTAGGCTAATACTCATTCGACCTCATTATGCACTAAGCATGTAAGACACATTCGACTAACTTCTCGGATTTTCACCGAAGGTTTTGACATTCCCTCATTCGCATCAACTTCTCAGACTTTCACCATGAATTTTGACATTCCCTTTGTATTATTGCCATATAGGACTTTTATTTTTGTCAACTTTTTATACTTTCACCGTAGACTTTGACATTCCCTCCGAATTGTCAACTTTTCAGACTTTCACTGTGGGCTATGACATTCCCTCCATATCGTTGCCATCTAGAACTTTTATTTTGTCAATTTCTTGGACTTTCACCGTGGGCTATAATATTCCCTCCGTATCATTGCTATCTAGGACTTTTATTTTGGCTTTATCTAGCCATCTAATTTCAGTATATCCTAGCGTGTCATTAACAAAATTATTTTTAAGTTTTCACGCACATATAAACTTTACAGTTTTCAAACGTTCCATCTCATATACAAGTTACATTTATCAAAACTTAAATGTAACATTATAATACATAAGACATCATCATACTCAACGTAAACCATTTTGAAACCACTTAAATATATTTACTTCAAAAAAATTTTCTAAACTGTTATTGCAGGTCACTATTAGTAAGAATCTAAGTACTACCAGTCGACAAGGTTATCCAGAAACGAAATACAAATAATCACTACAGATAGTGAAAAAAGTACTATCGATATAGCCACTACCGATAGTGAAAAAAGTACTAGCGATAGACAAGTTAATCCAGTAGCAAAATACAATAAATCATTATCGCTAGTGTAAAAGAATACTAACGGTAGACAACAAACCAGTGGTGAAAATAAGAAAAGTCACTACTGATAGTGGAAACATTACCACCAGTAGGTCAAGCCTTAGAGCCACATTCAAGAAACTAGGGGACTACTGGTAGGAAAAATAGGACTACCGGTCGATATCGCAGAAAATAGACGATTTTCAGATCTACGAACTCCAAACTTTTTCTTTAAGCCAAACTTTCAATTTAGAGTTCAACACCCTAAATAAAAACCTCATTAGGCTAGATATAAGCCATCAACAACAATCCCAAAACTAAATCCTAACAAGAAAAACTCCATTTACCTCAAATCCAAGCAATGCAAGCTCCAAAGGATGTTGAAGATAAGATAAACCTTAGCTCTCCAACTTGCTCTAATCTCCAATCTTCTTGGCTCAAATTAAACCCCCCGTTGAGTAGATAATCATTGTCCAAGAATTTACACTCAAACCTCACCTTAGCGCACTCAAATTTAAGCTTGAAGATCAAATCCTAGAGAGAGAGAAGAAAGAAGAAAAAGAAATAAATGCTTCTACGTAACAAAAGAAAAAAAGAAAATAAATGCTACATAAATTCCTTAGGCCTTGTTTGGCTCAACACAATTAATCAAACTAGTCATGGGCCAAGTTAACTTGGCCTACTTTCTCACTCAACCCATTTGCAAACCCATACAAGTCCAAAATAATTTTTATGAAACCCAATGTAAAATACACTTAGGCCCACTATCCCATCTGTTACCCAATTAAATTTAAATGTGCCAATTATACACTAAACGTCATAACGATATACACATATCCCCAATGATGTCACCATGCGTCATAATTAAAAATAAAATATTTTTTGAAACCTTATAGGTTTTACCCCACATCATATGATATAAGACACAAAAATTTTTGAATCTTCCAAACTATCTTCCTCTATTTACGATTGGAATCCATTTGAGTTAATCCAATGATTGAAATTTTACTTGAGACTATTTTTTTTTCTCCCACAAATATCACTTCATTCTTTTCAAAGGTGTGGGGGCCCCTTTTAAAGATGTGCATATTTTTTATCAATTAGATATATTTTTAGTGGGATCCACACACATACAAAACTAATTGTAAAACTTTAAAAAGTACACTTAAGAGTTTTTTTTTTTACGTAGTGCCCGTTGACGCGAGCAATTACTAGTGCTATTACAAGTTTGTTTGGGAATTTGTTACTTGTGAAAAAGGTTATATGGCTTATCTAGAGCGAAAAGTGCAGGACTCGGATAAATCTGACATTAATAAACGATTATGTGCATCTTAAGGTAAGATTGCATAAAAAAAAGGTCTTAATTTTTTGCCTCATTGCGAGGGTTTCATTTTTTTCCAAGTGTAAAGTGAAATACAAGTGTGGAACTTGAAATTAAAATGAGAAATTGCAGGAATTCAAGAAATTACTATAACCGAAAGCGAAAATAAACTTAAAACGATGAACATAATGTTAACTTGTTAGAAATTAACAACATAAGTGCATGAAGTTGACCTTGCTAGTAAAAGGAAATTGCAGAAATTTGTAAAAACAATGGAAGTGGAAATGAAAATTGATAAAGAAATTCGCAGAGAATTTAAGTGCTGTTGATTCGCAGAGAAATTCGCAATGAAAATAGTGTTCCAACAAATCACAGCCCTTGATTTTTAATACTTAGTTCTTGGATCTTATCTTCTACTTGATTAAGTTATGCGCGCCCGTCTTCCCAACACACCGAATCATTTACTTGCAAGAGTGGTGGATAAACATGGGGAGAAAATGCAGTAACCAACAACTCCCACTTCAGCTTTTCTCTCTCCAGCCGCAATCTCTCTTTTCCTAAAAATCTTGTGTGCTCCTCACCTCTCTACGCATGTGCTCCACTCTCTAAAATCTTGCCACGTGGCCCTTTAGTTTAGGTGTCGAAATATGTTGTAGACCGACTATAACGGAATGTAACTCTTTAATGGGAGGGGTTTGGCTAAGTGAAATTTTTAGTTGCTTTAATTTTTAATTTTTTGCATTTAGTGTATTTTTTATCGGTTGGTTAAAATTTTATATTTTTAAATTTTTTTTAACGAAAGGAGTCTGAAAATCTAAAAAAAATTATTTAAATTTTATAAAAAAGCTTTCTCAAAACAAAAAAAAAACTTTTTTTACTTGGTGCGGTAGCTAATTTTTTTTATAAATTTGAACAAATTTTTATATTTTTAAATTTCTCTTGTCAAAAGAAATCAAAAAAATATATAAATTTGATAAAATGGTAAAAAAAGTTCCACAAAAAACCTTAAAAATAAAACAGCTATTTTTTTTTAAAAAAAATAGCTGGCCCAAAGTGGGACCGCATCATTTTAAGCATTTTAGTGCTAATTTTACATGGGAATTACAGTGGAACATCATTTTCCTAATAGGATGATAGAGTTTATTATTGCACGTGCATCGCTAACTTCAAAAAAGCTTCCATTAAAATTAGGTGTTTTTTCACTTAAAACTATGTATTTTGAGTGTTTATCACCTGTACTTCTTAATTTTATTTTTTGATATTTATACTCCTGAACTATCGACTAAAGTGAGATCGTTATATTTTTCGATGAATTTTCTCACTTACACCTCCTTGAGTGTTTATTACTTATACCTCTCAACTCCACTTTTGAATATTTATACCCCTAAACTATCGACTAAAGTGAGAACCATATACGCTGTTAACTCTCCAATTAAAAGACATAGAAAACAAAAACCCATTGAGTTCTAGATGCTTCATCTCTTCTTTTTACAAGTGTAGACTGATCTTAGTAAGAGAGAGAACTAGTGTTTCGATTTGTTTGCGAAAAAAATGTACTTCATTTGTGAAAGAAGATGCTTCTCCTGAATATATCTATTGCTAGAAACTAAGATACATAGAGATTTATTTACTCGATTACTGAAAAAAAATTAAAAATTAAAATTAATAATTTTTTTTTGTTGTAAAAATGGGTTAGGATTTATTATAATATAAAATAGTGTTAAAAATTGATTAGTTTGTAAATTCAAGGTAGTTAAATTTAATGATTTGATATGCATAATAGTATCCATGACCCCCCCTAGAAATTGGATTAAATAATTTTTTTGGGGACTTTTGTGTGTTTTTGGTATCAATCTATAGTTCGCTTGGGTGGGATGTTTCGATATGTTTTGAGGATTGAGAAGATTGTTTAGAGGCTATGGACAACTTGAATAAGGTTCTAGAATGAGTGAAGAAGAGCTTTGGTATATATTTTTTTTTCTAGAGAGCAATTTATATGCTATGCTAATGGAGTCTAAGGTATTTCAATCATTTTTAAATCAATTTGGCAGAAAATATTGCATCTTAGGCCCCCAAATCTTTTTTTTGGCATTAAGAGGGTATAAGTGATAAGCGCTCAAAGTACAGTAAGTGAAAAAGCTTATTTTTTTTTTGTTAATTTGGACGAAAAATCATTTTTAAATCAATTTGGCAAAAAATGTTGCATCTTAGGCCCCCAAATCTTTTTTGGGCGTTAAGAGGGTATAAATGATAAACGCTCAAAGTACAGTAAGTGAAAAAACTTATATTTTTTGTTAATTTGGACAAAAAACATAATTTTCTTGCTTTAGTCAATAGTTCAGGAGTGTAAATATTCAAAAGTGGAATTGAGAAAGTCAATAGTTGAGGAGTGTAAATATTCAAAAGTGGAATCGAGGTAGCGTAAGTCATAAATTCTCAAAGTATAGGAGGCGTAAGTAAAAAAAAAAAAACCTTAAAACTATATAGGGTAAACTACATTTTGTCCCCTTAATGTATTGATCAATTCCCACTTTGGCCCTTCAACAAATAATTCTGTCACTTTGGCCCTTGATCTATTGATTTGGTTGCTATCAGAACCAATGACCAAGTCCATCCAACTTTTAACAGTTTAAGCGCCACGTAAGCATCATGTAGGCACCGCATATACTAATCCTAATCAAGTCACCAGTTCTAATTTCCAAACTTAGGATCCAAGACCCAAACCCCAAACTAACCAAACCCCACTTTTGCCTCCCACACAAACTCAACCCCAGCCCCTAACTCATCCCACTGTCAACCCTCAATATCAACACTCGATGTCAACACTACTATCACAGTTTGTCGCACACCCACCATACACACCCACTGAACAAGACAGATAGATAGAGACCCAAACCATCATCGTCTTCCATTAGACCAAACATCACCACCAACAAACATTAGCTGCGACGACTCGATTTGAGTAGGAGACGACTTGGTCAAGCAACAACGACTCGATTCAGGCAGCGACGACGCTCGATTCATGTGGCACTTGAAGTCCCCCCCCCCCCCCCCCCCCCCGCGTCTGTGAGTGTGTGGCGTCGTCGTCTGTGACAGTGCGATGAGGGTCTTTCATTTTGTGTGGTCGGTGGTGGTGTGTGAATTGGCGGTGGCTAGTTTGGGCCTTGACGGCTGTGGTTTGGGGCCAGAGACGGAGGTGGTGATTTGGGAAGTGTGTTTTGGAATGATGTATGGTTAAGCTATCTCTGTGTTATGGATGTATGTTATTGGATATGGCTTAGGGTTAGTGGGTTATGAGTATGGATGTTCACATCCACATAGGCTCCAGATGTCATTTTATGTTAGAAGATTTGACAGAATTAGTCATTGGTTCTGAATGCGACCAGTTCAATAGGTCGATGGCCAAAGTAGGATTTTTTTTAGTTAAAGAGCCAAAATAAGAAATGATCAATACTTTAAGAGGACAAAGTGTAGTTTACCCAACTATTTACAAACGGTTCTAAACAAAAGGCCCCTCTTCGCATCAAGCATTATAATTTCAGCTGAATATGCAAAAAGTTGGAGCTTAAAAAAAGTTCCACTAAAAACTACATACAAGCTAGTCATCAGAGACTCTTTTACGTAGAGGTGTCAAACGTGTCCGTCGTGTTGTGTCACTTTTTTCCCGTACCAATCGTGCTTTATGTCGTGCCGTGCTGGACCCATTTACTTAACGTGCTTTTCTGTGTCGTACCTTAATCGTGCCGTGCCATTTTTAATCGTGACATTTCGTGCTATTTTTTTTATTAGTGCCGTGCCATGCCATTTTGTACCCGTGTCGTGCCGTGCCGGCCCATTTACTTAATCGTGTCAGCCTGCTTATTTAATCGTGCCATGTCGTACCGGCCCGCTAACTTAATCATGTGACTCGTACCGTGCCGTACCCGTCTACTTAATTGTGTCGTGCCATACCAGTATTTTAATCATGTCATGTCGTGTTGACCGACTTACTTAACCGTGTGACTCATGTCGTGCCGTCACTACAAAAAAATTGATCTTTGATGATGAATTAAATTGGTCTCAAATTGCATATTTTTTCTCTCAAATGGGCCTATTTACTTAATGGTATAGACTTCAAATTTGGCGAGAGTGATTAAAATAGCAATAAAAATAAAATGAACAGTGTGGATCATCATAATTATGTTGCGATTGTGTGGCTAGTGCATAATATAATCAAATTTTTTATACATATTATGTAGTTACAAAAATTTAATTTTGGACTATTAATTCAAAATTTTAATTTTCATTATTAAAATTTTTATTTTTTAAAAATATATTTTTTATTTATTATGGTCTACTATGAGCCATCAGTCAAAATTTTAAAATTTATATTTTTTGTTATCAAAATTTAATTTATTATTTTTTTTAATTTTTAATTTTTGGTATTAATAATTTTATTTTAAATTTTTTCTAATTTTTTTTATTATTATGATATTTGGAAAGTCAATTTATTAATAAAAATATCTTTTAATTATTATTTATTTATTTATGTCCATGACCCATGAACAAGTTAAAATTTATTTATTTTACTTTTCTTATTCCAAAAATTATTTTTATTTTTTCTTATTTTTTTTCTTATTATGAAAAATTAATTTATTTAATTAAATTTTATTTTAATTTATTTAATAATTAATCATTTCTTGCCACTTCCGTGTCGTGCCAAGTTAATTACTGTGTCGTGCCCTTCACAGTTCTGTGTCGTGCCGTGCCGTGCCTGACTAAGTTCGTGTCGTGCCGTGCCCTGCCGTGCCCAACCAAGCCAACTATCGTGCCGTGCCTGACTAAGTTCATGTCGTGCCGTGCCATGCCGTGCCCAATCAAGCCAACTTCGTGCCGTGCCTCACCATTTTCGTGTCCCGTGTCCATGCCCGTGCCCGCTCAGACCGTGCCATGCCGTGTCGTGCCCTGCCCTGCCCAACTTATACCGTGTCCAAATTGTGCCTGTGTCGAGTTTTTTCGTGTCGTGCCCGTGCCGTACCGCTTGACACCTCTACTTTTACACAACAGTTCTACACTACATTGAAAAGGGCAAAAAAAAAAAAAAAAACTACTCAATTTTTTACAATCTATAACACATTGAAAAGGAAAGAAAGAAAAAAACTACCTAACATTTTACAACTTCTAACCAACCCAAAAGTACACAATTCCATACTCAACCAACCAAAAGAGCCACCAAAACAGAGCACTTATCCATAACTCTTCACACCTAATCAACTTCTTCAATCTTTGGACCAGCACCACCACCACCGCTGGCGCCACCATAGCCACCATCAAACATCTCATCACCGCCACCGGAACCACCACCTTAATACATCTTAGAAATGATGGGATTGCAAATCCCCTCCAACTCCTTCAACTTGTCCTCCAACTTATCCACCTCTACTAGTTGGTTCCGGTCCAACCACTCGACCACTTCCTCCACCGCATTATCGATCCTTTGCTTGTCCGCAGGGTCCAACTTGATCGTAAACTTCTCGTCCCTCACTGTGTTCCTCATGTTGTACGCGTAGTTCTCCAACGCGTTCTTCGCCTCCACTTTTTTCTTCACGTCCTCATCTCAGTGTTGTACCTCTCAGCGTCCTTCACCATCTTCTTGATTTCGTCCTTGCTCAGCCTCCCCTTGTCGTTGGTAATTGTGATCTTGTTCTTCACGCCGGCTGTCTTGTCCTCCACCATGACATTCAAAATGCCATTCACATCGATATCGAACGCCACGTTGATTTGCGACGCTGGGGGATACCGGTGAGCTCGAACTTCCCGAGCAAATTGTTGTCCTTAGTACTCGCTCTTTTGCCTTCATAGACTTGAATGGCAAATGATTTACAATGAAACAGAATTTGCATACCAGAAAGACTTTCAAATGATGCATTTTCAAAATTATGCCCCCTAATTTTGTTTCTAGCTCTAAAAATTCAGTTTTTTTTTTAAATTTTGTTTTTAGTAAACTTTTTTTCCCAAGATTAATTTTGATTTAGTTATTAATTTGTTGGTTTAAAAGGAACTAAAGTAG
>BRYE01000001.1:11384485-11386985 GCA_030159115.1 Actinidia arguta var. hypoleuca
TAATATTTATACAACAAATGCAAAACGACGTTGATTTGGCTGAATAAATACAAAACGACGTCGTTCTACTTCTCTTTCCGTGTTTTTTTTCTTAATGGAACGACATCGTTTTGTATTTATTCGGCCCAAACGACGTTATTTTGCATTTGTTGTACAAAAATATTATAAATGTAGCATTTTCCATTCTTCATTGGAGTCCACGTCATTTAAATTCAACAATCTGGCCAAATTGATGACATCATAATTTGTGCTTTTACCTTATTTACCATTTAAAATTGAACATTCGTCAAATGACATTTTTTTAAACGAACCCACCCACCGAAACTTACCCTTTCCCTTCCCTTTGGGAGCTCCTAAATATACGTTTTAAATTACTATTTACACTCAGATTTCGTAACGTACAAGTGTCCTTGTCCTTCCCTCCCTCATCCACCCCATATATTTTTAAAATTATATATATATATATTTTAAATTATTGCCACCATTTGTTCTCCATTTGGACAGGAAGTTGGAAATATAGAAGAAATTAACTCAAATTGAAAACGTAAAAGGGCAAAAGTCACACAATCGATACTTTCAGGAACGAAGGGATAAGGAAACAAGTATTTTATCCGAACAGGAAAATATAATATTTGATTGAAGTTTATCGGAATCAATTTTGCAAAATACTATCCATAAACCGTTTTTGAAAACAAAAATATTTACCATCACGTATTATCCATTATTTTAGAAGGAATAACTTTCAAAATTTTAAAAACATGTTTTCAATCTTTTTTTTCAAAATGAGTTTTTTTTTTTAAAACTTTGTAAGGCAAGATTTTAAAAATAATAACTCTATGAAGACTCTATATTACACCCAAAATAATAGTGTATAACTCAAACTCTATTTGAATATAAAATAACTTGTGAGGTTGAAAAATACATTTATAAAATATTTTCTGTAAGCCAGATTTTAAAAATGAAAAATGCTATCAATCGTCCTTAGGACAGTCGATAGTGTATAAAAAATAATAAAAAATATATAAAAATATATTAAAAAGTATAAAATTTGCATTTAAAATTAACTTTTTTTATCATTTATGTTTCTTAACGACTGCACTTAGAGCACCTTTTAAAAATAACAAAACGGGACGTTGGGCAGACCGTTGCAGTTTTTGTTCATGAATAGACAGACAGAACATGGTAATGATACACTGTTTGTGTGTTTTCATGTAAACTCTCTCTCTCTCTCTCTCTCTTTCACACACACACACACACACACACACACACACACACACACAGTATGTGCAACGTGGGGCATTTAAATACTTGAATGGTAAGCGAAAGCTGGATCCCACACTAGAGACCGTATGATAGCCGTTGTAGGTACACCGTAACGACTTTTTAAAATTTTCAAATTAAAAGCACCCTTCAATACTACCTCATAAACTCTACATGGTCTCCTTGGTTATGATTATGAATCAATGAGGGAATGAATATAAAGCCGGTTAGAAGTGGGACAATATATATCAAGTAAGTTGGTTCATTGATTGTAATTTTGAAAACATAGAAAAAAAATAATATCATGGACATGGTCAAACTCCACTGCCTGTTTGAGATCATTTTATTTTGAGTTGGACTGTTGGATCAATAGTATTGTATTTAATGAATCCTTTTTCATCTTCTGATTAAAATTTCTTTTATAGAATAATTAGAAACGTGAAAAAAAACCAAAACCCATGGATTAGTTAAGATTTTAATGTCTTTTAGTAATTTTCTAAAGATAAATTGAAAAAGTAAAGAAAATAAAAAAAAATATGAAAAATAATACAAAATTAATCCAATTCGGGTGGAATTATCTCAAACGAGAAATATCTGTCACCGATTATTATTGCCCACAGTTATTAATTACTACCACCTATTAATGACGACGCCTCAACAATGGTGAATCAGTGGACCATGCATGCTAAATTAAAGATAGAGAATATACTTTTCATGTAAGATAAATTATGACCCACATGAGTGGCACATATGACTTATATAATATCTATCAGATATATTTATTGAGTTTATCATGTTAGGATTTTTTATCATATTCCATATAAATCACTCATTCTATTGGTTAAGAAAGAGAATTGGTTAAGAAAGAGAAGTTGTTTCCTAATACAACTACATTGATGAGTTGGTTTTAAGTCTAATAAGAAAATTAATTTTCTGCCTATAAATGTACACTACATCCCATCATTAATGTGTAATCAAGATTAAGGATCAAGAGAGGGAAACTTAGTTTCGTTAAAATAAAGAAATATATTGAAACCTCTCACTTTAAAAGTTTACTATTATAGGTACAGGTATGTTTTATGTATTTTCGTTTTATTATCATGTGAAAATCATGATTGTTTTAGATCTTGAATTTATAGTTTATTATGATAAAATCTATGAATTTTAGATTTACATGTAGTATCAGAGTATTAGGTTTACGAATATCATAATTTTTTGTTAAAATAAATAAATAAATATT
>BRYE01000001.1:11414485-11419485 GCA_030159115.1 Actinidia arguta var. hypoleuca
CTAGGATTTACAAGTAAAAACTTCATTATTGAACAATATTGACCTCCTTTCACAACTTAAAATATAAAAGACTAAAAAATGAGAAAATATTTTAAAATAGATCGCAGCCTCTCCCTCTACTTTCTCTCTCTACTACAGCCACACTACTATCACTACCCCAGCCACATTGCCATTGCTCACGCCGCCGTCACCGATGCCAAATTTCTCTCTCTCTCTCTCAGATCTAAGATCTAGAACACCGCCATGACACCACCACTGGCTGCCACGCCACCGTTACTACCACAACACAGTTGCAGTTGTTGTCACCACCGCATTTCCTTCATATCTCTCTGTTAGAGTTAAGATCTGCAACGCTGCTATGGCCTTCCACCACCACCGGCCGTCTCCACCGGTGTCAAGTCACTTTCTCTTTCTGAACAAAGTTTTTTTGTGTTTATTTCTTATATGTTGGTGTTTGTTTTTAAAAAAAATCAATGGTGAACAAATTATTATTTTTATTTTTGTGAATGGAAGAATCATTAAAAGTTTTGACTTAAATTTATTTGTTCGAAACAATTAAGTTTATCTGTAACTGTTAAATTATATGTTCGAACAGTTAACTTTAGCTGTAACACTTAAGTTTATCTGTTCGAACAATCAACTTTATTAGTAACTATTAAGTTTATTTGTTCGAATAGCAAATTTTATCAGTTAAGTTTATGTTCGAATATTTGAACATTTAAGTTTACCTGTAACAGTTAATTTAGTTGTTCGAACAATTAAGTTTATTTATAATAATTAAGTTCATTCATAGCATTTAAGTTTATCTATTTGAATAGCAAAGTTTGAACAATTAAGTTCATTTATAAAAATTAAGTTTATCTATTTGAATAGAAAAGTTTATCAGTTAAGTTTACGTTCGAACAACAGTTAAGTTTATATGTCGGAGTTTGTTGTGTTAAACGTAAAGATAAGAAATTGACTTTAGATTTCTATGAGATGGATTAAATGTGTTAGAAGATTAATCTAATTGACCTTTGAGTGAAGAAGCTCCCTTAATTTTTCTTGCTTCAATTTTTTTTTTCTTCACAAATATATTACTCTCCAAATCCTTAATCCAACTACAACATAAGAGAATTTTCTTGGTACGAGTGTTGAACATAGGATATTAGGAACTAATTAGGACAATGATGGAAAGGTAGGGCAATCGCATCCCAAAAAAATATTACAAAATAATTCTTATATTGTATTAATTCTCATTAGTAGATTTATAGAGTATGGAAGTCTAAACTATTGTTATACGTATGTATTAACATTTTTTCAGTTTTCATTAGCATGAGAATGGTGATGTAGAATAGACAGCTCAAGTTTTTCTTGACCAGCGAGATCGTAGTAAACCACGGCATAGAAAATCTGGCAAGTAGAAAAGTAATAGTAGAAATCACGGGGTCCGACGTCGAAATTGCATGAGACTTGGTGGTCTGAATGGAATCGTCGAGAGGATCAAAACTCATAGCCCACAGCCATGAGCCCCGCCGAATTTCGCAGAAATTCCATTGTTTGCCTTTCCGAAAAGGCAATTTTGCCGTTTATAGTAATTCTTGTTTTAGCCATAACTTTTAATTTAAAAGTCATATTAAGATTCCGTTTGTTGAAAAATATTTTCTAAGTAGAGTAGAGTTTGATTTAGGCATTAACTCAATTTTTTTATAGTAATTTTTTTTATTTTCGTGCCTAATTTTGTGATTAATGCGAATTAGGGTTTCTAGGTTATTATTTAAACGTTTTGTAACCTAGAAGACAATTCAGTTTTTTATTAATAAAATTTCTGAGAATTTTCTCTTTATTTCTTGTGGATTCAAGAACCCTAGTGAATTCTAGATTTTATATTCTTGAGATAGACGTGTTCTGTCTCTAAGGACTTTTCGCCTGCGTCAAATGGGCATCATATGGAATGTATACCGTCATTGTATTTACTTTTTGTTATTCAAAATTGATAAAATAACTTATATTTACTTATTAGATTTTCTTTTAATCAGGAGCCATTTATTCTTTGGCACCCAAAAAATAAAATCTTAAATATGTCCGTGGGACACGGAATACGGACCATATTACAAGTAATAATGTGATTTGTTTATAAGATTTGGTGGTATGCATGTCATTAATTAACTAACTTATAATTAGGCCTAACCCATGTACATTTGTTTTTGTTTGTGGGAGTTGTCGTAAATGAGTGGATGATGAGTTGTTAAGAAGAAAGATAATCTTTGTTATTCATAAGCATGCTTAATTAGGTTGGGAGGGTTGTGATGACGTGGCAGCTAGGGTTTGTGTGTGTTCTGGTATATTTGTCTGCTCGAACGTGATGCATGGTGATGTCAAATCTTGTATTGCCTGTTTGGATGTCATGTCAAATGCATGGTCGTAGTTTGTACCACGTGTTGTGTGGTTATAAATTTTATATGGCATACAGGGTGGACCCACCTTTGGCCTAGGGTAGGCAGCCGCCTCCCTGAAATTTTAAAGAAAAAAAAATTAAATAGTTTAGGATAAAAAAAATTATTTAAAAAAAATTGCTATTAATATATAGAATTTTAAATCTTATCATATTTATTTTATTATCTTAGAATTTATCATCTTATTCAGTGGCGGAGCCACATGGTGACCAAAGTTGCCCCCCTCAACTTTGAATTATTTTTTTAACCTATAGTTTATGAAATTTTTTACAATTTGCCCCCTCAAAAATTATAAATGCCCCCTTAAAAAAAATACAATTTGTTCCCCTGAAAATTTTTCTGGCTCCGCAACTGATCTTATTGATGAAAAATTTTCGCTCACCATGAAAAAAAATTCTGGGTCCGCCACTAATGACATACACATTTATACAAATTCTCTCAAATTATAATTTTTAAAACGAGATATTCATATATTAATTTTTCATATAATTTTTTGGCTTGTAAATCTTTGCTTTTAATTTCATCTATTAGAGAGAGAGATTCGTGCAATATGTAAACGATTGTCTTAATTAGTATCATTCGAATGTGAGAGAGTTTGAACATTACGCGTGATGCTATCACAATTATTTTCATACTGCACGAATCTCTATGAAAGATCATCAAGGATTTACAAGTAGAAAAATTACATAAAAAATTAATACAAAAACGAGGCCTTTTAAAGAGAGATATATATATCCAATTGTGACCATATATTTTCTGTGTATTTTGGTATTATTTGATATGATGCATTGCACATATCAATCATATTTTTTCAATTTTGTTCACTCACTACAAATGTGAAAACATTACGGTCATTACCATCATCTCACTCAATATTTTTTTAAATGAGACCAACTAATTTTAGCGGGTTGGAACTCAACAAAATTATTAATGAAAATGAAGAATAATGTTCACCCATATTTAAAGTACATGGATAAAATCGGAATCTCTTTTCTTTTTGTTTTGTTTTGTGGTACCAACTAATGCACATGATTGGTGTAATATAAGACATGATATCAAATAGTGATTTTTTATATAAGAAATAAAAAAGTTAGAAGAATCAACAATTCAGAACCACCGTTAAATCTTCAACTTTTTTCTTTTTTTCTTCTTCATTTCTCTGACCAATTAATTCCTTAATCTAAACACAGCCGAAGTTTGTTGGCTTTTCAAGTGTGGCGTATTTGCTTTTTGGAATGTTGTGTTTTAATTTGGTTTATATTGATGAGATAGCGTTGAATTGTTTCCAATAGGCAGTGTTTGTTTTGCTAGGTTAGTGGTATGAAAAGAAAACTTTTTACCTTAATTTATAAAAGCACTTGTGGCCCTGTGGGATGAGGTAGCCGACATGCTGGCTAAAAGTGCACAAAGAAAATGAAGGTTTTGTTCTGACATAAATGTCATGTATACACTCATAAAAAATACAAAAAAATATATATATACTTGAAAAATAAAGTGCACAATATAGATTTAATTTTGGTGTGATCCTTGATGAATTTGGTACACATATTTTTATTTTGGATAAATTTCACTGATTTTTCCTGTAGGTTTAGAAATATCACTGACATCTCTTACTTTTAAAATTAATATCAAAATTCCCTCTAGAATTATTTTTTGTGAGAAAACAACAAACTTAACATTTGATTTAGGACTTTCAATTTTTTTTCTCAATACATTCATAAAAATAAATACATTTTGTTATCAATAATTTTTTGTAAAAAAAATAATCTAAATATTTTATTTTTTAGTGTTCCTAATATATATATACTTAATATATATATATTAAAAACATTTATTGATTTTAATGTGCGTTGAGAAATAAAATTTGGAAGTCCTATATCAAAGAACAAATTTGTTATTTTTATATAAAAATTAGCTCTAGGCTGAATTTTGACTTTAGTTTCAAAAATAAGAGAGACCAATGATATTTTTAAAATTACATGAGAGATGACTGTATTTGTAAGAAATCTCAGGGAAGGTTTGTGAAATTTGTCCTTTTATTTTTCAAGGATTTTTTGAGTTTTTTTATATAATATATTTTTTTTATTTTTTAGCCCTCCCTTCGATTTCTAGTTAATTAGGAATATCGATAAACGTGCTGTCAATCATAAAATCACTTCTACGAGGCCCATCAAAATAATAATAATAATAGTTACTAGTTAGTTTTATTTTCACCAAAAGTAAATAAATTAGAAAGACCTAGCTTGAATTGAGTTTATATAAATTTATGATCCGAAATGTTTTGCCCTTTTAGGCTGTATTTGGATCAAGAATTTGGTGAGGAAAAAAAAATATTTGAAAAGTTAGAGGGTCCAACTCTTCGAACCGTCAAATCTTCTAATTTTTTTTCTTTTTCTTTCATTTTTCCTCACCAAATCCTTTTATCCAAACACAGCCTTATTAATTTTCATTATTCTTTTTTTCTTTTTTGTTTTCCTTTCTTTTTTGGAAGGTGTAGTTCAAGAAAAGGCTGCTTCACTTTATTAGCATGGATTTAGAAGGGCAGTAGTTTGGCAATGAGTTTGA
>BRYE01000001.1:11464485-11466985 GCA_030159115.1 Actinidia arguta var. hypoleuca
TTTCAGTACTATTAATCAGCAAGGAATATATCATCTATAGCTATAGCTAGGAAGTAGGAAGCCACCTTATAGTCGCTATTTACTCGGACCAATCCAACTGTTGTAGTGTCTTTCAGAGATCCAAGAGCTTTCCTAAAGCTTTGCTGAGCTTTTCCAGCTTCTGCCATTTCATGTAAGGAAACAGGTTCCCCTAAATAAACTCCAACGAATTTCAATTGGATACCCTGAAAGACAATAAACATAGACAGTTTAGGTTGACAAAAATAAATTTAGGAGGGTTCCACAATAATCGGGGAATAATACTTATGCAATGACATGGTGAAGATTTCTCTCACATGTCAGTTGGGCATGTCACTGATGAATAATTCTCCTAGCTAACAATGGGATTTCAATACCGCTATTCGGATTATCTATGGGTTGCTTTGGTTATCTAAACTTGGTTTGCATCCTTTGGAAATACTGACTCTCTTTCTCTCTCTCTCTCTCTCTCTCTCTCTCTCTCTCAAGCACGCGTGCACACGCACACGCACCAACTGAAATAGCTATCCATTAGATTCTCCTCACAGCAAAGCAACATTTATGACAGCATCCTCTGTTAATAACCATACGGAAGAATGTCCATTTTCTACTTATGGTAGAAGGATTAGTGATCAAGAGATGCTAGGTAAAATCATTTTATCATCTAGGTCCATAGATGATGCATAAGAATGAGAAAGACAGCTTTGGGCCTAGCCACTCTTTAGGGCACGGTATCAGCAACATAAGAAAATTTTTACAGACATCAAATGTAAGATAGCTAAAACGGATGTTAACATGGACAAATGGCTAACCCACAAAGGTTATTAATCAAAACAAATATATCAAAGGAGTTCAATGTAGGATTTTGAGATAGTCTATGCAAACTAGCAACTGCTAGCAAAAATGAGAAGACCAAAAATAATGTGGATACAGATTGTGAAAGAGCCGAGTTGATTTTTTATTTTTCAATAAAATATGGCCATAAGAACGCAACCAAGCAGAAATTAGTATCAGTTCCAAAAAATTCTTAGCTTGTCTATCATTCGAATACCATTAACTGGTTTTCATGAACACTTAATAAAAGGAGAGTGCAAGTACAGCTGTAAAGAGAGAGACCACAAATGACATAAAACTCTCCCCCAGTTGTTATCTATGTTCCTTTCCATTCTCTGTCACATATACATATCTCACATTAACCATGAGTTATTAAGTAGGCAAAGTCAACAAAGTCACGAAATCCAGAAAACATCAACTCCTCACAAAGCATTGGTAGTAGTTCCTAAACTGAAATAATACAACAGAGGAGTAAGGCTGCAAGTTAATGTTTACTTGTAAAATATGATACTAAGTAGTATACGCAACATTATTTTCTGGAACAATACAAATGTGGAAGAAACAAAGTCATGAGCCAAAATAAAAGTAGACAAGAATTATAAGAATACTCCAATTGTTTAAACAATGCCGTTTAGTACTTTACAAAAAATCTTCTATACTGTCACAGAAAGTGCATTTACTCGGAGAACCCAACCCTTTGTAGTAAATACAAGTAACAGAGTTGTTAAGTGAACGTTTATTTTATGTTCAAATAACCAGAAGACCCCCCACCCCACCCCAATCGACAGTCATTATTCCAACATAATCTTGTAAGTTGGTTTACACATACTCCACATTTCACAAAGTGCCAATTTGCCAAATCATTTTTAAGACCTCATCTTTCTGTCACATAGTTGTTTCAACTTTCTACCTTAAGTGAATCATTTGCGAATAACAAAACGTAGTTTCCTTGTGATGGCTAAATCACAACTTTATTTTCCATAAGATAATCGTGCTATTATGGATGCTAACCTAATCTCGCTCGAACCTAAATCTCTATTTACAAGTTGAGAAGCTTAAGAAAGATTTGAACTAAAAATCAAAAGTTCTAAAGTGGAAACCAAACATTCAGCAGCTTAACCTTTAACAATATAGAAAATTATAATTATCAATAAAACATGTATCATGAATGATACCCAACTGACCTTTGTCAAAGCACAAGATTTCCCTATCTAAACTATGATATTGCCCCATTGAAACTAAAATTTTTAGCTTTATCCCTTTGTGCCTCGGGATTTATTTCCATAAATTTACATCGCAATTTACATTGCATATAAAAAATACATTTTTTGGAGGCATTCCAATTTCAAATGAGCCATGTGCACTGCACTGCATTCAAAATATGAAACGCTTTTTGTCCTTTTATGCAACCTCAGGATAAATGCCTTGACTACCTTTCCAATGAGAAGAAAGAAGCAAAAGTTTAAAGGTAAGGGTAGGGACAATTCATGTAATTGGAAAAAATATTGAGGTGCTTATTGTAATTGACAAAAAGTGTGTATTTGGTGAAACATAAAGCGCAAAAATCATTACCCTACGAAAATCTTTGGATATTTTTTGCAAATCAAATTCAATTGTTCATAATGAGTACTCCGTATTTAAGATTTTC
>BRYE01000001.1:11521985-11524485 GCA_030159115.1 Actinidia arguta var. hypoleuca
CATATCTTATGACATGACTTAAGACCTCGTATATAATTCAAATAAAGTAGCAAACTTATGATTTTGCCAGAAGCTATGCTCAGAAAAGTACCTTGTGATTCAAAGCTTAGAAATCTGATACCTAATAGAAATCTTTGAATTAATGAAAACTTATTATACAAAGGAAATTCTTTTTTAGAAAACTAAGAAAGTTCAACATTTTATGAGCATGCAATCTTAGATTATCAATTTATTACATAAACTGTGGGGATTAGATTCCTACATAGTTTGAGAATATAATTCCAAAATAGATAGATAATCAAGATAGACATTTCAATTTTAGTTTGTCAACGAAACAATATTTATAGAGAATCAGAATCCGAATTCTCAAGATTTCTGTTATCCAAACATAAGAAAGAAAGTCTTTTTAGTTAAACCCTATGGTATATACAACATTGTTTATTCTGTTTTATGCATATTTCTTACGAGCAAAAACTGACTCACATACAATTTCTAATTCCTCAAATTATTTGTCTTTAGTTTTGTAGGTAGAAACTGCAACAAAGAAGCTGCACCCATACTTTGACTATTCTCCTCTCTCTCCCTAACTCTATGTATCCTATTAAGATTCTTGTAATTGCTTTTTCAACACCATAATGTTCATGATTTGTCTCATCACTAAATTAGAACTGGATAGGCCAATCTTATAGTTGACAAATGCTATTTGCCATGCATTGCTTTCAACTGATTTTGGGAAAACATAAAAGGAAACACTCCAAAACTCCTACAATAATTCCCAAATCATATCTTCCTTTTTTCTCTTTATCGATTTGACACCACAAGAAGATATGTCTCCCAAATCCAATTCTCATTGGGTTTGTGATGAGGATTAAAGAATGTTAGCTCCATAAAGGCAACTAGTGAAGGTACACATCAACTTGAGGGAAACATGTACCTTTTACTTTTTATTTCGCTAGTGAAGAGTGTAGGATAGTTATCCATTTGATGTCATATCGGGACTTAAAATGATGGTGGAGAATCCTTGTTGTTCCTATAGTCAAAAAAGAAGTTTTGTTTTAGAATGCACTAATATGTTAAACTTAAGTTAAACAATTATTTCTTATTTTCAGCGCACAAGACTCTGCTTATTGTCACAATATTATTTGTTGGTTCATGTTGTATAGGGTATTTTTGTCTTTTATTCCATGCTACCGTAATTTAGAACGGGACTAACAACTTGAGTTGTGACATAGCATTTATAGGAAATTTCTATCCTCGTGGTTTATTTTAGGTGTGGCGTGTGAGATGTTGATGAGGGAGGGAGTAAAGAAATGAATTTGATGGAAGAACAATATTGCTATTGCGAGTAAAGTCTGAGGTTTAAATTGTTGCAATTAGAACCTTAGCTAGGAACCAAAGTGAAATTTGAGTAAGAGTTCAAGAGTGAAGGTGTAATTTCACTAAATAATCTACTATGATGTTTGCACAATTTATTTTTTTTAAAAAAACACTTCTCCTTTTATTTATTATGCCTTTTATCTTTATTACGTAAAATTAAAATAACATCCTTCACACTTTTTTTAACTACCTAAACATTCTCATATATGCCCCGTACATTTACACTTTTTACTTTCTTTCAATATTTTGTGGGCAATTTAGACATTTGTGCAAAAAATAACATAATAAGAAAAAAAAATTGAATATTTTTTTATCAAAAGGGAGTGTGAAAGTCCTTTCCCTAAAACTAGCACCATTTAGAGGGACTCTTTTACCAGATATGATGATGCCCAGATTTTTACACTCTCCTTTTATCCGACTACATTCCTTTTTGTGTTTATTAGAGTAAAATTATCCAAATAAGACAACAAAGAACTACAATTAGCCAAAATAAATTCAAATGAGTTCTGATTGTCGTTCCATGTAAAATCCAAAGGGCACCCATATGGTGATCTTTGTTTCAAGAACAAAGACCAACTGTTTTGTTGGGCCCAATTCAAAACTGCAGGCCCAAGAACTAGACCTGAAACAGAACCCAACCTTTTTGCATGTCTGTGTGAGACGGTGTGAGCTTGAACTTCAGAAAGGGACCAGGATCCTCTTTGGTCAAAGAATTTTGGGCCCAATTTTAAGCTTATTTTGATGATCTAAATTGTTCATATTGTAGTCCCCATTAAAAAATTTAATACTGTACAAATAAGTTGATTGGATATAGATCAATAGTCGATTAATATCAATTTATATCAAGATAAATTGGTATAATTATCTGTGTCACACTCATTTATTAAGTTATAAAACAGTATTGAACGGATATCGATTTTTATCCGATCAATATAATTTTTTATAATATTTATCTTCACGATGGAATTTAAAATATGAAACGTTTTAGATCATTAAAATGAGCTCAAAATAAAACTCAAAATACTTGGACTACATTGTTTGAATTGCACAAAAATTGTGTCCTTAGAAAGACAGGGAAAAAAACAATTGATGTTGTAATGTGATTTATATCTACTATGTCTAA
>BRYE01000001.1:11531985-11534485 GCA_030159115.1 Actinidia arguta var. hypoleuca
GGCGTGTGACTCTGCAGGCTTCAACCTAGTCAGAAAATATTGGGGTGCAATCACCTGTTCTGCCGCCCGGGGTCAGATCCAACATGAAGTCTGGGAGGCTTCATTCTTGGTCAATCATATCCATTCTTTAGGCCACTCTCCACGAAGATCCTCCAGCACAACTCGGTCTCCGTTAGGAGTGTTGCAGCTCGGTTATTATCTTAGAATAGAATGTTTTCCTATAGCTAATAAACAATCTGCTACGGTCTTGCCGATGTCCAACATTACAGACTTCAGCCCCGCGGGCCAAATTCAGTTCATGAATATAATCTTGATCGTCACTTCTGGGCCAACGTCGAGTAACTGATATTTGCTTGGTGACTGTTGTATCTAGTTTCGTCATGGATGTATGATGGATTATATACAACAGTCATCAAGTAGATATCTGCTTGATGACTGCGTTCCCAGTCAACCATTTCTATTATCTCGAGACAACTATCCACGAAGATCCTCCGGTGCTGCTCGGTTGTCTCCTTGGAGCTCAGTTGTCCTCTTAGAATAGATTTTGTAATCGAATGATCTTACACTTGAACAATTTTTATGTAATGACTGAACTTATCTTATACTTGAACAATTTTCATGTAATGACCTAACTTATCTAATACTTGAACAATTTTCTGTAATGACTAAACTCATCTTGTACTTGAACAATTTTCTGTAATGACCGAACTTATCTTGTACTTGAATAATTTTCTGTAATGATCGAATTCATCTTGTACTTGAACAATTTTCTATAATGAATAAGCTTTTCAATTTGAACCTCGCTTGTAATTTATTTTGTATAGCCAAGTTTGATTTTGTATCGTCAAGTTTTCACTTCGTTGTATACCCCTAAATATACTTAGGTAAAGCTCGGAATTAGGAAGGCAGAGCTCTAATTTTGAACTGAGTTCGGTTAGCCTTTTAGAAATCTTTGCTAAGTATACTTAAATAGTTGTGGGATTCTGGACTGTCTTTTGAGTTCGACTAACGTTGGATTTTAACAAACTCTCACGGACAGAGTTCGAAGCTCGCATTGAGCTTGATTAATCTTCCTTCAAAAACTTTTGCTAAGTGTGGTGAAATTTCTCGGGCAGAGTTATGAGCTAGCTCGAGCTCGGGTAACCCTCCCTTGAAATTTCACCCAACGTTCTTAGAAAATCTTCCAGGAAGAGTTCAGAGCTCGTGTTGAGCTCGTTTAACGTTCCCTTGAAAACTTTTGCTAAGTGTGGCAAAGTTTCGCAGGTAGAGTTATGAGCTAGCTTGATCTCGGCTAACCTTCCCTTGATAATTCACCCAGCGTTCTTAGAAAATCTGATGGGCAGAGTTCAATGTTCACGTTGAGCTTGGCTAACCCTTCCTGAAAAATTTTTGCTAAGTGTGATGAATTTTTGCGGGCAGAGTTCTGAGCTAGCTCTAGCTCGGCTAACCCTTCTTTGATAATTCGCCCGACGTTCTTAGAAAATTTGACAGGCAAAGTTCGTATCTCGCTTTGAGCTCGGCTAACCCTTCCTAGAAAACTTTTGCTAAGTGTGGTGAATTTTTGCAAGCAGAGTTCTGAGCTAGCTTGAGCTCAGCTAATCCTCCCTTGATAATTCGCCTGGTGTTCTTAGAAAATCTGACGGGCAGAGTTCGGAGCTCGTGTTGAGCTCGGCTAACCCTCCTTGGGAAACTTTTGCTAAGTGTGGCGAAATTTTGCGGACAGAGTTCGAAGCTATTTCGAGCTCGGCTAACCCTCCCTTAGAATTTTGCCCAATGTACTTATCAATTCTTGCGGGGCAGAGTTCGGAGCTTTCTTGAGCTCAGCTAACTCTCCCCCCAATTTGTTTTACTAAGTGTGGCAATTTCGTGAGCAGAGTTCTGAACTTATTTAAGCTCGGCTAACCCTCCCTTGATTGTGCCATGTGTCTTAGTTTGATTGGTTGGATGCGAACGCTCTTTTACCTGCCCCTGGGTCTTGTTTGGCTCGGACTTGTGGTGTGGGGAACTGCCACGTGTTCACTTCTCATTGGTTTGGGTGCAACAATTATCCTACGAAATAATGCCCCCTAAGGGCGCGTTTGGCTAGTTAGCCCGAGAAACAATGCGGTGTAAGTATGTGTTTGGTGAGTTTTTCGTTTCTTCAACTTCTATATAAGTGACCTTTTGTATTTCAGGTCATTATTCATATCGTTATTTTGAGAGCTTTTAGAGAGAGAGAGAGAGTGAGAGAGTTGTTCGACGCTGTTGTACTGTCGATTCCTGCTATCTCCATCTCCTTTTCCAATGATAGTTCCGATTCCATTTGTTAGTCATCCAGAGATTCTTTCTGCTCATCACGGTAAGTTCCATTACTTTAAATTTTTTTCGCAAGTCATTTTTTTCTTTTTCTATTTTCGAGTTTTCTGAGGTCTCTAGTACACCTGGTGCATATGTTTGTATGAGATTGTGCTATTTGGGCATTTTTCTTTAACAAGAGGCTTGTGGTTGCCCATCCGCCATT
>BRYE01000001.1:11546985-11549485 GCA_030159115.1 Actinidia arguta var. hypoleuca
TTCAAGGAATAGAAGATGGAATGGAAGAATAAAAAAATCTTAGAGCACTTTCATAATTTTTCACAACCCCAAGGGTTGTATTGATACCAACTTTATGAAATCTGCTTGTTGAAAAAGTGATGGAGCCATTGAAAATCAATCTAAATCATTGGAATTTTAATTGGAATGCCCAGATTTATTTCTGGCAACTTCGGTAGCCAACTTCGCTCGATCGAAGTTGAATTTTGGTCGTGAATGTACTAGAACTCCAGTGAATTTGTTTTTGACACTTTCGGTCTTCAATTTCTTAACTTTGGTCGACGGAAAGTTAACTTCGATTGACTGAACTTGCAGTTTAATTGACAGATTAGGCTTCAGTAAAATGGCTATAACTTCTTCGTTACGTAGAATTTTTGCACTTCGTTTTTTGCGTTGAAAACTAGACTTCTAGGGATACAATTTAGGTTCAAGAATTTCTTAATTTGAACTTTTGAAATATGAGATAATCCCATCTGAAGTTGACCCATCTTGACTATAGAATTGCAGAAGCTCTGCTTTGACAGTGGCTCACTCTTTTGGTTATAACTTTTTCAATACTTTGAGAGTTTGATCGTGATTTCAGTTTCATTAAAAAGTTAACTTCTAGGGCTTGATTAAAGACTTAAAAATTATGTATTTGGATCTTTGAAGCCTTAGATAATTCCATTTGAAGTTTGCTCTAGTTTTTTATAAAATTTTCTTGAAGCTATTCCTTAGACTTTCCTTAAACATTGAATTTGTGAGAGGTCAAAATAAGTTATATACATGATTAAATATTTATATCAAGTCTAATAGCACATATACATCATTTATGACTTATGAAATAATCAAAATAGTATTCTAATAAGAACCCTTTGCTCGCTGCGGGCCGTGCAATTCACCAAAGCAGCAGGAACAACCTTACTTACAGCTGTTATCTTGCGGCCATTAATTTTGGCATGCAAATCTCCTTCTTGATTTCGCTTGGCGTTCAGTGTGTCGTAGAGATCCACTCAGAACTTGGTTGGCTCAGGTGACCTTTTTCACTTGCTCGTCGCCACGACCTTACTGTCCCGACCTTCCCGAGGAGGTAGGGTCGGTTCCTTGATTCGGCCTTCATTTTGCAATGGTGTGGCGGGTTCGATCGGCCTTATTAGCCTGTTGTCAAACATGATCTGCGTCAATTCGGTTAACTGCCTTTACAAGTGTTCAATGGTTATATCTCGACTATCTGTTCCTCCAGGAAGCAACCGACCTGGGTTGTACCCAGAGGTGGCCCTAGCCACCCTCTGTGCATCCTCTAGTAGTTTGCCCCTTATTTGCTCAAGAGTTTTAGGTGCATGAGGGGTCTCCTCGCGAGTTTCATGACTGTCTAAATGATTTCCGCTTTGCGATGCCATCAGAAACGACTTTGTGAATGTCTATAATCGATTTTCCACAAACAACTCCAATTGTGGGGCTGTTATTTGTAGGATGAGAGGAGAGAAAATCAAGAATAAACACCCGTGGCAGTTCTTCGACTGCGTAAGTAGCTTTAACCCGTCGTCTGTCCAATCTACAATGCCCTACATGTAGTCATCGAAACGGTAAAAATGACCACCGGAGCTATTTTCGGAAAACGGCCCTCCGATGGTCAAGTTAAACGTCCAGAATCTATAGAGAAAATGTATGTTTTGAGAGTAAGGCTGTACGTACCTCCATGAGAACAATTGTGTTCCCTTTTACACTCTAACTCAGCGCGTGGCTCGATACGCTAGCTATCACGTCACTCGATAGATTGCAGTTCAACACGTGCCTATACGCGCTGACTGTTGTGTCAGTAAGTAGGCGGCTAACCCATCCAGGCCCCTACGTCGTGACTAGTAGCTGATGATCAATTACCAGCGTCTCCATCCGGGTGTGAGGTATGTTAGAAGGAACTTTGACGTGCAAGTCACCTTCTGTTCCTTGACATCTCTTGGGAATATTGTCGGTCGTTGTCTCTCATCCAAGCTTCCAATGTAGTTATTGCTCCAAGCTTGTTGAGCAGCGGCAGCTCGGATGTATGAAGACCTTAGCTCGGACGACATATCTTTGGTAGTGACTGGTCCAAACTCTGGCGTAGAGGATGTCTGAGCTTATTTTGTAGCGATAGCTCGACAAAGACCTTCGCCCTAGCGAGGCAGTGCTCAATGGTATCTGCATCGAGCTCCAGCACAGGAGACCGTTGAACTTGCTCTCTAGCGATAGCTCGGCGAAGGTCTCTACCCTAACAAGGCCATATCACGTAATTGTATAATTTATTCTCTTACAAGTACTATTTTCTGAATTAGACTAGACCGACCAATCTGTTTCGCTCTATGATGCCACCAAAAAAGCCGACGAAGAAATCACTTGCACGTTCAATCATATTTACTGGTTGTCGGCCCGTAGGGCCCACCCGATATGGCGTACTTCTCGTTTATCAAGAATATTTTGCAGGGGAAGCCAATAACGGTTTACCGGGGCAAGAACTAGGTTGACT
>BRYE01000001.1:11586985-11596985 GCA_030159115.1 Actinidia arguta var. hypoleuca
TCTTTGGTCTCACACACAACACAACAAACATCCTTAGACTCCTCACTCCCCACTGAATTTATTTTTTTAAATTCTAAGGCCTCTAATTTCCTTGCCATGATGGAAATCCTAGCATTCACATCATCAACATCTTTCAGTTGATACTTTACCCCTTGTGTGTTGACCCTACTTTCGGGATTTTGGGTCCCAGTTGTTGCCCAATCGCGAGTTAAATTCGCAAGGTAATCAAAATAGGAATAAGCTTCGTGAGGTTGCTTATCCATGAAAGTACCCGCACACATAGTCTCCACAAATTGTTTCAGTTGGGGTGTAAGGACAGCATAGAATATGTTAATTATATGCCATTCGGCATAGCCATGATGTGGGCAGGATGTGAGAAGTTCTTTGAAACGCTCCCAACATTGGAAAAAGTTTTCCCCTTGCATTGGAGAAAATTGTGAAATTTGGCATCTAAACGCCTCTGTTCGGTTTTCAGGGAAAAATTTCTTCAAAAACTCCCCTTGTAAAGTTTGCCAAGAGTGGATGGAAAGTGGTCTCCATGAATTGAACCATGTCTTAGCCGTATCCTTCAAACAAAGTGGAAAAAGTTTGAGAAGAAAAATTTCTCTTGGACAAGAGTTGTCCATAACCAATGAACATGCATCCTCAAATTCTTTGATAAAGGCATAAGGCCTTTCCGATTCCATCCCATGAAATTGAGGAAGCATTTGCATCATGCCTGGCCTTATATTCAAAGCGGCATAGTGAGGTGGAAACACAATACATGAACTCGGTGCTTGTCGCGGCGGGTTCATGTAATCTCTCAAGGTGCGGAATTGTGGAGCTCTCATGTCTCCATGAATGCTCTCGCCTTCCATGTTATCACCCCCTAAACCATGTGCTGGGTTCAGAGGAGGTAGGTTTTGTGGCAATTCACCCATTGGTGGGTTGAGCACTATGTTTGGATTTTGTTGGGCATGGTTAGGTGGAACAAGATTTTGTGGTTTACCTTCCTCATTCATGTCTCCCATAGGCAAAGTGTCTCGGTTGACAACTAACAAAAGTCCTGAGGAAGGAATGTTAACTGGTGATGGTGGGTCGACTCGTGTAAGGCGTCTATTTTCTTCTCGTGTCCAGAGGGACATGCATGAAAAATGTGCAAATAGTATGCCTTTATCCTAGTTAGCACATCATACACAAGCTAAACTAATGCCGGACAACGGCTTTTTCTTTCTTGCCAACAACTGCAATCCAACCTAGCCTCCAATCTCCACAAGATTTGTACCACCAATTTGCATATAATGTACACACTATCCTATCTCCACTAATGCTCCTAACAATATGCAATGAAACTAATTTAATCACTCAAAAAAAACTATTAAAAACAAAGAAAGAAAACCTAGTCAGTTATTCGAATAAAGGTTGAAAAACTTACCTAGGCCCGAAGCCGTAGATGCTTCCATCGAAGGTGGGTGATGAATCCCCACCTTATTTGTTTTTGCTATTTTTTTTTTCTTTAGGTTGCTCGTTCCTTCAACTCCCCGGCAACGGCGCCAAAACTTGACTCACGCCCAACGTGCGCTTGAGTTTCACCCCAAGAGAAGGCTGGCGAAGTAGTATAACTCGGTTGTACGAGATCGATTCCACAGAGAGTTGTGTGAACAAAAGTAGAAGGACTAGACTACCCTCATATTGCTCACAAAAGGGACGAACAAAGCGTTTCCAAAGAGAAAATAAAATCTCGATTGTTTGTGAATTGATTGGGTTTTGAAATTAAATAACACTTACAATTAGAAAAACTAATGAAAACTTGATGGTAATTTAATATGAAATGGTCTTGGGATCGATTGCTCAAACCGATTTTGAGTTTTGGAATTCCAAGGGTAGAGATTAAATAACTCAAATCCTTAGACTTCGTGGTGAGTCTAGGATTCGGAAGGTTTAGAAATTAAAAGTCCTATTTACTTCAAAACTTCAATTTCTAAATTGATTCGGGTTGTTATATTCAAGAATAAATACCATCGATCCACGCAAGTATTATACTAAGACTAAGCTTATGCATAATCCTTTCCGAACATAGTCAAGTATCCAAGGTTTCGATAGTATCTAGAATAAAGAAGTAGAAGAATCGCACAAAACAAGAAAATTTGAACTTTGAAGACCAATGTCTCTTTTCCCTTGTTTTTTCCAAAACTTTCAATTGATTCTCACAATCAATCCTGAGACTAGAGGGTTTAGATACTCATATTCATCTAAGAACAACTTCAAATACTTGAAAATAACTAAAAATATAGAAGAAATGCGAAGAAACAAGAGTAATTTCGTATTTAATGCAAGGAAAGATGAAAACTTGTAAGAAACTTTGATTACACTTGATTACAACTAGAAAAGAGAAGAACTTACAAGGAACTCATGTATTCTAAGCTTCAAAAGCATAAAAAGCGGCTACCAAACTCTGAATACCTAAAATTTATAATAAAGGTTCGTATTTATAGGCCCAAGATTCGAGCCCTAGAATCTGCCAAGAATTTGCCCTGGCGTTGGAACGTGGCGTTGGAACGCCAAGCCAAATTCGCAGGCGTTGGAACGTGGCGTTGGAACGCCTAGGCAAATTCGCAGGCGTTGGAACGCCTAGGCAAAAACCTAATTTAAGCTCTCAGGATGTTGGAACGTGGCGTTGGAACGCGTGGGCAAGTTCGCAGGCGTTGGAACGTGGCGTTGGAACGCCTGGGCAAGATCAGCTTCTTTTTGTCTTCATTTTTTTTGACTCTTTTGTTTTCATCTGATTTGACCCCTTTGACATCGGAATTTGGCGATGCTCATTAGACGCAAACATCTATATCTTGGGAAGAGCTTTCCAATGGCATATCATTCATTCCATTCCGATTGACAAGCAAGAATTTACACATTTTTCAAGACGAGATCTCTACCATATCCCTCACCAAGCCACGTCCGAGATTCGGCTCAATCTATTGGCTCTGAAATTACTCCTTTAGCTTCAAAAACCTACATTAACATAACAAGCGAGCTTAAATACAATAAATGACGAAGAAAACATAATTAACTATAATTTATGACTAATAAAGGTTGTTTTAGCGGCCATAGACTACAATAATGTAATCTAATCAGTAAGTTTAATACCCAAAGCGATGAATGAGTATTTCTTGGGTATTCTTTTTTATAACTTGCATACTCTTACTATTATGGAATAAATAAATGTGGTTATCGATGATGCTTTAGTTCACAATAATGATGCACTTAATGAGGATTGTAATTCAGATAGTGCACCTTCTGGAGATGTGGAGAAGGAGAAGAATAAAAAAAAGAGATGAAGTAGTGACCCGAATAGACAAAAATATAGATAATTTTGGAATCAACTTGGAACCATCATCTAGAGTAAAGCTAAATCATCCATTGGATCAAGTGATTGGAGATGTCACTGAACCAATGAAGACAAGGCATCAGGTGAGGAATGAGGTAAACTACGTATGCTATACCTCTTCGTTTGAACCAAAAAATATGAAATAAGTATTAACTGATGAACATTGGATAACTCCTATACATGAAGAATTACGTTAATTTGTGTATAATGATGTGTGGACTCTTGTACTTAGACCTAATAATGTGAATGTAATTGGTACCAAATGGATATTTAAAAATAAATTTGATGAGTATGGCACTATCACTAGGAATAAGGCAAAACTTGTAGTGCAATGCTACACTCAAATTGAAGGAATAGACTTTGTGGAGATGTTGACATTGACATAAATGCAAAGATGAGGATTATCCATAGCACCAAGGTGCCCATAGCATTGGGGTTTCATTTAGTGTCTAATTATTTGATCAGAACCGGTCATAACAGTTGATATTGTAGGGTTGATGAGTAGATCATTCGTAAAAAAAAAAAGTTGATTAAACATATGTAATCATATGGTCAGATTATGTTTGTTTTATAAAAAATTAACGTTAAGAATGATTTTGAGAGTAATCTACAATACAAATATGGTCAAATCATTTGGCTTCTAATATCCAATTAACTTGATTTTTTTTGATCGGGTAAATAATTAATATATTGATCAAAAGAAAGAACCTTCGGATATACTCGAAAGGTAGACAGGAGGCTCAAAGCCTAAACAAGAAATACAACAAATGAAGCCTAATCAAGGTCACTGCCATAACACAAGGGCTAGAAACAAAAGCTCCCACAACTGAGATCAAATCGAAAAAACCACAAGTTGAGGTTGGAATTATTCTAACTAGCAAAACTAGAAATTAACTAAGGCTAGAAGAGGGTGGGGCGAAAAGCCCAAAAATAGCATATCAACTAGCTTTAGATCTGCTGACCCTGAGCACATTTATACCCCAGCTTAGGACCATAGACCAATGGGGATTAGCTGGGGAACTGAGACAGACTTAGCAATTGTATCATCCGATATAACATGAGAATTGGAGCAAAAACAACAGCTCAACATAGAGACAACAACAACAGCTAACCATCAGCAGCAACAGACTAAATATAGACCTTAGAAATAGCAGCATTAGAAGCGGCACCTAGCTAGCAGTGCAGCAAAATCGAGAGACAAGAAAGGAGAACAACAACAGCTCAACAGAAGCTTTGGAGGGAGAACCATGCCCAACAGCCTTCAACAATAGTGACAAAACCACCAACTGAAACCAAAAAGCATCAGAAAAAGCCTTGAACAAGAGGCCAAGGATCTAACAGAAGATCCCAGTGTTCACTTAGAGAACTAGAGAGAAGCCATCCACAGAAGCCCTTTTTTTTTGGGGGGGGGGAGAGGAAGAGGGGAAAGGGGGGCTAACTCAGCTAACCAACAAAAACTAAAACCACTAGGACCACTAACTAACCACCATTGCCATTTGCAACAGGAAGTAGACAATGGCAGCATAAGATCTATCCGCACCAGAGCATCCCAAAACAGGAGATGCAACCACCGCCATAATCACCATCAATAAAATCTCTGCAGCAACAGTAGCAACAGAGATGAACAACCTCTTAAAACTAAAAATTTGAAATAACAAACCTAACAACAATTTGGATTAGGATATCCAACTAGATCACAATAGCAACAACAAAGACGATAGTTACAGCATTAGCATCAGAAGGAGTAACAACAGCATTAGAATGGGCAGCAAAATTTCCATCTATCAAATATCCAGCTGGGCACAGATCACCTCTGGATGAAGGCTACTGGTAGGGCACAAAGCCACTACCGGAAGCCACCTTCTATGAACTAACAGCAGAAACAGAATCAATAGCATTTTTTTATTATTTTTTTAGGGGGAGGACGAGGGGAGGGGGGCTGACTCAGCTAACCAACAAAAACTAAAACCACCATTTTTTCCCAAGAGCATATTCTATTTTCTCTACTAAAAAGCCTTGACTACCAGTATAGCTTTAGGCACCTACTAGTAGAGAATAAATTAAGTTGGTCTCTGAATTGTGGCCTACTGGTAGAGCAAAATGACACTATCGGTAGAGTATGACTGAGACTAACAACAACAAACTCAGCAGAATGGAGAATTAGCAAACAAGCTACGTGAGCACAGGAGGCCTTAGCAGCAGCAACAGAGATAGACCAGCAATATAGCTCAACAAATCTACATCAGATTGAGCCAATCACAACAACCATGTAGGCCAACCCTCAGCAGCCACAACATACATATAAACCCAGATGATTTACATTACAACAATAAACACAGCAGTATGGAGCATAGGCAGCACCAGGCCCTAGCAGCAGAAACAATGATAGACTAAAAACAAAGCTTAGCAAATCAGTCAGTAATAAGAATTTGGCCATCTCAGCAACCAAGCATATCAAAAGTATATCAAACCTCATCATCTACAATATAAATTTAAACATATAGAGACCCATTAGATTCCAGATATGTTTGGATAGAGGTTATAAATAACCCTATATACTTGGATTTGTATGCATCTAATGATATCCTTTGGTTGTTTGGTCATTCCTTCACAAATCCTCTCATTTTTAGCTTCCCAAATATAGTATACTATGCAAGCAAACCCTATCCTCTTGGCTCTAGCTTGAATCCTCGTGCCTCTAGCCCCCTTAAATCCACTTTGAATCAGCTTTCAAGGTGCTCATGGCTTGAAATATACCCAACCATTGTTTGATATGAACCCCAGACCTGATTACCCACTTTTCATCGGAAGAATAAGTGATCAATTGATTCATCTATAGTATTGCACAAAGGGCATATCTTGTCTTCTGAGAATTCTTGCATCTTGTCTCTCGTAAGCAATCTATCCTTTAGCCCCAATTTTGGATGAAGGAATGCTTGGGAGTAATACAGCTATGCCAGACCAATTTTGGCCAAGTGAGGCTCCCCCTCCGAAGTATGAAAAATTCATATGCTATTTTTGAACAAAAATCTCCATTTGAGACCCATTTCTCCATTCTCTGTTTAACTGCCTACATGGAACCTTCCACTACCAATATTCTATCTCTAATGTACAGAACTTATTTTATCAATGTAGAGTCTTGCTTCCTACCATTGTAGTACTATATCATAGAATTCTGTAGGTAATTTTGGTGTATCCATTGAACCCAAAAAGAATCTTTTTTGGCTTGAATGCTCCATAAGTTATGCAGCGCGAAAGCGTGAAAAAGTAGGAAAAAAAACCCGAAAAAGATAAACGATTTCGATTTCGTTGATTCTACAAAAGTCGAAAACGAAATCCTTCTCTAAACTCGTTGATTCACATAGAATACCGAGAATAAAGACAACAAATAGTTTGTTAATTCCGAAAAATACCAAATAGTTTGGAAGAAAAAGAGAACTCTCTCTTTAATCACTCAATTTTTTTTTAATCAATAAAACTTCCTTAAAAATAAGGTTACATGTTTTTTTAATAATACAAAGAAAACTAGAATTCTAAACCTACTAAGATTCTAAATCAACTAGACTACTAAAATAAAATACTACTTAATCTAATAAATTCTTAATTAAAAAGAAAATTAAAATCCTATTACTAAAAGAAAACTAATTAAAAAATAATAATAAAAGATAATAATAAATAAATACAATTTTGTATTTTCGTTCCACATCATTCTTGAGCTTGCATCAATAAGTTCTTAGAAAGCAAACCCAGATTCCAAGCTTCTAAATTCTTAAACCCTAAGCCCCCTTCCATTTTAGGAAGACCGATAGAATCCCAAGCAACTAGGGCCTTTTTATACACATGGTATTGACCCCCCCAAGGAATTTCCTACACATCCAAATGAGTCTCTCCCTTATTCCAGCAGGAATGGGTAATCTGGAAAACAAAAAGCACTTAACTCCCTGAAGAATAGATCTGATCATTTCACATCTGCCAGCATAGGATAGGTTCATACCTGCCCAGGAGTTTATATACCCTGCAATCCTATTTTTGAAGGGGTGGAATTGGGCTATGGTTAGTTTTGTTGTTGCAACAGGCAAACCTAGGTATCTGAATGGAAATCTACCTTCTGAGAAACCAGACATGTTCTTGATGATCTCAAGGTCGTCCCTTGGGATACCTGCAGTAAATAAGTTGGATTTTTGAATGCTGACTCTCAGCCCAGAATAGTCTCCAAAACTCCCCAATTTGTTCAACAAGAACTGGACTCATGTTACATCCCCCTAGAGAACAGAATAATATCATCCACAAATGCCAAATGTGTATTGTTAAGGCCTTGACATCTGGGGTGGAAGTTAAAATCTTTGCTGTCTTTTAACTGATTCAGACTCCTTGAGAGGTATTCTAGGCATAGGAAAAAAAATGAAAGGGGAAATTGGGTCCCCTTGCCTTATACCTTGATGTCCCTTAAAGAAACCATGCATGGATCCATTTATAGAGATAGAGTACGAAGTGGATGAAATGCACTGCATAACCCAATCCTATGAGCACTACCTTCACAAAGTCCCAGTTAATGGTGTCATAGGCCTTCCTTAGATCTATTTTCTTGATGCACCCAGGAGATATCCTATTCCAACCATATCTATTGAGGAGCTCCTAGACTAAATAAATGTTTTCTACCATGCCCCTTCACTGGACAAAGGCAGTCTAGACAGGATTTATAATATCTGGAAGAATCAGAGCAAGCCTGGCAGCCATGATTTTTGAGATCACCTTATATGAGACATTGCAGCATGCAATTGGACGAAATTCATATACTTTTGATGCATTGCAGATCTTTGGAACCAAGGCAATCACTGAGTGATTCATTTGTTTGAGGATCCGTCCTGAGGAAAAGAATTCTTTGATGGCTTCACAAAAATCTATTCCCACTATCCTCCAGGCACTCTTAAAGAACTGAGCAGAAAAACCATCCGGCCTAGGGGATTTATCATCTCTTATACTGAACAAGGCCTCCTTGATTTCCTCCTCAGAAATAGCATGAGTCAAATCAGTAGCTTGGCCTTCATCCACAAGCTTCCCATCTAGCAAAATATTACTATCTTCACTGACCTCTTGCTGTGAAGTTGTTCTAGTACCATCCGAGAGGATAAGAGACACAATTTGGCCTTATTCCTGTTACTCTTGATTAAGTCATGGAAAAATTTTGATCCCTTATCACTTTCCTTCAAATTCTTCATCTTCGCAAGCTGTAAGTAGTAGCTCTTTTCTGCTTCAGCCAGTCTGAAGACTGATGATTTCACCTCCACCATTTGGACTTGTAGGAGAGAGTCTGTTGAATTATCATGGAGCTGTTGCTGAATGTCATATAATCTATCCTCAGTTGCAGAAGCCCTGGAAGAAATATGGGAAAAGTGCTTCATATTGAGCTATTTAAGGGGCTCTTTAAGAAGTTTTCATTTCCTGCATAATATAAACATGGCACTGCCATAGATTTGGGTAGACCACACCATTTCTACTATACTTTGAAAATCCTCATGTAATGTCTATATGTTAAAAAATTTGAAGGGTTTTACCCTTTGCCTACTATTATCAAAGAGGGAGACCATACAAGGGGGATGGTCAGAGAGTTTCCCAGGAAAACCAAAGTGAGTATGAGCCCTTAAGCCATCTGTAATCCATCTATTGTTGATCATGGCCCTATCCAATTTGCACCAAGAATAATTATTGGTCCAGGTAAGGAATGCCTCTGAATACACTGAATCAATTAACCCCAGTTTATTGCAGCATTGTTGAAAATCTCTAATTTCATAAGGGGTAACCTGTTGGCCATTGGATCTTTCATTTATTTTGAGCACATTGTTAAAGTCTCCCGGAACCAGCCAAGGATTTGACAAGGTCTTACTAAAACTATCCAAGTTAGCCCACAGAGGTCTTCTTCCCGTATTTGTATTATTGGCATACACAAAGGAAATTGAAAATTTGACATTTGTCTCCTTGCATATTGCCAAGCAATGAATAATTTGATCTGAACATTCCATAATCTATAGATCCACTCTATCTGCCTTCCATATGATCGTGATTCTTCCATTTGGGTGCTGCTGGAAATTGTCCCAAATGGACCAACTCCTAAACTTATGCTTTGTAGCATCTCTAGTTCTTTGGTGCTTGAGTTTGGTTTCCAAAATCCCCATAATATCTACTTTATTCTTATGCGTATACTCCAATATCCCATTCTGCTTCTAGGGTTTATTCATGCCCCTGATATTCCAACATGCAACAATCATTAAAGTCTTCTGTTGGGGAATTCTCCCCCCACATCACTACTAGATGCATCTTTTTCAGTCTTATCCAATTTCTTCCTTTCCTTCTTTTTCCTTCCTTCCTCCCCTTCAGCCAGAGGGGGTTGAGGATGCTGATTTGCAGTGTTGGAGGATTGAGTTTTTTCAATGTATCTTGCAACTGAATTTGGAACTACAGGAATTCTGGTTAACTGCATACCCTTTTTCTGGGTTTCAGCTGACCCTCCAATTTGCTCCAATGGAACTTGAAGTATGATTTCCAGCTCCCCACTGGCTAGCTGTTCTGCTTGCTGTTTGTAAACCTCTCCCCCATCTGAATCTTACCCTGTTTGGTTCTGTCTAGTTCCAGATTCCAAAA
>BRYE01000001.1:11616985-11619485 GCA_030159115.1 Actinidia arguta var. hypoleuca
AAGTTTTCAAAAGTATTTAGAACAAAGAAGAAGAAGAAGAAAAATCAGAAAGATCTAACGGTGAATAATATTTTACCTCCATTGTTCATTCTTGATCCCCAATCGATCTTCACAATCGATCCCGAGTTAAGAAAATTAGCTACGCATGGCTATGAAAAATAAATAATTAAATATAAAAAATATTCTGAAATATAAGTACTGATATGAATAATTAAAAATTAAAGAACATAAATTAATGCTAAAAAAATTATAGAACAACGCGCGTAATTGAATGAAAACGTAAATCTAATTGATGAAACGTAAATTAAATGTAATCAATTACAAGACTATTGAAAACTATAAAAAACTAAATTAGGAGGCTGTAAAAAATCCTAAAAAATAATATATCTCGTTTACAAAATCGTAAGAAAGTATATATAGGCTACACAATTTGAGTTCTAGTGGCATTAAAATTTCTGTCCAGTTTTTTTCTTATAGTTCGAACCCTCAACATGCCTTGTCGACCAGAGTTCGAACCCTAAGATAAAACTTTTATCCATCTATTCCAGCTCGATTTTGACCACTTTAGAGATCGATTTAGACAATAATTACTAGAGATAAAGTTGTAGAACTTGAAGTCTTCTTTCCAATGCATCAAAAATCAGATCAATCGGACATCGGAGTAAAATTTTATGACCAAAATATCGGGACAAGTTTCTCAGCAAAATCTTCTAGAGTTCGAACGCTGATTCCTTCATATTTTTAAAGTTCGAACGCCAAGAGCAATTTCTGGATTTTTCTTTTTAGCGTTGGAACGCTAGTTTATACCTATTTTTGGAGTTCGAACTCTAAAGCCTATGGCAGATTCTCAGTCTTTTGTAAGTTCGAATGCTGAACAGAGGGTTCGAACCCTAACACAAAATTCAAATTTTCAATCCTCTGTATGTTCGAACGGTGCACAGAGATGTTCGAACTCTAAGACAAAAATCTTATTTTCTTTCATTTTTAAGTCATCATTCGAACTCCTCAAATTCTTTATTTTTCGTCATTCAAAAGATATATATTTTGAGCCATCTTCGACTTTTTTTTCTTTTTTTCTTCTCAGTCTATTTTGGAGCTCTTAGAATCCATATCTCACGACGCTCGTTAGACGTGAATTTGCATAACTTTGTGAGATCTTTCCAACGGTGTATCTTTCATTCCATTTTGAACTACGGATGAATACTTTTCTTCAAGATAATTTTTGATGATGGCTTTCGATACACGTGCCCGCACTCCATTGTACTTTTATGGCTCCAATTCTTTCTTTTTATCAACATTAACCTGCAATGAACTCAGACACGAATTTAAGTATGTATCAAAGTAAAAAGACATAATTAAACTAATCTAGGATCAACTTAGGGTAATTTAGCGGCTCTTGTACTATAATTTTGTAGTCCAATAGGCATATTTATTCAAGAGGAGTTGCTTTTGATTTAAAAGGGTACTCCGATGTGGACTATGCGAGATGTAAAGTAGATCGTAAAAGCACAAGTGGTACTTTTCAATTTCTAGGACAATCCCTAACTTCTTGGTTTAGCAAGAAACAAAACTCTGTTACATTTCAACTATCGAGGCTGAATATGTGGCCGCCGAAAGTTGTTGTGCTCAAGTACTTTGGATAAAACAACAAATGAAGGATTATGGGTTATATTTTGATCATATTCCAATTAATTATGACAATACAAGTGCTATAAATTTATCTAAGAATCTCATACAACATTCGAGAACAAAACACATTGAGATTAGACATTATTTTCTAAGATATCACGTCCAAAAAGGGGATTTTGAATTTATATATGTACACACCAACAAGTATTTGGCAGATATCTTTACAAAACTCCTTAATGAGAAAATATTTTATTTCTTTATACGTCAACTTGCTATGTCTTAACCAATGTGAGCACAAATTTTGGATTCTTAGTACAATTTATCCTACTTGAGCTAGTTAGAATTAAAAAGGAGTAGTCTACATCAAAATGTACTCTATATAACTAAAACTCCAACAAAACTGACATAAATTAACTAAAAATATTTGAAATATCATGTTTGATTTTCTTGTTTTATTGTCAAAAGTATGCATACAGATGTCGAACTTTGATATACGAGTAGATGGTCAAATGATGGTTCACATGTTCCTTACGTTATTCATGACTTGTGGAATCAAAGAAAATAAATAGAAAATGCTAAATTAAGAAGAAAAAAAATTGAATTACTATCAAAATGTGCAATTTATACTAAACTGCTTAAACTTCGGCCGTCGAATGGCCAACTTCGATTGACCAAAGTTAGCGACCGAAGTTACTGCACATGTAGTACTTCAAAAGGTCACACTGGTTTGTACAAGATAAATATTAATTAGTCTTTAAAATTCTTAAAGCTCCATTTTTTTATCATATTCCTCTTCTCACTCCAAAAAAACCCCTACCTCATCAGCTTCCTTCGAAGATTTCCCAAAATTTTAAGGCTCTTCAATTCATGC
>BRYE01000001.1:11639485-11641985 GCA_030159115.1 Actinidia arguta var. hypoleuca
TGGTATAAAAGATTAAGCAAGTTTTTGATTCAGGAAAAATAGATACCACTCTTTTCATTAAAATCAAAAACAATGGCATACTCTTATTATAAAATTATGGGGATGATATTATATTCGGTACTGCTAATAAATCTCTTTGCAAAGAATTTACTAAGTGTATGTAGGGAGAATTCAAAATGAGCATGATGGGAGAACTTAATTACTTCCTTGGTCTTCAAATCAAACAATTGAAGAAAGGCATCTTTATCAACCAAGCCAAGTACATCAAGGATTTGATAAAGAGATTTGGTATGGAAGATGCAACGCCTATGAGTACTCCAATGAGTACTTCAACAAAATTAGACAGCGATGAGAAAGATAAATTAGTAGATATCAAGCTTTTATAGAAGCATGATAGGTTCTCAATTGGATTTAACTACTAGTAGGTCAGATATCATGTTTAGTATTTGCTTGTGTGCAAGATTTCAATCTAATTCTAAAGAATCGCATGTGATTGCTTTGAAAAGAATTCTTCATTAGCTCAAGCACACACCAACCCTTGGATTATGGTATCCAAAGGGCACATAATTTAATCGAATTAGTTATACTGATGCTAACTATGCGAGTAGTAGAGTTGATAAGAAGAGCACAAGTGGCTCTTGCCAACTCCTTGGCAATGTGATTATGTCTTGGTGTTGCAAAAAACAAAATTATGTTGCTCTCTCTACAGCTGAAGCTAAGTATGTAGTAGCTGGTAGTTAATGTGCTCAAGTATTGTGGATGAAACAACAATTAAAAGATTATGGTATTTCATTTGATCATATACCCATTAGATGTGACAATATTAGCGCTATTAAATTAACCAAGAATCCTATTCAGCACTATTGCACAAAACACATTGAAATAAGATATCACTTCATAAGAGATCATATGCAAAAGGGTGATATTAAACTTGATTTTGTGAGCACTGAAATACAATTAGCTGATATTTTCACAAAATCATTACGTGGGGATAAGTTTTGCATGATTAGAAGAGAATTAAGAATGAGTAATCCTATGTGATCTTTTGATTACATGTTATTTATGTTTAATTGTAATTAAATTTGTGCAATTTATGTTCATAATTCATCTCATGCACTTGCACAAACTTGTTTAAACACTTTGGGTTCACAGGATGAGAATTTATAATACTCTATCTCCAGGTCGACACACATAAAGTTCAGGTGTCGACACATAATTACAAAGAGTTCACATTAAACCTTTAAGATCCAAGTGTCGACACATAAGGCTCAAGTGTCGACACATAATTACAGAGAGTTCACATTGAACTTTTGTGACCCAGATGTCGACACATAAAGTTCATGTGTCGACACATGAGTCGGGTCTATATAAGTTAATAGACCCCACTTTTTATTCAAACGTTCCTCCTTTCTATATGTTTATATCTCTCTAACTTTCCTCCGAAACTTAATCGTCACCCACGATCCTCCCAAAATCACTCTCCTAAACTCCATAAAAATCCTAATCGATCTCTTCCAATCTCTTATAACCTTCACTGATCAGTCAATCGCGCCCAAAATTGAAAAATCTAAGAAAGTCTCTAAGGGCATTATATACAAGCCTACAAATGCATTTATGAACAAGAAGATAGAGGATTATTCTATTGATTGATGATCAAGAGTTGACAATTCCTTACATTTCTGAAGAATTCTTCTTGTCCTCAAGGGTTGGCATTTAGTGAGCTATTCAATTTCTATCTACTCTATACAGAGAGTTTGTACTTCACTTGTATAACATATATACACTTGTGAATGAGAGTTTTGCGTGTTCTCTTGTATAAGCAAAACACTTATAAGTTGAAGTGGGTCTTGGATAAAATCACTTGATAGAACTTGAAAGAAGTTCTTGTGTAAAAGTGAGTTGTGTACTTGGTAAATCAGTACCTACTTTTAAATTGGTGATTGCATAGTAGAAAAAGACTTCGAGCAGGTCTTGGGGTGAAGACGTAGATCACAAGTTGATTTACTATTTTATTGATTAGATTAATTTTTTAATTAATCTTTATTGCATCTATCATTGAAAAACTCAATTCACGCCCTTCTTGGGTTGCCTTTTGGGCTAACAACCTTATCTCATTCTCATCTCCACGTCGGAGGGATTTGTAACGGCTTTATCCCATACGGTAATGTTTGTTTACTTGTGTAGGTCGCCGAGATCATTACCCTAGTGTCAAATACCGAGCTTAAAGAATGATTCTGGCTGTTAGTTGCTCATCCCAAATTTCTACCATAACAGTTTGGCGCCGTTTGTGGGAATGACAATTCTTAATACTCTATGCACCTGCGTAACTTCTTACTTCCTAGACAGAGTACCAACAGACCTCTAGATAATAGAGCACGTCTGATGGTGAACACTAGCCAAGCTCTACATCTTGAGGGCGTCCATCGTGAGATGCATGTGATCGCCGAGCAGATTAGGATCATGAACAATATCAATGCTCACTTGGTACAACACCTCGCCA
>BRYE01000001.1:11659485-11661985 GCA_030159115.1 Actinidia arguta var. hypoleuca
AATGATATAGATTTTGCTCTCTCGCTTTGTTTATTTTATTTTATTTTATTTTCTGGTAGAACTCTAATATTCAAAATTTCATGTCTTTTGTATTATTTTTATGAATTTATAATGTCTCACGTCGCCCAATAATGTCTCTGTATTTAAGGCTCATATTCTCATCTCTTTAATACATGAGTTTTAAGGAAAAAGATAGATTGTGCCTGACTAGTGGTATCAGAGTAAGGTACGGTCTGTCGTTAAAAATTGGGCCAATGTCAAGCATGACGAGTGCCCGGTTGTCATGGTCCATATGTGTTGCCTATAAGGCCCGTATTCTTTTCTTTTTAATACTTAAATTTTAACAAAAAAGATGGGCTGAGTCAGACTAGATATATTTTTTTTTTTATGTATATAAATTATTGATGATATGGTTTTATTTTTTTTGTATTTTTTGTGCAGTATTTGATATATGGGCCTTTTCTTGCAAAAGTCTTATATTCAAGGACTCAAGAGGATAGTATGAAGAACACTTGGTGTCTTCATATTCTAATTATATGTGCGCTTAGAGCTTGCATGTATCAGCTGTGGACTTCTTGCAGTAGCATGCTCTTCCTTCACCGAAATCGCCGGATTCTCGAACAAGGGGTTGATTTCAAGCAGATTGACAAAGAATGGGACTGGTAATTATTTTTTTTTTGATGTGAAATGGGTTCTTGATTAAATGGAATATAGTAGCTTGTTCTATTTCCTTTTCATTTTTTTTGTGTGAAAATGGGTTTTTGATTGGATGGAAATAGAAGCTTTTCTTTTTTGAAATGGGTTTTTGAGGTTTTGATTAAATGGAAAATAGAATCTGGATTGTTTATTAGATGGAATTAGGAGCGGATTTTTATTTTTTCACCATTTCTTTCTCTCTTTTTTTTTTTTTTAACAAAAATGGGGTTTTGGGTTTTTTTATTAAATGGAAATTAGCAGCTGATTTTATTTCCTTTTTTCTTTTGGAAAAATAGGTTTTTGATTAGATGGAAATAGCACCTGATTTTTTGATTTAATGGAAAATTGCATCTGATTATTTTATTTCTTCTCCTTTTTTTGTGTGTGTGTGAAATGGGTTTTTGATTAAATGGAAAATAGCAGCTGATTTTGTTTAATTTTTTATTTTTACAGGGACAATTTCGTAATTCTTCAAGCTCTCATGGCTTCTATGGCCTGTTACATTTTCCCATTCCTTTCCAATCTTCCTTTGTGGGATTCAAGAAGCTTAATTGTTGCAATAATACTCCACATGGGAGTTTCTGAGCCCCTATATTATTGGGCCCACAAAGGCTTCCATGGAAATTACCTTTTTACCCATTACCATTCTTTCCACCATTCATCACCTGTACCCCAACCTTTTACTGGTAAGGACGTAAATTTCCAAATCTGCCCAATCTTGACTCTATTCAAGTTTGGTTAATGCTTTCATAGTTTCATGCACCTGTCTAGATTTCATTTATTTTCTCACGCTATTCATTTGTTACTTGCAACCACCTTTTTCAATGACCTTTTATGGTTTCTCTTCATTTCAAATCAAAGAAAAAAAAATCTTTCATTATTGTTCTTACATAAAATTTACTCCAACAAAAACACGTACTCAGAGCTTTTACCGAGATTAGTTTACAGAATTTAGAATGTATGGAATTAATTTATACGGTATGACACTAGTTTGAACATGTTACTTCACATGTAACATTCATAAATTTGCATGGACATCCTACCGATATGATGTGTTAATCGTATTTTTGTAAATAAAAATCATCTTGATAAATATTTCTATTATAAAGTGAGTCATATTTAGAAATAACATTATGTACATTCAGTATAATTGACAGTTTGGTTCATATTATTCTTCCGAACTCAATACACACAATTGTGGCTTATAGTTTAAAAAATGACATTGTTACATCTTGTAAACGAGTGTTTTGCCTGCATAAATTCCTTATAAATTTATATGAAAAAATACATCACTATAATTTCTATACAAAGTCTTCTTCATGAATTATGTCATAATAACTTAAAATAACAGCCTTTATGGCTTAATTTGGTTTAGGTTTCTTTTAAGATTTTTTAATTTCTTTACTTTATAAGTGTCCCAAGTAAAAATATTTCACCATTTAATCGTAATTTTATATTTTTTTCAGTTCCTTTGAATGAGAGAAGTTTAAAAAATATAAATTTTTGTTCAAATTTAAAAAAAATTAACTAAAAATAAAAATTTAGCTAATTTGTTGAGTAAAAATATTCTTTTTGTCTTTAATAAACCTTATTCCAAATTAATTCATTGATTTTTTTTAGCTAAAACATAATTAAAACATCTAGGCCAAACAGGACCTAAATCAACCATTGCAAGTCACATCACTGTGTGTTTCCCTATTTGTATGACTATTCTAATTTGATGATTCATTTGTTGCAGCTGGAAGTGCCTCATTTTTGGAGGATCTTGTGTTGAGTGGTGTGATTGGGATACCCTTGCTTTGGA
>BRYE01000001.1:11692957-11697957 GCA_030159115.1 Actinidia arguta var. hypoleuca
TAGGCCAATGTATATTAGACACAAAGTTGTAGATCTTGAAGTCCTATTTGCAATGGTACAAAAATCAGCTCAATCGGACTTCAGAGTCAAAAGTTATGGCCAAAATATCAAAATAGATTTTAGTAGAATTCCACATTTTGTCTTAGCGTTCGAACGTCAAAACGGGCGTTCGAACGCCAGGCCAAAACTTGGAATTCTGCTCTCTGGACGTTCGAACGCGTAACAAAGGCGTTCAAACGCTAGACTTTCCCATTTTCATATTTTCTTGATTTTGAGGCCCTTCGGAGCCAAAATGACCGATGCACGTTAGACACAAACATTTGTAACTTGACGAGATCTTTCCAACGGCGTAAGAATCAGGTTAATTGGACCTCCGTAGCAAAATATGACCCCTTTTCGCGAGATTTTGCACAATGAAATTTCTCGTTTTGTATGCCGGCGGACCTGGATCATCATTAATGTGCTAATTCTATCTCTTTAGCATCAATAATCTGAAAAAACAACTAATTCGGAATTATTCATAATATACAACTAATATAATGCAAGTATTCCTATTCTACGCCTAACAATGGGTATATTAGAGACCTATGATTGCACTTTTATGGTACAATCACACACCCCAACTAACGTTTTGCTAGTCCCTAGCAAAATTAAGACAAGAAACATAATTTCCGCTTTCGTAGGAGTCCCGGGTGCATTTAGCATGTGCACCAAGCCTTTAAAACCCTAGGTTACCCCAGTGGACGAGTGGTGTCTCGTGAGGGTTTTCAATGATGACACCCACAAACATCGACTCATGTCATGTCAATAAGATATAGAGATACGATAGGCATGCAATAACTCCATTCAAAAGAATTTTCGATCTCCTTAAATTATGAATCATGCAAGCTAAAGGCATAAAATATCGAAGATAGAAATCACATTGAGGTACACTATCCATGACATATACTCTATCATCCCATCACATGCAAATGTATCCTTTACGCTTCAATTCCAAGTCTCACAAGACATACACTCATCTCAAAAATTTCGAACACACAAGGTTTTCTCGTTTGAAATGCTCGCCTTAAGAGTAAATGTATAAGATATGCGAAACGAGCAATTCCCTTCATCAAAAATTGTTAAATCGTGAGTGTATCGACTTGGCATAGCTTCGTGAAAGAACATTCACAGTTCAAATAACAACTAGAGATTTGACGTGTGAAGACTTATATAGTTTCGAGTTAATAACTCATGGAATTCCGGATATGATAGGCCATGAAGAAGAAAAGCCGAGAATGGAGAAAGAAATGGAACTTCGACACGTGCATTGCGCACTACACATGATGACATAAAAGGCAATCACTTCCAACTCCCACTTTACAACAATATTTAACTTTTCAACTCCTTTCATCAATTTTTTTTTTACTTCATACAATTTCCACATGATTATAAGCAATGCATTAACTTAGCATTGACATACATTTCAAGATTATGTGTATACGTGCATCGAGATAAAGAAGTAAACATGAACGGCTTGAAAGAAATGAAATGGCCTTAAACTAGAATCCAGAGAACCTCAAGTCAAAACCTCAAGAATGTATAAGATGTCAAGAACTCCACCTATTACTTAACTTGCAAATCAAAAATCAAAAATATCGAAGTTATTCAATCAATGGAGGTTAAACAAAGTTCCTTGAGTAAAAGTAAATCACTCTGAAAAACGATCATTAGGCGCTAAACTCACAAGGCACAATCTCCACTTTAAGGATACGCAGGCATGTGAGAGATACATAAGAAGTCACATAACATGGTAGTGTACAACGATGTAGACCTTCTCTTATGATGGATTTATGACAAAAACTTGCAATTCATCAGAACACAAAGGCGAATCAATTGTTCATCCAAACTTAGTTTAATGCATGGCGCAACGTATCTCATCACAAGATTGCAATGATATGAATAGATCGATGGTTCGCCTCAAACAAACCCAACACATCCTTTAACAATTAAGACTAAAATCTATTTAGCTTCGGAATGCGAAAAGTCATAAGCTGTTAAAATAGAACCAGAAATCTGATCTATTTTGGATGAATTCAACTCAAATTGGTTGAATAGAAAACTGCCTCAAAACTCATTAGAATTAGCTACAATTATAAATCAAACCAAAATACTTGAAACAAAGATTTCATCCATCCAATTATCAAAAACTACTATCCAAAAGTTAACATCCAAAAATAATTATGTATCCCAAACAAAACAAACACAAAACAAGAGTTTTAGACTGGAAAGTAAACATCTAGACCTAAACACAATAGTCTAAACTCATAAAGATCAGTCATCGCCATCATCGTCGCCTCCAGCTGGCGGCTGTCCCCTCATCATCATCGCGAACATCTCTTGGAGGATGGCAGTGTTTCTCTCAACATGGTCCTCAATATTCTTCAATTGACCATCGGTCAAAGTAATGAAGGCGTCCAACTTCTGACCTTGCTGCTCCACTGCCACTTGCAAAACAGCCCCAGACATCTGTCCCGATCCTCCTTCAGCACTCGCTTTTCTCCTTAATTCTTCTACCTCTTTCTTTCTCTTCTTTTGCCCCTCCGAACGACTTAGAGTGGCATCATCTATGGGGGTATCCTGGTCTTGGGTGATGAGGTCTCAGGGAAACTTGGCTTTTGAGTCTTTAATCAGTTTAGTGAGCAAACAAGTGAATGGAATGAACCCCTTAGTGTTAGGGTGCGTATAGGCATGGTAAAGCTGCATAAACATGTATCGGGGCAAGTCAATGGACTTCCCCGTCCCTATAGCCCAAAGCAACTGAGCCCTAGCCAAGCTCATGTCAACTGTCCTCTTCAATGGCATCAAAGAGTGGCAAGAAAACAGGAAGAGGATAAGGTACCGAGCGATCAACTTCTGCTTACTACATTGTACCTCTCCATCCCACGTTTCTCCCCTTTTTAGAAGTTCATTGCAAATAATCGACAAGGGAGGGGCTCCTATATCAGGGTATTCAAAATCAGGATTCTCCACTCGCCCTAGGCCATAGTAGTGTGCAAATGTGTCAGGAGTCAGAATGATTTCCTTCCCCCGAACCCAAGATACGATCCTCTCATTCCCCTTTTCAGCTATCGGAGAAGATATATTTGCCATAAATTCGGCGCAAAGAGTCACGATGCACTCCCCTTTGAAAGAAGCTAATCCTAACCAACCTCGATTAGCAAATTCCCTCTCCCAACCAAAATCGCCAAAAGCATTGAGCCTTATTTCCCGCTCTATCACTGCCCCATTCTGCACCCAAGTTTTTCTGTAAGCATTCTCCGCATGCACTCCTACAAACCTCAAAGCATCGGCCCTCTTTGGAAGAGCCAACTGCTTGTTTACCCTTGGTTGTGTTTATGGCCGTGGTTTTTGTTCTTGGCGTGCCCTTGGAAACCTTATCACCACCCTCCATATTCAAACAAAAATTGCACACACCTGCAAAACAAGTATAACAAGACACATGACGCCTAGTGCTGTAAATTTGGGCCGGGCTCACAAGCCCGTCCGGTAGCCGACCCGGGACTGTAGCAGTCCGGGTAAATCCGACCCATTAAAATACCCGTCCGGCCCAAACCCGTTACTGTAGCGGCCACGGACTGGGCATATTTTTTTAAGCCCGACCCGTTAACAAACCCGGACCGCTTGAGCCCATTTATCAACCCGAATCGGCCTGCCAAAGAAGCCCACTTCAGCCGGCCCAATAACCCGAATATTGGGCCCGTTACTGTAGCAAAATTTTTAAAAAATTTTAGAATTGATCTGGCTGAGATTTGAACCCCAAACCTGTCCCCCCACAACTCAAGCAACAACCACTTGGGCTAACCCATCCTTTAGTTATATATATGTTATATTTATTATATAAACTATTAATTCCAGAGTGAATGAAATAAAGAAAAAATGAGTGTGGGTGGGAATTGAACTCAAGACCTCCCACCTACTAGGCTCCTACCATTGAAAAATTACCACTTGGACCAACTACTGGTTTGCTTAAATACGTGTTACATTTATTATATAAACACTTGTTTTAAGAGTTTTAAAAAATCAAAAAAACTGTCTTTCCTTAGACTCGAACCTAAGACCGCACGGAATAAACCACGGCACTCTACCGCTGGACCAGTCGCTCGTTCAACAATAAAAATAAAATATTTAATATATAAACACATATTACACGTGTCAAAAAACTGCTTTATGCCACGCCCAACGGCTCTTTTAGTACATTTTGAATTTTTTGGACTTTTTTATCCCCCCCAACAGCTATATAACGGTAACTTTTAAGGGTAAAATAGTAAAATAAGTATAAATGACCTAAATACCCCTCTCTAACAACTATAAACGGCTAGTTTTTTGGGTATTTTAGTCCAATTAACCTCAAAAAAATTCTATAAATACCTATAATCCTCCATACTTCTTCCTCACTCAATTCTTACTCAATCTATTGATTCTCTACAATTCTCTCAATACTTGCTCAATACGCTCTAATTATTTACTTGTTCGGCATTTCTCAAGTGTTGAAAAAGTGTTGAAAAAGCGTTGAATCCCGACATTTCAAGCGCTTCGAACTTGAGGTATCTTAGTATCAATTTTTTATTTATAGTTTTTTTTTTGTATTGTTATTTTATTTTATAAAAAAATGGACCATAGTGATTATAATACACAAAATATGGAAGAGTCTGAATACGGTTACTTTGAGGCCTCGGTTGATGATATTGACAGAATGGCCTCAAATAATTCGACCGGCCCCGGCACTGGCTTGCCGGACACGCCCACATCTAGGATACATGGTAGAAAATTAAGATCTACAGTTTGGCAATATTTTAAACAAATCACAGTCACTGAGCATGGAAAACAAATTACTAAAGCTAGTTGTAAATATTGCGAAAAAATATTATTAGGCTCGGGCAATGGCACGAGCCACCTAAAGAGACATGCTGTTAAATGTTTTGCTAAAAATGCTAATAATGTAGGTACATCACAGTCAC
>BRYE01000001.1:11705457-11707957 GCA_030159115.1 Actinidia arguta var. hypoleuca
GCCCAAACCCTAAAGACTCATCACTTTTTTCTTGATTGGTTTCCTTAGGAGTGATAGTATTGTCTATTTGCTTTCCGCTCCTAAGGGTAGTGATGGCATTGGCTTGTTCATGTGTTATGTCCACAAGGTTTGCAGGCTTTGGGTTTGGTTGGGGTTGGGCCGGAAAACGCCCTTGTGTTTGTTGAGTCATCAACATCTTGTGGATGTCTTTGACTATCGTGTTGGTCTCCCCTTATGATTGCTCAAGATTATTGACCCTATTAGTGAGTGCTCTTAGGTCATTGGTCGCTTGGTTGTCCTCATTGTTCCTCCGATGAGGAGGTTGGTATTATGCCGGTTGTGTGGGATAGTTTATTTGTTGCCCCTGAAATGGTTGCGGTGGGTGTTGAAAAGGTTGTGGGGGTTGTTGGAATTGTTGAGGGTTTTGAGGACCCTCTTATTTCCACCCAAAGTTAGGGTGATTCTTCCAACCCGGGTTATATGTATTGGAGTATGGATTGTTTCCACTTCTCTGATTTTGGTAACCCCCTTGAAATTGGCCAACCGCATTTACTTGGCCATGAAGTGCTTCCCTCACCCCCGGTATGACTGGACATGAGGCCGTGTCATGGTCCTGTGTATTACAAACTAGACACAATGAGGGTGTCTCAACCGGTACGGATGTGGTGGCCTTGAAAGTTTCCAAAGCCTTCAACTTGTGTGTGAGTGACGTGACTTTAGCTTGTAGGTCCTCTACCTCTCCTAATTGGTATTTTCCTCCAACATGTGGGTTTGTGGGTTTGTTCGTGAAACTTTGAGCCCCCATGAAATTTTGAGTCCCCGCACTACCCCAATCTTTTGCCATGTTGGCATTGACCCAATCCCTAGTCAAATTGGCTAGATAGTCAAAGTAATAGGATGCCTCAGTGGGGGTTTTGTCGAGATAGGTTCCCGCGCACATAGATTCTACAAACATCTTCATTTGATGGGTCAATGAAGAGTAGAATGTGTTTATCGTGTGCTACTCGGGAAAACCATGATGTGGACATGCGAACAATAGATCTTTGAACCTCTCCCAACATTGGAAGAAAGTCTCCCCATTGTTCGGTGCGAATTGAGAGATGGCACGTCTTAGTGCCTCCGTGCGATTTTTGGGAAATAATTTCTTTAAAAACTCTCCCTGAAGTCTATCCCATGAATATATGGACATAGGCCTCAATGAATTGAACCACATCTTGGCCTTGTCCTTAAGAGTGAATGGAAAAAGTTTTAAGAGCAAAATCTCCCGAGGGCATGCGTTATCTTGGAAAAGAGAGCATGCAACCTCAAAATCCGATATATGAGTATATGGTTGTTCTGAGTCTAAGCCATGAAACTGGGGCATGGCTTGTAGCATTCCCGGTTTAAGATTGAGTGTGGCTTGATGTGCTGGAATTACTATGGCAGATGTGGGTATTTGCCTGAGAGGGTTCATGTAATCCCTCATGGTACGGATTTGGGCTTCGGCTTCCCCAACGTTACTCCCCCCTTCATTCCCATTGTTCTCGTTTTCTGGGGGAGGTCCCGGTAAATCATTAAGGTTTGCCATGGGTATGGGTCCTAAGTCAACCACTGAGGGGAAATGAGGTAAGTTGGTTGGATTTCTACGAGGAGGTAATGGAGTTAAAGAGCCGGGTGGAAGGTTCCGCAAAGGATCAATTCTGACAAGACGATGTGTGTGATCTCTAAGAAAATAGGTCATACAAATGCAATGCACACATAAATCAAATACAGTCCTTCCGAACCTCCAATCTCCACAGTTATATCAACTTCATTGCCAACAAAAATATTTAAAAGCAACCCATCCAATCCTCCAATCTCCACATACAAGGCAAAACCACCAATAAACAATTAGCAAATAGCCTAGCCGCCTCTACTTCCGCCTCCTATCTACCATATGCCTAGACCCCTAAAAAGTTAAAAACAAATAAAATCCTAATATGCTAACACAAAAAGGATGGAACGAAGTTACCAATGGCCTTAGCCGACGATTCCTCCACTATTGTAGGTTGATGGTGAAGCAATTCGCTAAAATTTGTATTGACTGAGGTTCGTGTTCAAGCACGCCTCTTGCAATTACTTGTGCAAAGCAAAGCTCCCCGGCAACGGCGCCAAAACTTGAACTCGCGCCAACCGTGTACGCTTGAAAATGATCCCAAGTGAAGGCCGACGGAGTAGTATAACTCGGAGTACGAGGTCGAACCACAAGGAGCGATGTGCACAAGACCGTAAGAACTATCGCACGCCTCTCGGTCGCTTACAAAGTCCTAACTGAATGCTTCTAAAATGAAAATGAAAACTTCGTTTGTTTTGGGAAAATGGTTTGGTTTTCAAAGTAAATGACTTTAACTAGATTTGGTTGAAATTTAATGAGTAAAGTCTCAGGATTGATCGTTCCAACCAATTTCGGGTCTCGGAATTCCAAGGGTGAAAAGTTTATAACTCAAATCTGTCGACTACGTCGTGAGCCTCGGATTCGGAA
>BRYE01000001.1:11737957-11740457 GCA_030159115.1 Actinidia arguta var. hypoleuca
TTTTTTTGAATTTTTTTTTTTAGTGAAGGAGTTAGAAAATGTATAAAAAAAATTATCTAATTTAAAAATTTTTTACTAATGGTGAACCAAATTTTTTTGGATGATTTTTTTAGAATAAAATTGATTTTTTTGTTGTCTTAGTGAACTTTTTTTTAAATTATATAAAAATTATATATTTTTGAACTCCTATCATCAAAAAGAATAAAAATAAATAAAATTTTAATCATATAACAAAAAAAATACTAAAAATAAAAGAATCAAAAACTAAGAAACGAAAAATAAAAAAATAATAGTCCAAACTGGGCCTTAGTATTGGTCTGTTCCACTTCTTGAAGACTTTGGGCTGATAATAAGTAAGGCCCAGTCAAATTTGAACTCCATGGACTTTAAACCAAACGATTCTTTTGAGGCTGTTAAGGCCACCAATTTGATTGGGTTGGCCCATATTAAATAGTCGATAAAAGAAAAGAAAAAATATCTATTTATGTGCTTTTTCTAAGATTTTTTAGTCGTTTTAGGCCCAGTTTGGACTATAATTTTTTTGGTTCATTAGTTTTTTTTGTTTTTTGTTTTTTTTTGGGGTGGGGGTGGGCGTGGGGTTAGCATTTTGATCAAAATTTCACAGTTTTTCGGCTTCTTCTTGATGAGATGAGTCCAAAAACATAAAAAAATCTACTAAAGACGGAAAAAAATTAAAAAAGTATAAAATTTTGATCAAATAACAAAAAAATTCACTAAAGATATAAAAAACTCAAAAGGTTAAAAGGGTTCATTAAATACAAAAAAAATAAAAAATAAAAAATACTAAAAAATCTCAAAAAAAAGTTAGACCAAACTGAAACTCATATACACACACAAAAGGGGTTGATGGTATCTAACATGGAACCATGTTGCACAAGTGGTATACTGTGTAGTGTTTTATCAAATGACCCAAAGATTTAATGGTCCTTATCACCTGCCTAGACTGGAGCCCCTATATGTTACAGGATTCAATATCAACTATACACTCTGTTATGTCTCTATTGTGGGTGCACCACTAAGGCCGATTGGGAATAAGTGGAAGTTTCTTTAAAATTACAGTTATTTTTAATGATTTTTCTTTTTCTTTTTTCTTTTATTTTATCAATTTATCTTGATTAGTGAAATTTAAAATATAAAAAAAATATATTACAAAAATTATTAAAATTCAAATTAATCCAATAAAAATATATTTTTTACTTTTTTAATTTCTCAATTCAAGAAAATTTGAAAAAAAAATATAACCAAAAGAAGGAATTAATTTTATTTAGTTATAATGGTTATTGTTACAAGCCCACTTGAAGCCCATTAATTTGACCCAATACTTAAGCCCATGGGAGAGCCCAATGGGTCCACATTGTCTAGATCCTTCTAGAACATTCAAAGGCATTCTAGCACATGGGAATATTGGAGATGGTTCTAGAACTCTCTAGACTTGTGTGGAAGGATCTAGAGTATGGGAGAAACTTCCTTGAGAAGCATTGTATAGAATAACCTAGAATATGGTAGAACATTCTAGATACTCAAGACTTGTATAAATAGGAGAGCTCCCCCTCATATGTAATCATCCAAGCTTTGGAATATAAAAGCATTTTTCAAGCACTCTCTCTCTCTAAAATTTCTCTTGTTGCTCTCTTGTTTTCTTAGCCTTCTTTTCGGTGTTCTAGACTTACTTAGCTTTCTTTTGGCATAAATGAGTCTAAGGCCGCACGGGTCGAGGCGACAAAGATCTAAGCCCGTGACATTATACAGGCTTTTGCCTTGCATCATTTATATTTATATGAGAATAATTTTAAGGTTTTTTGGGTCGCACTCTTGTTAAAGCCCATACTTTGTATTAAAAACGTGATCCTATAATTTAAAATATACTTGAAACACTTTTAGTACCCGCGTATCAACAAAGAACAATATTTTCTTCCAAATTGGTAGTTGTAGCTCAAACCCGTGCCAGATGTTTGAGAGCACTCACGAAGTTTCTATTCCTCATATTCTTCGAATCAAACCCACAATCCGAAAAACCTTGGAGTGAAAAAAATGGTGTTCGAACTTCATGACTATGGCGAAGAAATGTGAGCATCCCCACTCTTTTGTGCTTACCGAAACAATAATATAATGTGGTTTGATAATTGCTTGAGATCTTTATCATTTTTTACATATGATAAGTTATCATATGCGAGTTTATAGCTTTGTAATAACGTTATTACGTATGATAATCTTATCATAAGTTATGTTTGGGTTATGATAATTTTATTTAGAATTTTTCTGCCACACGCTTATGATAAATTAATCATAAACTTAAACATCTTGTCATGATATATACAGTCTTCCAACAATTTTTTCGTAACTTATGAAAAAAATTATCATATGTGGTTCAGTCTCATAAGACAAAAGTTGTGTGTGTGTGTGTATCTATATATCTATATATCTATATTGAAAAGAAAATTATCATAACTTATGACAAAATTATCATATGTAATTCGTA
>BRYE01000001.1:11762957-11772957 GCA_030159115.1 Actinidia arguta var. hypoleuca
TGTAGGATAATTAATATGAGCATACAACCCAAACACAAAAAGTACTTGTGGGCTACTAAATAGAAACATAACAAGTTTTTTAGTTCAAAACCTAATTAGTTCCTTAAGGACCTCGCGCGGTATTCGAATTATTGAGTAGGAATGAAATAGTAAAATTACCTATAATACCCCCAAAAATGGGGGCTAAGCCTCCTTCAGTTTGGTTTTTGGAAGGAAGACTGACCGGAGAGGGAGAGTAGACATTGACTAAAAGTGTAGGGTGTTGAATATTCATTTTTTAGGTGCAGGGTGCAAAGTGATTTTATTAGTTAAAATGCAAGGGTGCAAAGTGAACTTTATCTTTATTAATATGGTTATCTTATTTTAAGAATAAAATAATATTTATAATGTGTCACAAACAATTTCATGCATATTATTAGAGTTTTATGCATATATTTTATACGTTGATATATCTTTTATATCTTTATTTCAACATGGATACTTAATACATTTCTTGTACTGATGGCAATACTATCAACCAAAATGACAGAAATGCCCTTGCAATTGAACTATTGCAAAATGCAAACTTGTAATCTTCACCATCAAGAATAGGAAACCCGTGTGAGACATTCGAAATTAGTCTTTAATTTTGGCATGACTTTGTAAGGGACTGTATGGGTCTCAATCTCTCAATTAGTTGCACGTAAACATTTTAATGTCAAAAGGCAAACTGTAGGGCTGCTCTTTGATGGACATTTAAATTGCAAAGCCCTAACAGATACCTAACTATAACAGGTCCAGCTTTAATTTATTTTCCTTTCCCTGTCCCTATCTAAATATAGTAACATGTCGGTTATGAATAGTGGAATCCCTCTTCATACATGGCCATATATATATATATATATATATATATATATATATATATATATATATATACATACACACACACACACACACACACACACACACATATATATATATGGTTCGGGTAGAGTTTGGTTTAAAAAATTCGAGTATGGAGGTAGTCAAATCTTTTTTCTCCTGCTGAATTCTTAACACAGATTTAACTTAAACATCTATGTTTGGATTAAGGATTTAGTGGAAAAAAGAAAAAGAAAAAAAAGAAAGAAAGAAAGAAAAAGAATCAATGCATCCAACATATAATTTAATTAACCAAAAATCCCCAACCCAATCACACAAACCACTTCTATAAGTGAGTTGAATCAGGCCAAGTAAAGAGTTGAAAATATATATGACAAAATTTAAAATATATTCAAACTTGATTCAAGTTACCCTTTGAGTTGGTTTCAATTGAACTTTAATTGAATCCATCGTTGTGGCAGTTTGATTTTTCATATTTGCGCATATAAACTATCGAGTCGGGGTTCGAGCTGATCGAACTCTAAAAAGTTAACGAGGTCAAGCTTGGCTTTTAACGTAATGAGTTGATCTCCAACAAACTTCAAACATTATAATAGAATTTAAGTAGCTTGATTTTCAGTTCAACGGCTAGTTCGATGCCACATATATTATTTTAAAATTTATTGAGATAGTGAAAGAAGTTGTTGCTAAGATCAAACAATGAGTTTAACATGCATGCACAATAGCCACTAACTCCAACCACAACGTGGGTGGTTCAGAAGTTCTAGAGATTCATCACCACCCACCCAAGTTCAAACCTATACTGAATTAATTGAATTAGCCATAATTACAAAAAAAATCTTAGTCAATCATTATAACAAACACCTGGTGTGCAATTGTCCCAAAACTTGTTATGAGCAAATGGGCTGTTTTCACATGAATTGGTTAACTTATGTGGGGCTCTTGCTTTAATTAGAGTAGGGATATACGATATATTGGTGCAATGGTGTCTTGTCATTACGAACAGAAAGGAAAACTTCTATGTGATTTGAGAGAAATTAACTGGTTAACATTATTTGTTTTGTGATTAGTTAAACTAGAAGGGTCCACTATTTTAAAAGAATGGTTATATTAATTACAGTTCAATGGGCAGTGAGCAATTTAGGAATGCAAAATGATAAAAAAAAATGAGTGTTCAATACACTTTTTTATATATTATCATATATTTTCATGTATTTTTATACTCATTGTTGACGCCTTTCAATGAATTTTTTTCACCTTAACCGTCGCCAATTGATTGTAGTTAACATTTTTCTAAAGTGAAATCCAGTTTATTGGTTCAACCAATCATAATAAGTCAATATACTTGCACTATACATTAATTAGGCCCCGTTTGGAGTGGCTATTGTAATTTTTCTGAATGTTTAATTCGTGAACTTTTTCTATTGTTTGATAAAAAAATATTATATTTTTTGAGTTCCTATTGAGAGAAATCAATTTTTTTTATTGGGTTTTGACGGGAATAATTTGAAAATATAAAAATTTTGATCTTTAATTAAAGACCAAAAAAAAAATTCACTCAAAAAAATTTAATCTAAAATTTCAATTTATTTAGTTTCTCTAAAAAAAAATTATATCTCAAAATCCTCTCCTCTAATTTTTTTAATAAATTATGAAAAAAATTACTAAAGACAGAAAACTTAGAACTTAATATAACTAAATTAGCTTTAATTCAACTATCCCAGAAATGGTTTTACTCCGTATTATTTTTAAAATGCCATTTGTCATGTCATTATGTAAAACAAATTACAAACGAATAATAGCATTTTTCTTGTAATTATTGAAGGATCAAACGCGTGGATTCAATCGCTTGGAGTTTGATGGGATTTGTCGTATAAAACAACAATTTTGTTTATATTTTTGTTTTGTTTAGGTGGTCCTCTCTCAATCTTCTCGAGTTTTAATTGAGACATGAAGAGTTATTATTTGGTTGGACGGTGGCAATGTTGTCTCAATTAAGAATTTAAGAGGGTAAGAAAATTCGAAAAAATTCAACCGATCAAAAAAATCAAATCAAGAAATTGGATTTGGTTTGGTTTTAGATGTCAATCTAGAAGTTTCGATTTTTAAAATATAAAAATTAAAAAAAATTATTCGATTTGACTTTGTTATGTGCTAAATCGATACAAATCGAATTAAACTGAATTAACTATCTATTTACTATTAGATTTAATTTCAATCTTCTATGTATACCATATTTTTTAATCTAAATTTTTGTTAGTTGATTATTGTTACTGTTATATGTATTTTTTTTTCTTTCGCGAATGTTGGATTTTTTAAAGTTTTGTTGGCACTTGTTAAAATTCTATTGGGATTTGTAAACTATTAAATTTTTGATTTTGAACTTATTAATTATTATATTTTGTGGCTTGAAATCTGATGATTAAGTGGATGTTTTATGGAGGCGAAAAAAATTGACAAAAACACCCAAAAAAATTTCAAAAATTGAACCGAATTCTCTCAAATTGAATAGTTAAATTTCTCTACTAGAAATTTAGATTTCGGTTTCACAATTCTAAAAACTAAAAATTTTAATTAAAACTCATAATTCTTTTTAAAACCAGGCCGATGACACCCTTAGTCTCAGTTCATTTTCCTTCTCATTATTATAATCTTTCTATGTTTTTTTACAATCCTATATTTTGTTTATTATTTTTTTCCTAGTATGACTCATTTTTTTATTTTTTTTTCATTCTTCTACTCTAAGCGAACTAAAACACTGGGTCATATTTTGCTTATTCATTTAAAAAAAATCATCATTAGTCGACTTTTTAACTATTTAATCAAAAATTTATATTTTTTTCAGTTTTCTTAATAAAAAGAATTTGAAAGTATAATTTATTTTTTATCTATTTTTTTATATAAAAAAATGTTCGCTAAAGATGGATAAATTCACTTTTCTTAACAAATTACCCAGACTTTTTATTTTTGATTTTTTTACCAAATTTGAATAAATTTTTTATATTTTTCAGATTTTCCTTATCAAGAAAAAATTAAAAAGTATAAAACTTTGTTCAAAAGCTAGACGAAATCCACTAAAATTACGCTCAATTCGTACATAGTAAAAACAAGATAACTTAAAAATTAAAATAATTAAAAAAAAACTTGCTCAAACTGAATTTTAATGTTGAATTTGATGTAGTTTTTCATGATACTAATAAATTACCTTCTATTAGTCGATAAGAAATAAAATTCAGTCCCCCAAACACTTTCCCCATAGGGAACATATAGTCCTTTATTTTTTATCCTTCCTTTCTCATGCCTATCACCATTGTTTTTTGCCAAAGACCAGAGGAACCTATTTGTTTGTAGGATTGTCAAGGGAACATTCACTCTCTAGAGGAGAGGACAAGAGGAACCTTTTGGGATTGATTTTAAAAAAAGCAATGGTCCCTTGGTAAGGGCTCAAATGGGTGTATTTCCCCAAATTAATTTAGTAATAGAAAGACTAATTCAGTGCACGCAATTGAGATTTTGGGGTATGTGGGCTGTATACACGATATTAGAATGTATTTTGAATTAATAATACAACACTTATTGCATGCCCAATCAAGCTAAAAATTGTCACGAATAATCTATTCGATCAAAAAATTAAAGTGACTGTTAACTTTTAAAAGCCCAATATCATATTGTATTTAGATTTGAGGCTCATTTCAGATTTACTTATATAATCAAAATTGTTTATTTGGGAAACTTTTTTTATTTTTTTTATATTTTTAAAACTTTCTCGTTAATTTTTTTTTAAAATGAAAAATTTTCAATTCAACGGCTAAAAATATTTACTAAAAATAAGCTCAAAAATTAAGACAGATAAACTTTTTGAGCAATGATAGGTACACACTCAAAAATGAGTGTGTACAAGACACATATTTTTTTGTCTAAAAACTCTAATTAGGGCTAATTCCACTTGCTTGTGAGACACATTTTTTGATGTGTGTTGTACACACCCATTATCATTTTTCAAACTTTTTTTTTAAAAAGAGAGGCTAAACTAGGGTTAAGCTTGAAATAAGCCTGACATCACACTAGTACATATTGCTAGCCACAACAGTCACCCCAAATCTACTCCATTATGTGAATCTTTTGCTTGAAATCCTTCCCATCATGAGAGAGAGAGAGAGAGGCCAAAAGCAATGCCGTGAATGGGGGTGGTAAAATTAGGGGTGGGTATGGGTCGGATTGAGTCGAGTCTGAGTCAGACTCAGAATCAACTCGACTATTAATGGTTTTAGATTTTTGGACTTAGAATCGACCCGAACATTCGAAAGAACCGAACGGTTCAGTTCGGTTCGATTCTTCGGTTCTTTCGGGATCGGGTTCTTTCGGGTCGGGTTTATCCAGTTCATTTTAACTTTTGATGAATACTAAAAAATACAAATAACTCCTACATAATTATATATTTTTTAAAACAATACAAATTAACATCCAATATAATTTTAAATAATATAAACCGAATCACTCCGAGAATCGTATTAATATATTCTCGGGTCTATATATCGATTCTCCTCGGGTCGGTTCGGGTCGATTCTGGGTAAAAAAAAATTTAGACCCTAGAACCGATCCGAACTGAACGGATATTTTATTTTTAGACTCAGAACCTACCCAAGTAGATGATAGACCCGAACCAATCCGAAATAATGAGGTCGGTTCTAATCGGTTCTCGGGTCCAACGGGTATTTTAGACACCCGTAAAACAGTAAACACAGTCCTAGACACTGTCCCGTGGTTGGAATACACTGACACGAGGGTGGGGAATGGGAGTTGGGGTTGGACCCACATTGCTCACTGGTTTTGACTATTAGCTTACAAGGGGACTCTGAAGTCTAGGGTCTGGGCTACGGCTTTAAATCAAGTGGACCCCAGTCAGACTTTTGAGTTTGGTTTGGTCTCGTGCACTCATGTTAGCGCGTGATATAACTCTCTAAAGACTTTTTTCTCTGGGTTAATACTCCTGTTACAACAAAAGAAAATGCTAACCACAACGTTGGTTAATGAGCAAAAATATATAAATATGTAAAATGTTCGTTGAAAATTTAGAATTCGAACTTTTTGACTTCATATACGTGGTTAGCAGGAGTACTTTAATTTGTTTTATCAATCGTGGGGCCAGTGGCGGACCTGAATTTTCGTGTAGGAAGATTAAATTATATATTTTTAATAAATTTTTTGATAAAAATTTTAGGAAGTCAGTTATATATAATCAATAATAAAATAATTAAAATTAACAAAAAACATATAAAAAATATTTTTTTCAAATGTTTGGGCGTGACCCCCCTGTGTCCACCTCTGCGTGGGGTGTGAATTTTTTAGGAAAGAAGGGAAAAAATTGAATATAGACACTTAAGGTGGCTAAGCAATGTTTGACGGTAATTGTTGGAGTTTCACTTTGTTCTTTGTAAGACATACACAGTAAGTTTGCCCGTGGGAGCTATTTTTAGAAAATAACTCTCCGACGATCAAGTCAGGTGACCGAAAGAATGAGATGGAGATAGAAAGCGCAAGCAAATAACTGAGATGGGCTAAATGTGCGTAACTTTGAGTGAATAAGAGTTGACCTTATATATCATAGTTTGACCTGTACCTGGACACACCAATTGTTATGTCATTAGACGGATTGCAGCTCAACGTGAACCTAAACGCGCTGATCGCTGTGTTAATGAGTAGGCAGATGACTTAGCCATGACTCTAAGCCTGGTTGATAGCTATCCTTTATGATGCCGACATCTCAATCCAAGCGTGGGGGCTGTTAAAGGAAACATTGTTGAGCAACTCATCTTTTATTCCTTGGGGTCCCTTAGGATTTTCGCTGACCATCACTCATCGACCAAGTTTCGATGCAGTGACTCTGTTGAGTTTGCTATAAAGCGACAACTTTGTAGTAGTGCTTGCCTTAACTCAGACAGAGCTAATGTTCGATAATGCCTTTGATCGAGCTCCAACATAGATTTTTCACTGAGCTTATTTTCTAGCGATAGCCAGACGGTAGTGCCTGCCATAGCTCTTGACTAGAACTTGTAGTTTTATATTTTTATCCCCTTACATCAATCTTTCCAAAATTTTAAAAACACTCACAAACCAAAATTATATAACGCTTTGCACTCCTATTGCTAAGCCACACCTACTTTTATACCCTTAAAGTTAAATTTTTATATCCGTCTCAGTTTCTAAATGAGAATGTCTCAAAATCTTTACCTATTTTAAAAAGTTAAATAATAAAACTTGTTAGTTTTTTTTTACTTATTATTTATAAATTATGCTAAAAACATATAAAAATAGAGATATAGGAGTGATAATGTACATCACTATTTTTTGATTTGATCTTGAGCTCATCAAACGCAGAGTCCAAACTTCTGGAAGAGACAAACGCGGTATGAGTATTATAGGAATTTAGATATTCAAAGAATTTTCAGCAATCGAGTGCACCAGTAAACTAAAAATCTCGACAATCATAAACTACTGGGTCACAAATCACAAATCACAAATCTAATAAGAGTCAGTCAAAAATTCTTTATGCCAGATCAATGTTCCCAATTTTTAAGTGCATCTATATCATAAGGATCTAAATCCTTGAAAAATCTGAACCAACTTTAAATAAAATTTATTTAAAAAAATAATTTCCTTTTAATAATATATTAAAATAATAAAAAAACCCAATAATTTTCACACTCTATTTTTATCCAATTATAATATATTTTTATCTTTATTAAAATAAATTTACAAAAATATTATTTTTTACTCAAATATTTACTCGACATAAAAAGATATTTTAATAAATTCAACATAATAAAAATAATAAATAAGTACAATTTGATAAAATGGGAGCATAAAAATCACTAACCTGAAAAAATATTACAAATCTATAATATAAGACATAATTATTTTTGAATTTTTTAAACTATCTCTCACTATCTACGGTTGAAATCCATTTAAATTAATCAAATGATTGAGATTTCACCCTAGACTATTTTTTTTTCTCCAATAAATATCACTACATTCTTCTCAAATTTGTGAGGCCTACATAAATTATGATTCTATAGCCATAAAATCTCTAAAATTTGTCATATTTTTTATCATTGGATCATTTTTAGTAGGATCCACACAAGAAAACTAAAGCACTCATTTATTTATCTCTCATTTCTCTCAAACTATGAATATTTTTTCAAAATTATTATACCTTTTAATTTATTCTTAATTTTATAACAATATATATTTTCTTATATGCATGCAATATAACTTTTATTTAACATATATATCTTATCTATTTTTTAAATTATAAAATTTCAATAAATACGCCTAAGCACATAGCACATACAATTATTAATAGGATGAAATACATTGACCACAATTGATGTTTCATATTTATACACAAAGTACCCTTGATATTTAATAAATTACTATAACTTCTCATGAGGTTTGTATTTAATACAGATACCCCTGATGTTTGAGAAATTACATTGATCATCCATGAGATTAGGGGTTAATACACAAAGCACCTCTTTGGTGGTCAATTTATTTCAGGAGTACTTTGTGTATTAACTTGAAACTTCAGGGGTGATCAGTGTATTTTAAGAAGAATCTATTATAAATTTTAAATATTATGAGAGATCAGTGTAATTTTTAAAACATCAATAATATTTTGTGTATTAAAAATAAATCTCAAGCGAGGTCAGTTTATTTCACCCTTACTAATATGTTATAGTCGAACATGAAAATCATGAGCTTCAGAAAAAAAAAACCATGAATATGATGACTTTTTCTTCTTTTTGACAAAGAACATCACAAGTTGTTCCGCCTCAAAAGTGGGAACGAAATGATGAGTGTGACAGACGCGCCGTAGATAGGGCGTAAGACCGTCACAGAGAAAACTAAGGAAATAAAGGAGTGTGAGTTAAGGAAAGGACTGAGAGAGTTGGGGAACAGCAGGGACACGCGGGTCGGGAAAATGACTGGCAATGATGTGGACGCCTACACCCATCTGTTTCCCACGCAAACGAACACTCTCTGTCTGAGAAGAAATTACTCTTTTCGTACCATATTGTTTCTACATTATTTTATTTTAGGATATTTAAAAATATTTGTGGCGAGACGGAATAAGTATTTATTGCTCTAATTTTAGAATAATTTGTCTAAATAATAAAATTTATTATTTTTTTATTTAAATTGTGGTCAATACATGCATATGTCTTTCATTCACTGCTACAAGAACACAAAATAGTCTCTCATCTCTTAGAGCATTCGAATCAACCTCGTCAAATTTGAGTCAAATAATATAACTCAAAAATCACATATTCTATTTAGTTAGTCAACTTTTTAATTCTAACTCCGTCATCATCTCTATTTTTATTCTTTTCAGTTAAAATATTATTTTATTGTTATTTTTCATTCTATTTTACAAAGTTTTTTTCAACGATGATATTTTTTAGAAGAAATATTGTTAGAATGATTATATTTTTAAAATGATCATATTGTTTTAATGGATATTTTTAAAAAAAATATATTTTTACGATGCTTATATTTTTTTCTAGAAGTTATATTTTAAACGGTGATATTTTTACGTGGTCTCAAAAAAAGTGGCCACATGACTATTAATTAAACCGTATATGATTGGAATAGTCAAGTTTACGGGTTTGATTGATATAATTAGAAATAAAAAATTTTAATAAGATATTTTAGGAAAAGTGCAGGTTATAAAAATATAATTTATTATTCAAATACCATATGAACAATTCTTAGCAAATTATTATTATTTTGATTATTTTAGCTGATCTAATGTAGAACACTTTTAGAGCTTTTACTAGGTAATTTGGCCAAAAAAGCTACTTGGCCAATATGATACGGACGCTCTTAATGGTGAAAAATAATATAAATATTATATCGATAAAAAAACAAACTGAATTATCAATTTTCTACGGATATTTGGCCCTTATAATAGGTTTTCCTCCGGTCTCGGAAAACTTGATTGAGTCGGACCCAATTATATTTTATACTCCACAATAATGTTAATATATATTAATATATAAAGCACATTTATTGTTGCTTGTTCATTATTTCTTAATCTAACGTCACAACCACCTTTTGAATTCATGTCCAAAACGAATTG
>BRYE01000001.1:11812957-11817957 GCA_030159115.1 Actinidia arguta var. hypoleuca
GGCGTTAAAGTTCGAACGCTCTTTTTAACGTTCGAATTGTAAGGAGGATTCAAGGTTAGCGTTCGAACGCCCCTCCTAACGTTCGAACTCTAAGAACAAAATTGGGCAGAAATAAAACTTTAGTTTTAAGAATTCTTAATTTAGATTTGATTCTTCTAACTTAATACTTAACCTCATTAATCGACGTACGGATTATGATTTATGTATTTAACGAATTTAACGGATTCGGGGTGTTATAGGGTCCAAGTTTTGAACAACCCTAGTGTGTATGCGAGTGTCGGATTCATGTGATCCTATGTCCAAGAACATGTAGACTCACAATTTTTTTCGTATTTTTGAATATTTTAAGCCTAATTTGATAGTTGTCAACTCTATTATCATGTCATTCTGGTGGTGTTTTTTATATTTAATTTTTCGTTTGTATACAGTAATAAAATGTGACAATTTGTAATCTATCTGATTACTTTAGGGTGAAATACAATGACCTCCCCAAACGCCTTTGATACACAAAGTACCCTTGAATTTGAAAAATTACAGTGACCTCCCTTAAAGTTTGAAACTTGTAACAATTTTTTTTTTAAAATACATTGACCACCCCTAAAATTTTGGGTTAATACATAAAACACCTCTAAAATACACTGACCACCCCAGGAGTGCTTTGTGTATTAATCTGGAATCTCAGAAGTTATCAGTGTAATTTTTCAAACGTAGGGGGCATCTGTATTAAATTCAAACCTCAGGGGAGGTCATTGTAATTTTTTAAATATCAGGGATACTTTGTGTATCAACATGAAATCTCAGGGGTGGTTAGTGTATTTCATCCATTACTTTATTACACTAGGAAAAAATTAAGCCTATCAAACTCAATCCTACACAACACAAGAAAAACCTGTTATAGATACGAAGAGAGAGAAAGCCATGGCCAAGATCACCACCAAGGCGGTGCGGTATTGACGGTGCAGATGAAGTAGTGGTCCCAGTCGCTGCTCATTTATTTGTCGAGTTAATCCCACTTTGCTCCCTTAAACTATTGACCAATTTTCACTTCACTTTGCATTCTAAACATGGCGTTTGGAATTAACCCGTACAATCTACACGGTTCGAAAGCTTGCCGGAAAATGCCACTTCTGCGGATAGGATTGGAAATAGGCGGATTTGTACTTAGAAATGGATTTGTACCGATTTTGGTTTTCATTTAGAAGCTCCCTTATTTGACCGATATTGAAGTTGCTAAAGCTTAAGCTCCCCCCCGGAAGTTGAAAACAAACAAATTATATTAAAAAAAATTTGAAATTTGAAAAATTTATCGTATCTTTTTGTTTTAATAATTTTTTTAAAAGAAAATATATTTAAGTTTCTATTTTCTGATTCTTCCTTGGCAAATTCAAATAATAGAGTATTTTTTAATCAAAACACGAAAACTTTTCAACGAAGACAGAATATCAAAATTAAGGTGGAAAAATATAAAAATAGTACCCACTCCATTTAAAATCTTAAAAAAATGGGAGAATTCTAAACTCAATAATAATTAGGAAGAATTTAAGCACGGACACATTCAATCGGATGACTTTATTATGACATTCAAATAAAATCACAAAACTCTCGGGGATACATAAAAAAATCAAGAAAAATAAATTCACATGTGAGTGAACAGAGAGAAGGCGAGGGCCAAGAGAACAACAGACAAGGCAGTGGCGGCGAGCGGCGGAGCGGCGCCGGTGTCGCCGATGCTGACGGCGACCTTCTGGCCGAAGTAGCAGTGGTTGCTGACGGTGCAAATGAAGTAGTGGGTTCCGTTGGCGTCGAGGGTGAAGTTGGCGGGGCTCGTCGACTGGACGGTCCCGATTACGTTTGTTGTGTTGCAGTTGTCGAAAACGGACTTGGGTACTTTCACCACGTCGTGGGTGCCGGACCAGTTGAATACTGCACAACACCGGATAAAAACCCATTAGTATTGGAAATTTGGAACCACCAATTAGATGCTCTGTGATGGCGGTCTGACAATTAAGTCCGAATTCCTGCTTCAAAATTTGGTATGAAATCGGATAATCCGATGTTTAACCGATCGGATCCATATATATATATATAAACCGATCCATTTTATAATATGTAACGCCATATTTCAAGGGATCCCTGCTGGTTTGATTTTAAAAAAGGATAAAGCATTGAAGAAAGAAAGAATCAGATCGGATCTGATTTTCAGGCCGGATGTCCATATAAGCTGGATTTAAGCAAAGCAAATTTATCAATTCTTGATTTGGATTAGATTCGGATGTGTTTGCAATCAAATTTGATTCGTATTAAAATGAATCCGATCCTAATCAAATCCATTCACATGCTTAATTCATTGTTAAACAGATCAGATTCGTATTAATATGAATATGATCCATACATAGGCCTAATTCATTGTTATATATAATTAAGGTGAATCATAAAGTGCCACATATGCGGTAAAATAAAAGGTGAGATATTTCTATTTTACAATTAGTGAACTTCCATTCCTAAATGAGAAAATGTACAAATACACATATTTGTACACACCATATCCATGTGAGGGAGTTTGTACGTATATATGTAATTTATAAATGTATATTTTGGTAGTATTATTGTCTCTAAAAGTTGTTTTGAGATTTGTGTATTTTAAGATTTTATCATCATCATCATTATGCATTTTGGCACTACACTGCCATTTTGGTGGGCCTCCCTTGGGTCCACTTTTATAATTTGAACCGTTCATTTGTTGGGCTAGTTAAGTAGATAGTCTATGCTAAAAATTAAATTGATTGGATATCAGTAGCGACGTGATCCAATGATATTCATTTTACAACATGATTCTCCAAATAAACCTTAAGTCAGAAGTGGTTAAATAGATAATTCATGCAAAAAATCAAGTTGATCAGATATAGCAACGATATGATCCAAAGACATTCATTTTATGGTATGATTCTCTTGATAAACCTTAAGTCGAAAGTGATTTGATTATATGGCTACCAACGGCTGATTAACTTAATTTCTTTGCACGGATTATACGTTCAGTAAACTCTCTAAAATAAATATAATTTATATTATAAAAATGAATTAATGATGAGTCTAGCAAGCGAATACTACAAGAATTTAGTGTCTTGCCACACTACAATAAACCTAAATCATAAAACAGAAAGCAAAGAAAATTTCACCAAAATAATAACACCATTGAGATTTTGTTAGAGAATTTGAGGAATACTTACTTAGGGTGTCTCCAATTTCAAAATTTTGCTTATCAGCCCATACGGAGTATGCAATAGGGCCACCAGGAGGAACTTTCCACCCTAAATCGTCCCCGACCATGTGTGTCTCTGCGGTTGCACAACCCATTAGTACGGCGGCCACCACCACCAAACACCCAATAAGTCCAAAGCCACCGGCCATTCTCTGTCCGTGTTCTGAGGTCGTCCCTGATTATCTCTCACTAGGAAAATGATTTTGTGTCACACTATTTTGATCGTCCCTGATTATCTCTCACTAGGAAAATGATTTTGTGTTACACTATTTTGACAAGTGATGGTAATGGTGAGAACTTGAGGTGAGTACTTATAGAAGGATGGTGTTGGATTGGGGGTAAAAATGTAACTTTGAGAACCATTCAAGTGTTGGTTCCATTCAAAGAAGGCGTCTGGGAAAAAAAAAAAAAAAAAAGAGTTTTGGTAGTGTTTCTAGAGAGCTTTGAATGTGATTATTTCATATGGTTCCCTTGCCATTGACCTTTTAAAAATGGAGGCTACACATGCAAGATAGGTATTGGAGGTGAACTTGGAAAAATGTGATGTGTTTCCAATGGGTGAGTTTAGGAATTGTTTGGATCATGTGCGGACAGAATACAATATATAGTGTCGGTGGCGGACTCCTAAATTTAATAAAGGAGGCTCAAAGGAAATTTATTCAGATTTTCAGGGGTAAAAACAGTAACATTTTTATATATACCACAAATTGTAAATGGCTAGAATGACCAAGGCTTCTTTAAAGTTTAAACTAAAACTTTAATGTCACGTTTGTTTTGGATATTGAATTTGACGGATTAGAAATTCAGTTGAATTTAAAGTTGGATAACAAATTCAATCGGACTAAGTCGGATTATTAATCCTGTGAAATTTTAATATGTACTTTTTTGTTTTACAATAGATATAGATATTGGATTAAACACTTTAGTTTATGTTTTCATGATTATCCTCAGATCATAATTTCAAAATAATACTTTTTTTAAAAGATTTTCATACTTTTATTAAGTGATATATATAAGCTAAACTCGTTTTGTTAAAATATTATACTCACGCAAGTATAATTATGTGATATATACATAAGATTATGATACTAAATGAGTTTATATATATGTTATACCTAAATTTTGATTTTATGTACAATGTAAGTCCCTATGATATATTTTTTTTTTCTCTTCAAAAAAAAAAATAAATAGTAAAGACAAAAAAAATATTTCAAAATAAGATTAATCTATTTTTTATTATTCTTAGTGTATTTTTTTTTAAAAAAAGATATTATTTTTTACTTGTCTCATCCCTCTATTTAAAATAATTTTTTAAATAAGAATTATTATTATTATTTTTTTAACTTTAAAAATTAAATGAGAGTAAAATTTTATATGTTGAAGTGATATGATTTGAACAAATGCATGACTTTATATATACATGATTGTTGCTAAAAAAATTCGTATTTAACAATAAAATTATTTAAAAAAATCATAGCGTCGTATTTTAGTAATTTTAGACATTTTATGGGTATTTTAGTAACTTTAGGCCTAATCCATACCCCTTGAATTTATAATAATGGGGGTAAATATTATTACAAATCCGGCCAATTTGATGGATTACAAAATCTATCGGATTACATATCCAACCTTAAAGAAAGTCAACAAACACCATATTAATGGCCTCACATAATTTATAATCTAATCCAACATTCATATCTCCAAAATAAACATGCCCTAAAAGTAAAGTGGCCTTTCCGTG
>BRYE01000001.1:11822957-11835457 GCA_030159115.1 Actinidia arguta var. hypoleuca
TTATTTTAACTTTGTTCGGATATATTTTTAGTTTATAGGTACTCCTAGTCCAGACACACTAGTAAAAAATAAAAATAAAAATGAATTAAATCTTAAAAAAGGCGGACCAAAAAAACTAATTTTCATTGAAGTTTTTTAGTATTTAGTGAGTTTTTTAAGTTTCATTTCATTTCTTTTTCAGTTATAGATTTCTTGAGATATGAAGAACCAGAAAAGTAAAAAAGGCAAATTGATTAAAAAATTAAAGATTTCGTGAAAAATTAAAAAATCCTTAATTAAAGCTTACTAAATTATAAGATAACATTTGATTTTATTTTATTAAAATGTCACCCCAACCCCTACTAAATTATAAATTTAAATAATAAAGTACCAGATTTACAATGACATGCTTGAGCAAGAATTCGAATTCCGAGCTGAAAAAGTTGCATGGTGGGCCCACATAAGACAACATCAAAGAAAAAGGCAGTGAAATTGCAAGAGTGACATGACAATCCTCTCACGGTGACACAATGAGCAACTATAAATAAAAAATAATAATAAAAGGAGATTTTTAAAAAAAAAAAAGAAAATATAAACTATTGACTTGTGCCTGTCTTGCATAGTTAAACTTTTAATTTTATCAATTAGGTATCAAGGAATAAAATTTCTTTTTGTTTCTATCGAAACAATCGAAACGTTTTCGTTTTCGAAGAGATCGAAGTAAAATATTAGTGGAATAATGAAACACTATTAGTACGATCAAAATACGCTGAAACATAAAAAAATGCACCAAAACACAACGCTATATACCTAAACAATAAATTATATTAATCATAATTTAAATTTTTTATAAAAGTGTACATTTTCATATGAGAGATTGTATTTTATTATTTGTCACTTTTGAAATATTTCTGAAATATTTCAAAATATTTTTAAAATATTTCGAAACGTTTCCGTTTTCTAGCCAACCGAAATGACCCATTGAAATAAAATTTTGATCCTTATTAGGCACTCAGCTATCTATATTTTTATTATAAATTAACAGCACCCGTCGTGGAACATTCTTCTTTAAATTCACAAGTTTTGGGTCTACATAAACTTGTATCGATGAATAAATTCTTGAACCATTCAACTTGTAGAATTTGCTGAAATAATCACCGTATAAAATAATATGTTGATCAGGTATTATTAGCTATATGATCAACTCATTTTCGGGATGACAAATAACACTTCAAAATAAACCATCAATTTCATAAAATAAACATGATTCGTTCATGTAAATATTAATCTTCGATCAACTTAATTTTTTTACTCAATTGATTTTCTCATCGTGCTTTTTAACATTCAACTATTCAAATTACTAAATGTATCAAAGATAGGCTCATGTTCCGCGAATTTTATAATTGAGGTAACAAATAGAGCTCCAACTATGGAGGGACCCACCATGAATTGAAGTCCCTTTCTTTCTTCATTATGTACCGAAACTCCCAGTATTCACGTGATGTTGTTCTAGAGGACATTTATTTTTTTTTAAAAAAAAACTCGGGAGATTTATATGATGCGGGTGGGTTTGCAATTGTTATTTTTATCTTCTTCTCAGCTTTTAGTTATAAAAAAATACTTTTAAAATATTTGTGATTGCTTTTTTTAAGCAAAAAATAACTTTTTTTAGCCTTTTTTAGGGACCACATAGCTAATTTTTGGAAGTTACCCAACTTACATTTCTCAGTTTTTGCTTCTGCTTCTACCTATTACCTAATTATAAAATCAAAATGATAAAATATCCTATGCTTATTTGACTAAATTAAAAATATATTCTCATAAATAACTAACTAATCCGTTTCTCTTTATTCTTTGTATTCTTCTCTCCTTTCTCTGTCTTCGACCATCAATAAATTTTCGTCCACCATTTAATTGTTATTTTTTAATATTCAATTTCCATGAATATGGAGTATTTTTTTGCTTAATAATATATTTTTAATTAATAATATAAAATACATTTACTTATTTTTATTTAATTAAGTATATAGTGCATTATAAACAAATTCATAATAAAAAATATTTAAAATTTTTTTAGCAGCCACAACAAATCTGCTTAAATTTTATTTTCATAGCAATTGCAAATATTTTAAAATTTTTTACTCAATAGTTAGAATTTATAATCTCTTTAGCAGAAATAAAAAGTTATTATAATAATTGCAAACACCCCAAATGTCACATTCTCAATTACTCGGCTTTTTTGTAGATGACAAAAGTGTCCACATAATTCTTATAATCTGCATCCAGATAATTCTAATTACAAAAAAAAAAAAGAAGAGAGAGATCAGAGGGAGATTAGATCGGTATTGTGCCCAACAACGGTGAGACCCACAAGTGAGGTCAAATGATGTGATTTAAATCATTCAATTCATAAATTATTTTAAAAAAAATATTGTTTTAAAAATCAGATTGAATTAACATCGGTAACCATTTAGTGAAATCACATTTTTTTTTTCTGATAAGTATAATTTTAAAAATAAAATAAATACTAATCATTTGATTACGATGTATGACCGACTTGAATTTTTTAGGAAGAATGGCCTTTCTCATCTAGCTTTACAAACAAACCGGTTTAAATCACATTGTTGGGCCATGAGTGGGTCCCCCATTAAAGTGACAACGAAGTCAAACCCTGACTTTTCAATTCAATAACTCTCATACACATCTAAAATCTCTACGTACGTGCATAACCAAACAAAGATTGCTTGTTTCTTTATTTGTTTAATCACTGGGTTGAAAAGTCGATACCACACCTATACAAAAAAGGATGGAATCATGGAATTAACACCTAATTCTAAGGCTATGTAACGATTCAATTTTCATGGACGTTTAAATCGTCTAATTTTTTTTTAATATATCTTAAATTTAAATACAATTCAATTTTTTTTTTTTTTATTATATTTTATTAAAGTTTATAAGAGCGAACTAAATGAGACTTGATAGTCACACTCTATATCAATTCACAAAAATAACAAATCAACAATATTAAATATCTACAAAAGAGTGAAAGATACATGAATATCACACAAAACCATTATCCATAAAAAATACTAATTACCTAGAAAATAAATTTGCGCACCAAATTCATTCTCAATATGACACACTTCAAAATTTTCAATCTAACACCTTTGATTGCATTTTATTTTATTTTATTTTTTTGAACACAAGTTGTGGAGACACAACTTTAGGGCACCCAAAAATTTGTATAGCTAACCATCATTTACCTAGAGCAACAAAGTAATGGCAATGGACAGTAAGGTGATCGGCAAGGCGGTGGTAATGACCAATGGGGCGGATTTACTTGGCGGCGATGGAGCAGTAGTGGTGCCAGGCGGAGATGGTGTGGAAGTGGCCGTGGTAGAGACATTGATGGCTAACTTTTGCCCCTGGACGGTGCATTCCAAGTACAAATGAAAAAGTGCTTGCTTGAAGATTTGAGTGTGATGTTCGTGGCACTGTCATTGAAATAGAGATGGTACTAGTCGAGTTATAGGCGTCGAAAGCTACCTCTGTCACTTCCGCCACGTCATGAGCTCCGGTGGGGTAGTTAAATACTAAATGGAGATTGAGAACAAAATTGAAAAACAATCGCCATACATTTAGTATAAATACAAAATTGCCTACTTGAGTATTAGTAGAGGGCGGCATGACAACTGTGGTTGGCGGTTCAGAATGGAAGCGGTGGCAAAATTGTCCATGACTTCTTCCCAAATGGAATTCAATAGGAAGCTTCTGAAGCCGAACCAAAAATGTCTCAGTACAACCTAAAAATCAATATCTTTTTATTGCAGTTTACACCCAAAATAACATAACATTTTAGGAAAAACTCAAAATTGGATTTTTCTCTCCCTCCAACCCTCCACCCTCCCCACCTCTACCACCACCTCTACCCATTCCCGTACACTCCCCGGCCATTGACAACCTCTTTGCTACATTCATTCAGTCACCCCAACCTCGCCCTAACCACCTTCCCTGACCCACCCAACCGCTCTGGCCTCAAGTCTCACCCTCCACAACCTTCACCATCTCGACACACAATGAAGGTCTTCCCCACAACCTTACACCTGACTTTCTCCTTTACCCCCGGCCACTATGCCCAAAGAGAGAGAGATATATTCAGATCTCTAGCGAAAAGAGATCCGGTTAGTTGGGTGGAAGGGCATGGGGATACATATGCTTATAATTTCCAAAAAATTTGCTAGTGATATTACATGATTATTTTTTTAAAAAAAGAGTATTAATTTATCTTAATGGGTATATTGAGAATTTTTTTATAAGTCCTAAATTAAACGAAAAGTTTATCATTTTTGCACAAAAATGAGCTCTATAGGAGAATCTTGACATTCGTTTCAAAAGTAAGGAAGATCATTATTATTTTTAAAACTATAGTGCTTGCCACTTTTCGGTGTATATTTTATTTATCTTAATTCAGTTCTCAAGTGTAGGAACTTACCATGGTAACATAATATTCGGAAGTCCGAGATCGTATCTACATAAAGCTGATTTGCAAGATTTGAGTATTTTGTTGTTGTAAGTAAAGAAAATATAAAATTTATATTTTTGTGTTGTTTTTCGTAAATGGTGTGAATAAAAATATAAATTACGAATGTAAAATAGCAATGTTTAAGTACTTAGTTGTAGGGGTGGGCATGGGTCGGGTTGGGTCGGTTCTGAGTCAGACCCAGAACCGATCCGACCATTCACGGTTCCAGATTTTTGGACCCAGAACCGACCCGACCATTCGAGAGAACCGAACCGAACCGAACCGAACGGTTCGGTTCGGTTCGGTTCTTCGGTTCTCTCGGGGTCGGGTTAGTTCGGGTCGGGTCGGGTTTACCCAGCTCATTTAGACTTTTGGTGAACACTAAAAAATACAAATAACTCCTACACAATTATATATTTTTTAAAATAATACAAATTAACATCCAATATAATTTAAAATAATACAAACCGAACCACTTCGAGAACCGTATTAATATATTCTCGGTTCTATATATCGATTCTGTATTCGGTTCTCCTTCGGTTCCCCTTCGGGTCGGTTCGGGTCGGTTCTGGGTAAAAAAAATTATAGAACCGAGAACCGACCCGAACCGGACGGGTATTTTATTTTTAGACCCAGAACCGAACCGAGGTGATGGTAGACCCGAACCAACCCGACCCAATGAGGTCGGTTCTGGTCGGTTCTCGGGTCCGACGGGTATTTTGGACACCCCTACTTAGTTGTCTCCTACCTTAAATGTTTCAATTTCTTCTCCTTTTCTGAACGCAACCAATTATCACGGTTGATGTGGGTTAATTCGGATAAGTTCTAAATCTAAATATATTCTGAGCAAGGCATGTCGCCCAATTGAGATTGGGCTCCACTTCTAAAATAGTTACTCCAGATCGCCATTGGGCGATGTGGTTCATCTCGCCTGAAGCAGAGACATCTCCACAGACTTGATTCTCCGAAATGACTCCATCTCCATTAGAAGTCTATTGTCATAAGATTCCTCCGTCGTTCCTCTGCTTAATTGGAGTCCACTTCCATGAAGAGTTCTACCTTTACAAGAGAACTGTCTCCAATAGACTCCAGCTCCATAATGACGCCTATAATTATGGGTTGTTCACCAGTTGGCAGCCTCCTGATTAATCTCTAGATTTTATTGGGATATCTTCTCATACTTATCCTTTTGAGGAAATCGCCAAGATTAAGACACGACTCTTTGCTCCGTTTATATAAATGCCGCTCCCCCATAACTAAAGGGGTACGCTCAACACAGGCACCACATACACATTTATTATTGTGCTCGCCCACATTGCCTATACTTATCTCCTGATCGCCTTGATCTGATTCATACGCCGGAGGGATTTTGAGCGGCCTCACCCCGGCCGATTACTTTTGTTCACTAGTGTGAAGGTCGCCGCTATGCAGATCGCCTTAGCTTTAGCCAAGGTCCAGTGCCGAGATCGAGGAGCAATTTTGACTGTTGGTTGCTCTTCTAGATTTTTACTACAACAGTTTAGCACCGTCTGTGGGAACGAAAGTTCTTTTTATCCTATGCACCTGCGCAACTGATTATTATCCAAATCAAGCACCAACAGCCCTCTAGATAATAGAGCCCGTCCAATGGCTAATGCTAGCCAAGCTCCAGATCTAGAGGGTCTTCATCATGAGATACGCGGAATGGCCGAACAGATGAGAATCATGAATAAAAATAATGCCCTCCTCATACAGTACCTTACCGCGAATAATCGCCCACCACCTCCTCCGGTTCCTCGTCGTTCTCATCTATCAGGGAACAAATCTCAGAGCCACCATAGTACCGGGCGAGACAGGCGCCGTCATTCTCCTAGTCCTCGCCCTCGACGAGAAAAGAGCCCATCGCTAGAATCATCATCCAGCAAGACACCAGGGCTGGAAAGCGAAGAGGTAAGGTGTGGTAGGTCTCCTCATCGGGTCCATCAAGAACCAGGGCACCAAGATATATCCACTTCTCAGAAGATTAGGGATCTAGACGCCCGTTTAGATGCCATCAACACGGGGATCAGTGCCCCGATAACTGTAGACGCTTTGATTAGACAAACTGAACTACCTTTCACCCAAAAAATAATGAGAGCCAAGGTGTCATCCAGATTCAAACTACCTACTCAGCTCGGGATCTACGAGGGCAAAATAGATCCTATGAATTACTTGGATTCTTATAAAAATTTGATGTATCTCCAAGGGTACTCAGACGAAGCTTTTTCTGCTACACTGAAGGGGTCAGCGAGGTCGTGATTCCGGAAGTTAGCTCTTGGAACCATCGATTCGTTTGGTGATCTGAGCAGGCTTTTCATCGCCAATTTTATGAGCTGCAAGATCAGGCAGAAAAATGCATCCCACCTTTTCACCATCTACCAGAAGGAAACAGAGAACCTGAAGGATTATGTGAAACGATTTAACCAGGCCATATTAGAAGTTGAAGATCCAAGTGACAAAGTAGTCGTCATGGCAATGATGGAGGGACTTCGCCCAGGTCCTTTATTCGATTCTCTGTCCAAAAATATTCCAAAGACATTGTCCGTTCTCCAAAGCAAAGCTGATAAATACATCACCGTGGAGGAACTGGCCGAAGCCAAACGAAGGTGAAGAAAAAAAGATAACCATAAAAGCAAAGAGCCTGATGCAAGGCGATTTGATTACAGGGATGATGAACTGAGGAACAAGAAGCCTAATTGAGACTCAAGATGGACCAATGACAGACGACCTCGTACTCCACCTCGCCGCACAGAATTGGTGTTACCCCCGCTCAATGCTCCTATTGGCCAAGTTCTTATAGAGATTAAGCATGAAGAGTTCATCAAGTGGCCTTCGAAAATCAAAACTGATCCCCGAAAGAGAAATAAGAACAAGTATTGCAAGTTTCACCGAGACCATGGCCATAACACAGAAAACTGCTTTCACCTGAAGGAGCAAATAGCCGACCTTATCAAACGAGGGTCTCTGAGAAAGTATGTTGGTGATCGCCCTTCCCCCAATTCACCAGAGAGAAGATACGACGACAATCGACCTACTGCTGGAGACATACAAGTAATCCACGGCGGGTTTGGATCAGGAGGAAACTCGAATTCATCTAGAAAGAGGCATGCCAGAAGTGCTGGTAGGGTGTCTGAAGAAATATATAACCTCTCCTGGTCAATGGCCGATATTCACCCACCAATCACTTTCAACAATGATGACTTGAGAGGTCTAAACTTACCTCATGACGACGCCTTGGTCGTTTCAGCCATCATCGTCAATTTTACCGTCCAAAGAATCTTGGTCGATAATGGTAGTTCGGCTGACATCCTGTTCATATCGGCATTCGAAAAGATGAAAATAGGGCTTGATAAATTGCATCCCTTCCTGACACCTTTGGTAGGCTTCAGAGAAAATATGACTCATCCGCTGGAATGGGTTAAGTTGCCAGTAATTTTGGGAACAAAGCCTCACCAAACTACCATTTGGCAAGATTTCATCATGATAGATTGCCCTTCCCCCTAATATGCCATTTTAGGTCGTCCAACTCTAGGTGAGACTAGGGCGATCACCTCAACCTACCACTTGAAAATAAAATTTTCCACTTTAGCAAGGGTGGGCGAAGTAATGGGCGACCAGAAAGTGGCCAGACAATGTTTTATTTCAGCTATGAAGATTGAAACCTCCCCAGCACCAAATACCCAATAGCAATTACCGACCAAAGATGGCGAGATGGAATCTCTGAGGGACGGGGTAGAACAGGTTGTCTTGATGGATCCCCGAGAAATCGTAAACACCAAACCCCTTGAAGAAACTATCCCGATCTCCATACATTCGGAATATCCTGATTGCCACGTTATGATCGGAACTGAACTTACCAACGAATTGCGCAGTGCTTTAGTGGAATTCTTAAAAAGAAACTTTAATATTTTTACCTGGTCACAAGGCGACATCCTGGGTATCGATCCTCAAGTCGCCATGCATAAGTTATATACCAATCCAGGAAATCTCCCAGTTCGCCAAAAGAGAAGGAAATTCGCCCTTGAGCGACTCCGAGTTATTGACGAAGAGGTGACCAAACTCGTCAAGGCTAAGGTTATCAAGGAAGCCCATTACCCAAAATGGCTAACCAATGTCGTCGTCGCCCCTAAAAAGGGGGGAAGTGGAGAGTATGCGTTGACTATACCGATCTCACCAAGGCGTGCCCAAAAGACAATTTCTCTCTACCAAAAATTGATTTAATAGTCGACGCCACATCTAAGCACGAGCTTCTTAGTTTCATGGATGCCTTCTCAGGATATCACCAGATCAAGATGTTCTCCCTTGACATAGAAAAGACTTCATTTATCACGGAACGAGGATTGTACTGCTACAAGGTCATGCCATTTGGTCTAAAAAATGCTGGGGCTACATATCAAAGATTAGTGAACAAGATGTTCAAGGAGCTGATTGGAAAGACCATGGAAGTATACATAGACGACATGCTCGTCAAGAGCCTCGAAGTAGACAACTACATCGCTCACCTTGAAGAAGCTTTCAACATTCTAAAAAAATACCGGATGATGTTAAATCCTTTCAAATGCATTTTTGGCTTATCATCCAGAAAATTCTTAGGGTTCTTGGTAACCAAACGAGGGATTGAAGCAAACTCAAATCAGATTCAAGCTCTACTCAGAATGAGCTCGCCCAGAAATGTCCATGAAGTCCAGCAGTCAACTAGGCAAATTGCCGTCCTCAACCGATTTGTTTCCAAGTCAGCGGACAGATGTTTACTATTTTTCAAAATTCTAAAGAAAAATTAAAATTTTCAGTGGACAGAAGAATCAGAGGAAGAGTTTCAACAGCTCAAAAAGTATCTGGGATCACCTCCTCTGCTTGTGGTGCCGATCACTGGCGAAAAACTATTCGTATACCTCTCCATTTTGTCCACAGCAGTAAGTGTCGTGCTCATCTGAGAAGTGGACCAAGTTCAGACACCAGTATATTATGTTAGTAAGGTCTTGATGGGTGCTGAGAACAGATACCTAATGATAGAGAAGCTCGCCTACGCCTTTCTGATCGCCGCCTGAAAATTTTGTCATTATTTTCAAGCCCATCCTATTACCGTGCTGACTGATCAACCGGTAAAGCAGATCCTCCAACGACCAGATACCTCGGGGAGACTTCTAAAATGGTCCATCGAGTTGAGCGAATTTCATATTGACTACCAACCAAGAACGACGATAAAAGCCCAAGCCTTAGCCGACTTCGTGGCCTATTCCACTCATAAAACTGACCCAGAAGCCCTCTTGGAGAAAGAGATTCCAAACTTAGACAAGAGCCTCGATAGCTCGGACAAGGACCTCAGCAGCTCGGGTGAAGAGCTTGAGAAATGGAAGTTATTTGTAGACGGGTCTTCCAATCAACACGGATGTGATGCAGGACTTGTTCTCCAAACCCCGACAGGTGAACAGATGGAGTATGATATACGGATTGGGTTTAAAGTCACCAACAACGAAGCCGAGTACGAAGCGCTCCTCGCCGACCAGATTGGGAGTCAAATCAATTGATGCTTATAGTGATTCACAACTAGTGGCAAACCAAGTTTAGGGAGATTACCTCGCCAGGGACGTACGAATGGCAACTTATTTAGATAAAGTTAAAAGCTTAACTCAGAAAATCAAAAGTTTCACCATTCAACAGATCCCAGAGAAGAAAATAGAAAAGTTGCTGCCCTAGCCAATCTTGCTTCAACTTTTGATTTTATATCAGACAGAAGTATACCCCTAGAATTTCTGTCCAAACCGAGTATTGAGGTAGCCAAACCTATCTGTCCAACAGAAATGGACCCAACATGGATGGATGAGATCATTGCATACCTCCAGAACGACACACTACCAATAGACAAACTTTAAGCTCGCCGAATCCGCTATATATCTGCAAGGTTCTGCCTACTTCATGGGATTTTATATAAACGATCTTTTTCAAGTCCTCTCCTAAGATGTCTTCGACCTGACGAAGCCACTTATGTGATGAGGGAAATTCATGAGGGCATCTGCGGAAATCATTCGGGAGCAAAGTCACTAGTACGAAAAGCAATTTGCCAAGGCTACTTCTGGCCCCAAATGGGACGTGATGCAACAACATACACCAGAGAGTGCGACAAATGCCAGAGATTTGCACTATTTAACCACCTTTCTCATACTGATATGGTGCCAATTACCAGCCCATGCCCATTCGCCCAATGGGGGATAGACATACTGGGACCTTTGCCTCAAGCTCCATTACAGAGAAAGTTCTTGATTGTCGCCATTGATTACTTCATCAAATGGTTGGAAGCCGAGCCGTTAGCCAAAATCACCTAGAAGAATACAAGGAATTTTGTTTGGAAAAGTATCGTCTGCCGATTTGGAATTCCCAAGGTTCTCATCTCGAACAACGCTAGGCAATTCGATAACGATGGATTCAGCCAATTTTGTTCGAATCTCGCCATCTTACATCATTTCTCCTCGCCTGGTCAACCCTAAGCCAATGGCCAAGTTGAGGTTACTAATAGAACCATCTTGAGAATTTTGAAAACGAGATTGGAAAGATCCAAAGGTGAATGGGTAGAAGACCTACCGAGCATATTATGGGTATATCACACGACTAGCAGGATTCCTACTGGTGAAACGCCTTACTCCATGGTTTACGAAACTGAATTGGTGATACCCATTGAGATCGGAACCGAGTTTTAGGACTTCAAACTTTGACAAGGATAGCAATGAAGGCGAGCTGAGACTCAACCTCGACCTCCTTGATGAGAAACGGGAGCAAGCAAGCATTCGCCAAGCAGCTTATAAACATCAAGTCGCCAAATATTTCAATCAGAAAGTCAAATACAGGTCATTCTTACCTGACGACCTAGTCCTACGAAAAGTTACAATATCTACTAAAGAGCCAAACGCAGGAAAACTAGGCCCAACATAGGAAGGCCCTTATAAGGTCATCAAGGTATCTAGGCCGGGGACTTATTAGCTTGAAGATATGAACGGGAAGGAGCTCCTCCATCCTTGGAACGCCGAGCATCTGAAAAAATATTACCAATGACGTTCAGTCAGCTCGCTTGGGCAAAATAATTGTAATGATTGCCAGCTTATTTCAAGTAATAAAACTTCTCCAGTTTATTTTAGTTATCGCCAATTGCAGGATGGAAATCACTAATTCAAGATAGTCAGTTCATTGCAAATGACAGAGACATCTTGATCGCCTAAATTCGAGATCGCCAATTCATTATAAAATGATGGAGGCATCTTGATCGCCTAATTCAAGATTGCCGGTTCATTGTAAAATGACGGAGGCATCTTGATCGCCTAATTCAAGATAGTCAGTTCATTGCAAAATGACAGAGGTATCTTGATCGTCTAAATTTGAGATCGCTAATTCATTGTAAAGTGGCGAAGGCATCTTGATCGCCTAATTCAAGATCGCCAGTTCATTGTAAAATGACTGAGGCATCTTGATCGCCTAAATTCGAGATCGCCAGTTCATTGTAAAATGGCGGAGGCATCTTGATCGCCAGTTCATCGTAAGATGACAGAGGCATTTTGATCGCCTAATTCAAGATCGCCAGTTCTAAAATGGAAGAGGCAACTCAATCGCCAATTCAAGGTCGCCAGTATTGTAAAATGGCAGAAATTTAAAAACCAAGTAAAAATATGCCAGTACGAACAAAATCTACAACGATTCACAATTGCTCACATCGCCAAAATAGGAGTAATATTCATTGACTTGAAATTATATCGCAAAATAAATAAATAAATAAATAAAATGTACATGCAATTACATCATTACAGAGGGGGAGGGTTTTCGTCGCCTTGAGGATTTGCGTCGCCTGAGGATTTACATCTCCTCTTTCAACAGTTTCTTCCTCACCAACCTCCCCTTCTACTTCCCCGTCCTCTTCCGCGAGCAGGTCAAGATTGAGACCCATTTCCTCCAAATCTATGGCAAGGTTGGGATGATGGCGACGAAGTTGCCATTT
>BRYE01000001.1:11860457-11865457 GCA_030159115.1 Actinidia arguta var. hypoleuca
ATGTTTGGGTTTTGGATCTGCTTTGAATTTTTTCTAGTTTGTTGTGTCTCGAGTTTCTGATCTTGACTTATCTACCATTGTTGAAGCTTTATGTTTTTGTGAACTGGGTCACCCTTGACCTGTTTCCCCTCTAATGAATCTGAGCTGCCCTGTAGGGTCATTGGCCCTAGGGTTTTGTCCCTTAGGTCCTTCTATTGCCGAGGTAGGCTTAAGGTAAGAGAAGGGCCTGGTAGTTGCCCTTTATAGAATAGTGAGTAGTCTTATAGGTTAAGAGCTCGTTTGACTCTACTCCCGAAAGCTCGCACGATTGTTTGGCTAAGCTCGTTCTAACTATCTTGCTTCCATTTTCAGAACATGGAGTTGAACTGAGCTCAGCTGTTGGTCCACGATGACGCTACTTTAAACAAGTTTAGGATTGACCACTGTATCCCCAGGGATCTTCAGTCGTTCAGATAGAGCGTCCCATGCCGAACAAGGATGCAAATCTAGTTGTCAGTTGTCGGCAACGAGGACTACATCCCGGCTTGTATCTAGCTGATCCACCAAGCCAGGCTCTAGTTCTCGATCAACCCGATGTTGAGGGAGGTAATGGCGTGCTGCCATCTTACCATGATGCAAGTGTCTGTCAACTTCGTCCGAATCATACTTGCGGTGGACACGTTGATGTGCCAGATGGAGAAACCCTTTAGGGTAACCCTTCTTGAAGGGTAACCACTATCTGCGTATCAGGAACCCTCGCTAACCACAAATGAGGTTGGTCACCGACAACCTCGACAAGGATTTGTTCGTTGATGAGTTTGTCTAGGTTTCAGGTAACTGAAAGTTTCGGGCTAGGGACGATGGTCTTTGGGGTTCCCAAGGTTCAATGGCCATTTTTCTAATAGTAAGGGGATGTTTGGTAACGTTTTTACTTTTCTATTTTTTAGGTTTGTTTTATTTTATTTTGTTTATTTTTTTATAAAACAAAAATAAAAATATATTTGTGTTCACTTTTTTTAAAACTATTTAAAAATAAAAATATGTTTGTATTCATATTTTTAAAACTATTTAAAAAAAAGGTGATGGTGGAGTAAGTGGCGGCGGCGGCGGTAATGGTGGAGGAGGAGGTGGTGGTGGTGGTGGTGATGGTTAAAAAAATTTGGATGAAATTTTTTTATAAACAAAACAAAAATATCATTTTGTTGTTTTCACTATTTTAAAAAATAGTGGTAGTAATTTTGCCTTGATTACAATTATAAATAGAAACACAAATAAGTTTTTATTTTAGGTTAAATAGAAAAACAAAAATTAAATAGTTAACAAACATTGCCTAAGTATTTACATTGCTAATCTGTAATTTTTATACTTGTGAAGTCTCTTATGCTTGATACTGATATTTGTTTCTGTTGCTATGCATATTTCAACGACCAATTCAAACGTAGGTCCAAGTAGTGCAAGGTAGCCATTCAAGCCGTCAACAATAGGCGGGCTTTGAGGAATGTGGCCAATCTTCTTGTATACGAGCCAGTTTATCGCCACGTGATCCTGCATAAGACCAACGAGCTTTATAGAATCAGGCTTCCTGGCCCGCGCATTGAGGGACAAGCTTTGCAGCGCAACGCCTTCAAATCAGAAAGGTTCAGAGCTGAGCTCAACGCAAACCTTTTCCTCACCTGATTTGAAGGCTGGGAAGAGGGTATCACCTCAAGCTTATCGAGCTACACTTCTTTAGACTCCTCGGATAGCGAGGAGGAAGAAGGAGAGGAAGTCGTCTGCTAGCTCATGTTGAACAGAAGGCAAAATTGGGTGATTCCAGAAGTTTCGGCCCTACCCATCTCTATTTTGAGCTCGGACAACAAGCATTCTAACGATTTCGCCTACGCTCCACCTCAATTTGTGGGAAAAGTTGAGATAGCCTATTCTTTCAGGGAGGCTAACGATTCTGACTCGAGCTCAGGATAGTTTAACATGGTGAGGTTTAGGACCCTGGGCCAGAAGAAGACTGCGCCGGCTGCCGATCCTCCCTATATAGTAGCTCCCCCATCAGCCGGTGCCTTAGCCAACCATTGATCCGATCTTTGGCACTGGCTGATGTGGTTATAGGGGTTGGACCGAGTTCATCGAAGGCCCCGCTCCTGGACAAGCACAAGGGGAAGGAGCTCATGATGGGCCTAACAAAATGTCTAAAAAGATGGTGGGAGAAACGAGCTCGACCTGCCTCTCTTCTTCAGGTGCGAACGTCGAGTTGTGGAAGATCAAGTTCTCCACTACTGAGCTCAACAAACAGGTAATGGTGGCTGGCACTGCCAAGATCATGACACCAGCCTAGGCCTTACACGGGTAAATCATGCTGCCGAAAGATGTTGCCGACCTCGCGGAGGAGAGCTCGGAGGCAATCAGGGTTTGCTAGTGATGCAGCAAGTCCAAACAAGTGTCTTGACCTCATTTACTTCTCAATTTACCTTTTTCAACCTTTTTAGTACCTTTTAACATTTTCTTGCCTTTATTTTACAGACACTTCAGAGAGCTACTTCCATCTCAGAGTGGATGAAAGAGCAATCCTCTAAGATCAAAAGGTCTAAGAAAAAGATAAGCTCTATGGAGAAACAGGCCAAGCTGGACTTCAAGGCTACTGATAAGGCAAAATTGGAGCTCACTACAGCCATGCGGGAGAGAGATACAAGCTATGCTACCATCATCGAAGCTCGAGGAGAAGTAACTGCCATCCAGGGACATCTGGAGGAGGTCAAGAAGGTCGCGTGCAGTCCCGCCTTTGAGTGGGTGTACAATCGGGGGATCAACCGAGCTGATGACAACAATGACAAGCAGTTGGCCAAACTTTGCCCTGGCATCTTCCAAGAGGGTTGCCTTTCTTGCTTGAAGGAGCTCGGCGCCCCCCCAAACATCTTGCTTAGAGTGCAGCTCCCTTCGCAATTGAACCAGTGGACCCCCCCTCAAGCCTATTCTCCCCTTGTGCTGCCCGGTTTCAATAAAAAAGAGATATTGGAGGGTGAGGCAGACGAGGTTCTAGAGAAGGTTCCTGAGGTGGCTGGTGAGCTCGGCCAAGCAGCGGTAGCAGTAGCAGTAGCAGTGGATGGCATAGCAGTGGCAGAGGGCGAAACAACAATAACAAAGAATGGTGCAGCTGCTAAAAAGACCTCTCTGAATTTGTCCTTTGATTTATAATAAAAAAAATTATACTGAACAATCTTTCGAACATTTTGTAATGAATGAATTTTCTTTCTATATCTCATTTGCATGAAATTTGCAGCTTTGCATGCTTCAATCTTTGTTTATCGACTAAGTATACTTAGGCAATATTCACAGGATAGAGTTTGGAACTCATATAGAGTTCGACTAATTCTTCCTTGAAATTTTTGCTAAGTGTACTTAGACACACTTCGAGGGACAGAGCTCAGGACTCGCACTGAGTTCAGCTAACCCTTTCATAAAATTTTTTTTGCTAAGTATACTTACGCAATATCCACATGTCAGAGTTCGGTAGTCACATTGAGTTCGGCTAACTCTTTCTTGAAATTCTTGCTAGGTGTACTTAGGCAAACCTCATGGGACGGAGCTCGAAACTTGCATAGAGTTCGGCTAACTCTTCTCAATTTTTTTTACTAAGTATACTTGGGAATATTCACAGGACATAGTTCGGAACGTACATAGAGTTTAGCTAATTCTTTCTTGAAATTCTTGCTGAATGTACTTAGGCAATCCTTGAGGGACAAAGCTTGGAACTCACATATAATTCAGCTAATCGTTCCCTAAAGTTCTTTCTAAGTATACTTAAGAGCAATATTTACAAGACAGAGTTAAGAACTCGTATAGAGCTCGGTTAACTCTTCCTTGAAATTCTTGTTAGGTTTACTTAAGCAAAACTCGAGGGACATAGTTAGGAATTCGCATGGAGTTCAGCCAACTCTTCCCTAATGTTGTACCTGCTTGACCAAGTCGTAAGGAAGGTTTTTTTTTCATACTTGGCACAACTCGTTCGGACAAGTTAAGTCGTGCCTTAGTGAGAATTTGCTGTTTTTGGCATGCGCATAGCACATAATGCTTTTCTTTGACTTTACCTTGTAATGCCTAAGCCAAATACTTGGCGGTTCTACGGCTTTGCCTGCATTTTTTCGATACATCTTAAGCTCGTGTTTAAGGAAATGAGAAGTTCTTTCCTAGCATAGATTATTTTTGGAAAAGAATACATCAAAAGTTAAAAGATGAGTATTTTTTGTAAAAATAAGAAAAATGTTTAATTTTGATAATAATGAAAAATAAAATTTTCAAGTAAAAAGTGCATTTGATATAAATACAAGCTGGTTAAGAAAAATACACTTATTAGTAGTATTTTGTGAGGTCGTCGGGATTCCAAGGTCGCAGAGCTTGTTTGCCTCGGGGTTTTTAAGGTAGTAAGTGTCTCTGGTTCTCTACTGGCGAGCTTGGCTATTTTGTAAGGTGTTCATGCGAGTACCTCGATATTTGCTGTATAGAACTGGATGAGCTCGATTTTCTCTCGTTCTTCTAGGATTGCATAAATGAGAAAGAAATTATCTGAGCTTGGCTCATCGATCTACAGCGCATCAGGTCCTCTATGACCTTAGCCTCGACACATCTCCTGACGTCTTCCAGATCCTAGTGAATAATCCCTAGGGGAAGATTTTCTTCCTGGGTGTCGTGTGTTTCTTCGTTGCTTTGGTCAAATATGGGATTTGATTTGGCTTTGCATCCTCTGCTCTGGTCTTTTCCTGGTTACGAACTCTTTCAAATGCCTGTCCCAGACGAGCTGGTCACGGAAAATCTTCATAGTTCGACAATTCTTGGTTTTGTGTCTTTTCTCCTCATGATAAGAATATTTTCGCTATTGATTGCGCTTTTTAGGCCCCCCCAAAGGGTCAGGCTTCTTAAAGTACGACTTATCTCAGATTCGGGCAAAAAGCTTATAGATCAGTTTCTTGAAAACGACATTGATCTCCTGCCTTGCCCGGTTCTCGTGATCAACCGAGCTTTCCTTTTATCTT
>BRYE01000001.1:11885457-11890457 GCA_030159115.1 Actinidia arguta var. hypoleuca
TCGTCAACGAAACCCTAGATTTCCGAATCCATGGAGAAACACTCATCGGAATCCTACAACGACGCCGGAGAATATATGTCGCCAGAGACGGACAAAGACACTGGCGGAGACCAAGAGATTGAAGAAAACAAAGAGGTAATTCTATTGGCCAGAGAATCTCAGCGTCTCTTATCTCTGTAGTTTTTCGCCTCGACTGTATTCGGATCAATTGTTTTGGATGATCTATTTTCCCCAACACACAATCCAAATAATTTTTACATTTGTTATAAACCAGAATTTTTTTCATGAACAAAAACTGCTTTTGTCAATCAATTCCTCTCTCTCTCTCTCTCCAATTTTGAATGTTTATTATTTTCATATTCCATATGTATATTTTTCAGTATTTGAATTAAGAATTTTGTGAGAAAATAGAAATAGAAATAAAAATAAAAATATTGAATCATCTATCTATATCTATATCTATATCTATATCTATATCTATATCTATATATTTTTTTTTTCTTACTAAATGCTTGATCTAAACACATTCTTCTTCTTAAACCCGATTGTTATACAAACTATGGTTTTTGTTTCTGCCCTCCCCACCCCTCTTCCCCGGTCCCAATTTTGCATTTCAAATACCAGAGTCAAGCAAATTTTTGGATCCTCAAGAGGTCTTTTGAGTGTACACTTGTTGTGAAGAGAGAGAGAGAGAGAGAGAGAGAGAGAGAGGACATTATTAGTTTCAGTTTTTTGAGCAAGAATGAAATGCTGGTTATTTTGTCTGGAAAAGGGGAAAGGTTTTAGCTCCACTAATAGTATGATACATTGTCAGTTGAAATAAAATTAACATACATGATGTATGGACCCTTATTTGTAACCCCATCTCTGGGCGTTCTCTGATCTTTTTATGGGTTATGCACAGACAAAAATGGCCAAGCAAATTTCTAGAAAAAGAAGAATTTTGGCTATTGGCTGTATGTTGTCAGAACACTCACTGGAAGCAGAAGAAGTTGTCAGCAATGTAGATCTTCTAACAGAGATCCTATTATGTTTGCCGGCAAAGTCACTCCTCAGATTAAAGTTAGTATCCAAGCATTGGCTCTCTCTTATCTCCGACCCACAATTTGCCTTCAATCATGCCCGTCGAAACCCAAATTCCTTGATCTCAGGCGTATACGTCTACTACAAACCTTGGGTTCCTTGGGTTACTAATGAACGTAGATCAATTTCGCTCAATGGCGACTCAAAATGTCCGACGCTTGCTTTCCTACATCGTTTTGGAGAAGGAATGACGGATGAACTTGTGAGCTCTTGCAACGGCTTATTTTTGTGCTCGAATGATCGCAAAACGCGGTACTTTGTTTGTAATCTGACCACCCAAAAATGCACCGCACTTCCCGAACCTGGTGGTACTTCACCTAGATCACGTTATCACTTTGGTGCCTACTTGGCTTTTGATCCTTCGAAATCACCCCATTACAAAGTTGTATTGGTTAGTTACGATGACAGTTATCTTGTATCCCCTGGAACCTTTTATGACATTGATATCTACTCTTCGGAGACTGCATCTTGGAAACACATGCGGTTAACAGCACCTCCTGGTGTCTCTTACTTGCGCAGAGTCTTTTGGAATGGAGCAATCCATTGGATGAGTCAAGAAAACATTCATATTCGATTTGATATTGATGCAGAGAATCTAATGGGAACTGCATTGCCTTCAATTCCTCGTATTCTTTCTGAAGAACAAATTCGGTATTTTGGTGAATGTGGTGGTGATTTGCTTCTTATACAGACTCGAATGTGCCACGCTATGAAATTCAGAATCCTTACGATGGACAAGGACTGCTCTAGATGGAATGTGAAGTATTGGGTCAATTTGAAACCCGTAATATCTGGAATCCTAGGGATAACTAGCAGTTTTTTTTTTCTGTGTTAAGTGTTGTGAATGGTGCGAATGGCAAAGATCTTGTCCTTGTGTTAGCAGTTACTGGAAATTTTGTTTTATACAATGTGGATTGCAAGACATTAAAGGCGCTTCCTGAATTGCAGCCAGATGAGTCTCATAAACCAGGTTGCTATCGTTATTTTAATGTTTATCGTTTCATTGAAAGCCTATCTCCTGTTTAGGTGTATCCAACATGTTGGAACATATGCTCTTTTTGAACGATCTTTGATAATCTTTTTAAATTAATCGACTTGTTCGTGTTGAGACATTGAATATTTTGCTTCCGAAATGGTAGTAGGTTCTTCTAGTTAAACGTTTGCTTTTATTGCTGTCATAGCTTTGTAATTAGAAAGTTATCTTCGTTATAAGTAATTCTTATGTTCAGAATTTTAGCGGGAGGCTGGAATCCTACGACTTAGTCAAGTAATTATCTTATTCACTTTTCTGTTTTGTTTAAAGGATCAAACTTTAGTTTCGGCATGGTGTTTTGGTTGGCTAAGAAACAGAAACTTTTTAGAAATATTGCAGTAACATTTTGGGTATCGTTTCGTAAACACAGGAGAAATGACAAAGAATTTGGAAGCGTATGAAGATGTTATCATTGGGTATATCGCATATCTGCCGAAACAACTCAACATTTTGGTAAATCTCGAGGAATTTTGGGGTGTTTCGTACTATGTCGGTGGAAAAATTGGAATTTCGGGATCCCACTAATGTTTCATTTAGATTTGCTAGGAAACAAAAACGTTTCAGCAGTTTTGATGAAACAAAATGAAATTTTAGTTCTTGTTTGGTATCGGGTTTGTTCTTTGCCCGAGTATTCCCAAGTCCAATTGGAAGATAGTCTCAGAAAAATTGAATGAGAGGCAGAGTCATAGCTTTCCTCGTTTTGTAATCCAAAATGATTCTTTGCATCGATCTTGTTGCTTTATTAGTTCCCCATAACCAAATGGATCTCCTCAACTACTCGAAGACAAGTCGTTAGGTAACTTAGGAACCAATAATTGTGTCTAGAACTGTTTAAATAGCAGCATAGCACTAACAAAAGGGTAAAGAGAGAAAAGAAAAGCACGAAAACTGTGTTCACATAACTTATTGACATCATCTTCCCATCGTGTTGTTCCAGTTTGTGACTTGTAAGGTTCCATTGGAAGATAGGTAGTTGTGGGAATCGACATTGAACCGTATTTTTAGATATACTAAACACAAGTCGTAGTTTCAAAAACTGTACAATACTGAAGAGACGATTACTATGATATTATAGCTAAACTGTGGATTTGTGGTAGTGCAGACTAGGAAATCTTCAAATTTATGCTATTTGGTTGCTGAACCAATGTAAGATAGAAACAAAATTATCATACTACTAGGCATCATCATCAATCTTTGTTCGGGCTGATGGAAAAAAATGCTTGCTGGCATCACAGAAAGTGCAAGCATGGTTTACAGAGAGTTTTGCTGCTTTTTTTTTTCAACTTTTAGCTGAAAAAAGAGTCGTTCGTGCTTGTTTAGTAAAACTTCTAATAAGCATTTTTCAGCTTCTAGTTGCTTTTTTTTGGGGGGGCGGCTCAAATAGCTGGTTTTGAAAAGTAACCCAAAGGGTGCTTGTGACAAAAGACAAAAATGCCCCCATTTGTTCAAGTTATTTAGTGTACCTTGTACCAATACAGAAACTTGAATAATTTTTAGTTCAAAAAGCACTTTTACAGCTTTTACAACAAACACACAATTACATAAATCCTAATTGCACTTTTACAAAAGAAATCAACCATCTTTAAAAAGCTTCAGCATAACTTATTTTTTAATTTTTTTTTTTTTAAGTTTTATCAAACACGCAAACGTACATGAGACTTGAATATAGAAGCATTGCTTTTAGGAATATATGAATACGCTGAATAGAAGCATTGGTGAAAGTTACATTTGCGTAGCTGTGGCATGACCTTGCACCTATGGTCACTTAATTAGTAGTGTGAAGTTACAACCGACACTCCCACAACTTAAATTCCTGCACATTTATCATCATTTTACCTCAAACCTTCATGGGAAATGATGGGAATGCCTCAATTATCAACCCACCAAACCAGCAAAAAAGGAAAAATAGGAAAAAAGAAAAGAAAAGGCCATGAGAGTTGAAGGGATGACGCGACACTCGTCAACTAGGGGTTGATAAAAAACCCTAGCTAAGGGAAATTCCGACATTAGGGAGAGGGATCAAGTTCCACGTGAACGAGATCTAGACTTACTAGAAGTCTATCATGGTATCTAATCCTTATGTTACCACTGCGTCAAAAAGAAAAAAAAATAACGTTGTGACACTTGTCAACTTAGGGATTGATATCGCCCTAACTAAGAAATTCCGATATTAGGGAGAGGAATCAAATTCCACGTGAACGAGATCTAGATTTCTTGTGCTAAAAGTCTAGAACGATATTTAGTCCCTGTGTTGTCGCTACATCAAAAAAAGAAAATAAAAAAATAACGACGTGACTTGCCAACTTGGTGATTGATAACAACCCCTGGCTCGTAAAATTCACTGACATTGAAGAGAGAAACCAAACTCCATCCTTTATTCGTCCTGAGATCTAACTTTGGTCCACTAAAACTCTATAACGATATTTATTCTTCACATTACTGCTGCATAAAAAAGAAAATGACGACGTGACACTTGTCAACTAGGGATGATAATAACCCCTAGATTGATAATAACCAATAGATTGGAAAATTCCCTGACATTTAGAGAGAGGAATCAAATTCCACAACAATCTCAACCCATAGAGCATAATAAACTCTTAGCTGGACAAGAACGTGGTCTCTCTCTCTCTTCACAGAATTGTTTTGGGGGATCACCAATTCTCCCTTGTCATATCCACATGAAAACATTTGATAGGGATCATCACTTGTTGAGATTTTCTTGAACTTGACAATCTAATCAACTGTTTCAATCATATTCTTTTAAAGGTAAATTACACTTTTAACCACTGTATTTTATCTAAATTTTTACTTTGTACCTTTCACTTCTAATTGCATTAATCCATCCCCTATACTTTAGGTTAATTGTCAATGTGACTCTTTTGTC
>BRYE01000001.1:11905457-11907957 GCA_030159115.1 Actinidia arguta var. hypoleuca
ACTTTTAAAAATATACATAGGTCAAAATAGACTTGGAGATTAAGTTAAATGAACAATAAAATTCTCTTATCACAAACTTAAGTTAAAAATAATATTTTGAACTCTTAGATTAGAAACTTAGACCAGAGATACTCTTGAAGCTACACATTTTAGTTGTTTTATTTTTTGAGATTTTTCACTTTTAATGAATTTTTTTTACCGTTTAATCAAAATTTGATATTATTTTTTGTTTTTCACATTTTAAAAGACTGTTCTAATTTTTAAAAACTAATCTACTAAAGATAAAATAAAAAAAGCTAATTATGGAGTAAAAATGTTATTTACTCATTTGTAATTTTTTTTTAAATTAAATACTTTTTTATATATTTTTAAACTATTCTCATTAAAAATATATATAAATTTTAATTAAACAGATATAAATACTAACTTAAAAATTAAAATAACTAAAATATTTTCATAAAAAACGATAAACCAAACTGAGCCTTTCCATTTGTATCGAACCCATACAAATGTCTATTTCTACCCAAACAAATATCTCCATAATCATTGAATAACTCCGCATGCCATGATTCTGTGGTTTTAGTGGCGGGTCTCTATCTGAAATATCTACGAGATTGCCACTGCTGCAAAACTAGGGGCTGGCTATAGCCTTTGGCGTGACCATAGGGTGGGGCCCGCGATAGTCTGGGCTCGAGCCATCTAAGTCAATGATGGAGGCCCATGCCTCGATTCAACGGTGACGTTTCGGGGTCTGGGTCCCACAACGACGCGACCAGTGACGTCACTCTCTGCATCGTACGTCGTGCATTCCCCTAGGGGAGATTTTTGTGGGTCCCGCTATAAATAACTCATGTCCTTTCCAATGCAAAGCAATACTTGGTGCAACTGGCAAATCCAGGGTAATATCGTCTTTTCACAATTTCCCACTTGATATTTCCTCTATTTTCTCACAAGAAAAATGAGATGTTCTAGAGTCATGGGTGAGGGCTACCACTTTAAAATAAAAAATAAAGTCATTGGAATATATTTTAATTTTAAAATAAAAAAAGCTTCTCTAAATTTAGGATCAAGTTTTACGATAAAATTGATAAGATTTTCAAACTTTATAATAAAATTTGTGAATTGTGGGCCCCTTTTATCATTAATCTAAAACGTTTATCTTGCAAGACCTGTTAAATCAAATGTTCATGCAACCACATTGATTGATCATATATTGATAGCCATGTGATTGAATTATTTTTAGCAGCAGAGATCAAATTGCATTTATTTTTATAAAATAAACGATTTATTTTAAAAATTATAAATCAACTTGACTTTTTACCTAAATGATCTTTTCACATCGCGCCTTATAAGATAAACGATTTAAATTCCTAAGATGGGTCCTAAGCAATCCTACAATCCGAACAATTTTACTCTAAAATTCAAATCATGAAATTTAAAGAAGTCTGGTCGAATTGGTAAGTTGTGAGCCCATATGACAATTATATTGGCGATTCGAATATTTCTTCTTGTAAGACTCGTTAAAATAATTATTCGTGCAAAAATCAAGTTGATCGAGTATTAATGTCCACATGATTATATTATTTTTGTTAAGATAACAAGTATAATTTTTAGTATAAATTGTCCATATTTTTAACTAATTTCCTATATATGTATATAACTTTTCTATTTGTATAGAAATCTATAAATCTAAATGAAAGACCCCATTATAACATCCTATATAAAAAGTTGCTCTATTTGTCAATAGCATCCATCTTGTCCTATCTATACATGAATCTATGAGCACACATTTTATGTATGAATGGTGGGTTTCAAGTTTTCAATTTTTGAACAATTAAAATACATATTATGGCATGAGTTTTAAATCCAAATAGCTATTAGGGGAAGAGCCAAAGTCTTATGGTACTTTCATGCCACACCACACAACCAAACAAAAACATATTATGACTTGAGTTCTAAATCCAAATTGCTATTAGGGGAAGAGTCATAGTCTTATATTGTACTTTCATGCCACACCACACAAACAAAAACCAAACCAAACCAAACTTGTGATATTTTATGGCTTTTGATTTATCAAAGTCACCACCACAAAACAATGTCTGAATTGTCTTTCTTTTGAGAGATTGGACTAGTCTATGTGGTTGGGTTGGGTATAGACTTTAAAGCACTAGGGCCAACAAATAACATGATAACCAACTCCATGCAGTCAATAACTCTACTATGTTTTGGAATGTTGAACCATTTATAATTTTTAACCAAAAAATTTATAAGCCAAAAAAATTTCGACAATTAATACAAAATAATATGGCATGTCGCATCAAAAGACCCTATCAAGGTCGCATCATTTTGATCAATAATTTTGTAATAATAAGTTTTTCGATATTATTCTTTTCTGTTGTCGAGAATCTATTTTTGACACTATTATTCGGGTTTTAAAGATATGTCAAATTAGTTTTGTGGCCTATACCTTGTGTCCAATATAAAAAACCATCTTTCACTA
>BRYE01000001.1:11930457-11937957 GCA_030159115.1 Actinidia arguta var. hypoleuca
GGCAACAAAACTTATCTCAAATACACCCAAAAAAACTTGTCTAAAATCTTAAAAAATAAAATAAAAATTTATTCAAAACAGTACCTAAATCACAACAAAACTTCTTTCTGTCTCTCAAAATTGACATTTAAATTTTACTTTTTACAAAGAAAATAGAAGAAATAAACATTTGCACAATTAAAGCAATTATATTGTACACAAATTTGTCCATCTCAATTAAAAAAAAACTAACCCTAAGGTGAACCGGGAGCTAAACACTCCTTGGTGGGTACTATATAATATATCATTAAATTATGAAGTATTAAGTTGCGGACTCGTACATTAGAGTATATCACGTACTCACATTCTAGACAATAGATACGATTCACCCAAATCTAAAAGACATTAGATACTTGGTACAATTCGTTAGACTTAAAAACACACCACTAACTTTTTTTGCTTAAATATCCGAATAGCTACCCAGTTGGTAAGGATTAAACTTGATTATTTGTCGCTCTTAATTATTATGACCGTGGCTGATGATTTATTTATTTATCCAATCACTGAATATAATCTCTCTCATCATGAGATGAGTTAGACAGAGAGAGAGAGAGAGAGAGAAGCATATGAGGTGCATGCATGCCGTTTCGGAAAGTTATGTGACTTGTGAGGATCTATATTGAAGCTATAAGATGTGCATTGAATTATGAATATGTGTGGGCCCTGTACGCATCCATGGGCAGAAATAAAAATCTTTGTTACAGAGTGGCCAGAATCATTGGATCTCTCTCTCTTTGAAGGCCTCTCATCACTTTCTCTCAGTTCCCATTTGTCTCGAGTTCTTTCACATTAGTCCTTTAGGAACAAATTCTTATAAGGTGGCGTGATAGCAAGTCGATTTAATAAAATGTAATGAATTATTTTTTAATAATAAAAATCAGATAAAAATAATTTATTTTTGTCTTTAGAGAATTTTTTTTCAATGCAGACGATTTTTTTTTATATTTTCAGACTTCTTTCGTCAAAAGGAACAAAAAAGTAAAAATTTTTTAATCAAAAAATAAAAAATTACAACAACTATATAAAACCCATACTATGCATAAAAAATGGGGTTTTATATGTAGCTCGTACCCAAACCCAAGGTTGTACTCTTGGGGGAGACGAATGTACATACAAAATCTAAAATTTATAATATACATAAAAAATACAATAATAATTTCAACTTTAGAGTAGCAAATCTATATATATATTTTGAAAATATTAGTAGTTAATACTACTGTAAAATTATTTTTTTATAAAAATTTTAGGGTGACGGTCTCCCTTACCCGCCCCCGTGAGTCCATTCCTAACCACAAAGCATACTTTTGTATCCAACTGTGTTTTGATATCAACTAAAAATAGCTTGATTTTTCTTTTCTTTTTTTCTTTTCTTCCTTCTTCCCAAAATTAAGAAATAAAATTCTGATCTAAACAACATCCTAGAAAGCTAGTACCCGCTTTGGTTGATCACAATATAATATATAAACAATAATTTCATTTTTATGGCCAATTAGGAGAAAATAAAATAGTTAATTAATGACTCGAGGCCAAAAATCCAGCAAATTTGATTCTAATTGCCAATTAAAGCTGTAAAAATAGTTAATTAATAATAAATCTTGCAAAAAAAACAGTGAAAAGGCAATAATCCACACGGTTTTACAACTTGTTTATTATTAGAAGCTTTGTGTTTGTTTATTTGTAATTAGTATGTTCAAACAAATTGTACATTACTCAAATCTTGATTTGTTAATTCAGATTTTTTACATATAAAACGCGTCGGCAAAATTATATAGAAAAAATAAAAAAATAATCATGATAAATTATAATGGTCAATGGGTCTGTGGAATTTGGGATGATTGGAAGACCAGATTCATTGTAGTCCCAAGAATTGGGCGATCAAGTTGTTAATTATTTTTATTATGTCTTTATTTAGGAATTATTATATGGTTTTGGGGAAAATGATTTTTGTAATTAATTATTATAAATCATTTTTAATTATTATAAAGCATATGCTTTTTTTCAACATTAGTACAAAATAGATGCATGCCTTTGTACCTTTACAAAACCATTTGAGAATATGCCTTTGGGGGATTGAAAGATTGAAGTATCAATTCTATGCATATAGTTATGTAACATACAAGAATAAATGAATTTCTTTTTTTATATTTATTTTGGCCAACACTAAACAAAATACCTATCTTCAGATGCAACAATTATTCACAAATTCGACTTACCAAAAAAGAAAAAAATCACAATATTGTGTTTAGAATTCAGAAATCATTTGCTTTAAAAAACGATCGAACTGGCTTACAAATACCCGTCGAGCGACGTTTTATATCGCAAATATGTTAAAAAGATTAGAATATCAATGTACATTTCACGTATTCTAAAGGACTTCAAATTAAGGTTCCAAGTCACTCTCCTATTCGCAAAAGTATAAATTGATATTTCAAAGTTTAGGATATTTTTTGGGGGTACATATTTCATTAAGAAGTGCACCAAATCGAGCCCATTTGGGGCTTTCTCGGCCTTAATTTGGATCAGCCCAAAATGTCCCAAGCAACAAGTCAGCTATCCCCTCTGCACAGTACGTACATATTACAGACTTATTTTTCTGCAATGCAAGATAGATAAAAGCATGTAGTAGTGGAAACTTTGAAAGTGCTTTTTGTATTTGTGAAGAAGCTTTTGAAAATTGCAAATGGACCTTGATTTCACACAACAAAGGGAACTCCTCTTAAAGTGTTCACATTGGGCTAGATGAATTCACATGAGCAAATTGCAATTATCACTTGTAGTTGGATTTTGAATTTATGGAGAGAAATGACAAATATCTGTAAAAAAAAATTAAGTGAAATATGATAAATGATTTTCTTTCAGTTTTTTCCTATTAATTTTCTATTTAGCTATCAATAAATAATGAATAACAACTATTTTTTCCCATTGTTTTGATAAATTCGAGATTTAAACACGAAGTCAAAAGGTGATTAAAGGAAAATTTTGCTTTAGATAGATGTTGTCACCATTTGGAATGTTAGATTAGGCACTTCAAGTGTGGTTATGTTGGGTAAGCATTACTCTCATGAGCAATTCAACATTTTTGGAGGGCTTTATATAGGCGATTCAACTTTTTTTGGATCGATTAAAACGTTGTGAGATCAGTTTGCTTGATAAACAAAACAAGTTCAAACATATTTTCAAAACTTGTTAACTTTTCAAACTAAATTTGAACAATCTATTATTCGGCTCGTTTATCACCCTAATCTAAGACTTGGGCTGCCTATGATTGTTGCATTAGGTTGCAAGCAATCATATTTGGTGAGTTGATATTGCATGTAATCAAACAAAATGATATACCGTAACACAAAAAAAAATAAAATGTTAGGGATGGTAATGGGTTGGGTGCCTGTCAGAGAACCTTCCATAGCCAATACCCAAACTCTATACCCATCTTTGCACCCATACCCAGTATTTGCCGCATATATCTCAAGGCTACTAATTTAAAAACTCAATCGGTATCAAGTAATTTAGGTATACCCAATGCCCAAATCTTAAAAAATAAAAAAAATTACAATTCAAATAAACAATTCACCATAGCACAACCTCGCATATTTCACAGCTCAACCTCAAAACACCACAGTCAACACATCAAACTCAAAGCCATCAAATTGGCAATTAAGGAGATCATAAAATAGCAAATGTAAATCAGTTTTTGGTAAAGTTCGGATATTCAGGTATAGAGGTAGTAAATCCAAACTCGACCTATATCTGACTAGGTGTTTTATCCTTTCTATCAAATCCACCCCATCAAACGGAAAATCAAGTAAAACCTATACTCAACTCCTGTTCGGCCAACAAGTTTAGGCAAAATTGTCATCCTAGCAAATGTGTATGTAATGACAATATTTGATAGGAAAAGGAAGGAAGAGAAAAAAGTTATACGTACATATAAATAGAGAGGTCCAACGCGTCAAAGAAGAATAAAGCCAAAGGAATGAAAGGTAAGAAAATGTTGCTTCAAATTCAATAATTTTTCACAGTGAAATCTCTCTCCAGCTCTTTGTCAATAACCAACAAAAAGCCTAAAAGGAACACCACCATATTCTTCTTTTTGGCTTGGAACACCACAAATTTCAATGGTCCCACGCGTCTCCACAAAAAGGAAGGCAATGCTATATATAATAACTAGAAAAATAGAAATCCCAAAAATTAGTGAAGTGTAATGTTATGTTTGAATGACTGTAATCTTGTGTAGGAATACGAGTTTCATTGGTTACTAGGAATGAGATTTATACTAATCTAATGGTTAAGATAATCTTATTCAAGTGTTGGGATTTATTCAAGATTCTTAATAAAAAAAAGATTTTAGAAAATGTATATACATTTGAAATTGCGTTCAACTTTCCAGAGATTGATTCAAGAATATAAGATTACTGCAAGATTGAGAGATATGAACTCATATTCTATTCACGCTTCATCCAAATGTTAAAACATAGAGGTCAAAATCACTTTCATATTCTTCGTCGAGAGTCTAAGCATCCAAACATAGCCTTCAATATTATTTGATATGACACCATACGTGAGATTATAAATTATTCACTCGTCTTAAGACAACCTCAACTATACACACATTTGTGTGAGGTTTACAATAATTACATAGCACTGAATAATTGCTCTGAATACATCATCTATTAAGCTCACATAACAATTGTAATCGATATATATAAAAAAATATTACATTAAATAATACTCAAATATAATAACCAATCAAATATGGTCACCTAGCAGTTTTGCTTAGTGTAGAGAACAATCTACACAATACCTTAATGGATCAGCAACATCTATAAATACTAGAAGTGGAGCACAATCACTCTTGTTGTGAGAGTTGCTTTGGTTTACTTCAAAATCAGTTCTAATGGAAGTAGAGTACTTAGTTTTGTTAGTGATGTTGATAATGGGGTTTCAAGTACAAGGGCAAGGAAGATTAAGAAATGGGTTTTATTCCTCTTCTTGCCCAAAAGTAGAAGACATAATAAGGTCCACTGTTGAAGCACACTTCGACAAGGACCCAACCATTGCAGCTGGCGTGCTTAGGCTTCACTTCCATGACTGCTTTGTTCAGGTGCTCAATCTTTGGCTATTGGTGGTGGAGTTATTTTCTTTGTTTTTTGACGTGTTTTCGGAAACAGAAATAAGGAAAATTTTGAAAACACTGGGCAAACATTTGTCATAACATTTGTTCATTTGTGTGGAAATTTTTTTTGATAACATGAGTGAGGCTCTGTTTGGTGGTGGTTCTAAAAAATTGCTTTTCATAACAATTTTTCGGAACTGCTTTGTAAACAAAGTTGCCCATTGTTGTATCAGATCTGTTGATGTGTAATGGATCTCAAGAATTAAACATCTCTCTCGTGGTTTCTGAAAAATTGTTCTTTTCAAAAACATTTCTAAAAACAAGTTTTGAAAACTGTCTACCAAACAAATTTTGAACAAGAAATATCTTTTAAAGTTTTCAAAACCATCAACCAAACAATTGTTAAAAGCCGTCAACCAAAATATTTTAGTACTGTTTCGGTGTTTCCTGAAAAGTGACGTTGACGGCCTCATATTGGTTCTTGTTTTCAACAATTGTTTTTCATGACGCTGTTCACGGAGAAAACAGAAAACAAAAAGAAAAAGAAAACTTTCAGAAAATCCCCCAAAAACAGTTGTTGTATCAGAAACCGTTTGTATACAAGAACAAAGTAACAGGAAATAGTTTACATACCATAATAAATCTATCTGGAAATTGAACACAGAACGACAACGATACTTGTTTTTGTTTGATGAGGTGGATCTTTCTATGTTGTTGTGTTAGGGGTGCGATGGTTCAGTGTTGATAACAGGAGCTTCATCTGAGAGAAAATGCCTTGCCAAATCTAGGCTTAAGAGGATTTGAAGTGATTGATGATGCAAAAACACAGCTAGAGGCCTTGTGCCCAAAGGTGGTCTCTTGTGCTGATATACTGGCATTGGCCCGTGATGCCGTTGTCTTGGTAAACTATTTCAACCCTACAATCTGGCCATTTCTGGTAGCTTAGCTTATTTTCTTAATTTTGCCCCCGCAATAGAAGCAGAAGCAGTGATAAATAACTGACAGATTCCAAAAAGAAAAAAAAAGAGTTAAAAGCTTCCATGAGAAGTGTGTGTTCCAATCGTTATTGTTTCATATTTCAGAGTTTTTTTTGGGTACTAGCGGCCGAAGCCCACGCAATGCGTGTGCCAAAAAAAAAATGAAAATAAAGAGTTAATGGATCGGAGAGGAAAGTGTTTGGGATTGGCCGGATGGCGGTCTTCAAAAAGATTTTGAAAAAAAAAAGTGGATCAGAGAAGGGAGGGTTTGGAATGAGGATTAGAGAGAATAGAGAGACAGCAAGATAATTTGTTTTTTTTTAACTATCTTTTTTATTTATGTTATTTTTGCCCTTACAATTATTTTAAAAAAATACTTGAAGTATTTGTAAAATGTAGACTTTTAGTTGTACAATTTGGGAAATCACAAATTGTGAGCCAACTTTAAAATGATGTTCACACCAAACTGATATATTGGCTTTTAATAATAGTATAGCAATATAGTTTTAATATTTCAGAGCGATGGCCCAAGTTGGGGAGTGCCAACAGGAAGAAGAGATGGGAGGGTTTCTTTATCATCCCAAGCCTCAAGCTTACCTTCTCCACTAGATTCAATTGGTGTGCAGAGGCAGAAGTTCATGGCTAAAGGCCTAGATGATCATGACATTGTTACACTTGTTGGTATATACTCCATTTCTCTTTCAATGTAGTCCATTTACAATCCACTTCAACTCAACTCGAGTTCGACTCATTAAATTTCGTTCGTGATCGACTCATTTCGTAAGCAAGCAAAATTTAAACACATTTTGAAGCTCGTTAATTTTTTTGACGAAGTAAGCACTAAGTTTTGATGCTGTTTTTTGGGATTTTTAGTGATTTTTCTTTGAACAAAAACTACAAGTTCATGGCCAAGGGCCTACATGATCATGACCTTGTTACACTAGTTGGTATAATTCTCCTTTTCTCCTTCAATAAGAGGTCTATTTAGGATCAACTCCAACTGGACTCGTATTTAACCTGTTCAAATCTCATTTGTGATGGACTCATTTTATAATGAGGCAAATTTTGAGCATATTTTAAAATTCATAAAATTTGTAACGTCATCAAGTCACTTAGTTTCAATTATGTTTTTTTGGATTTTTTTGTTTTTAGTCAATTTTTTTAGAATATATATATATATATATATATATATATATTAGGTGCGACAGGAACCTTAAAAAATAGAAAGATTAGACCAAGTTTAAAACACTCACTAAAAATTATAAAAGAATAGCCCCAAAAGGGGAAAATCCGCAGTATTTTATGCGTAGTGTGATCTTTCCACTTTGAATTGGACCCATAATCTGCTAGTTTGAAGCTAATTTCAGATTT
>BRYE01000001.1:11947957-11957957 GCA_030159115.1 Actinidia arguta var. hypoleuca
GGATATTGCCCTATTGACTGGAGCTAAAATTAAGGCTGCTGTTTGTTGGGTAATTGGAGTTGGCTGAATGAAGGCAACTTTTGGTGACAAAGATTATCCAGAAAAAGTAGTTTGTTGGTTACTTGGGGCACTAGTTGGTTGGTTGCCGCTCAACATTACGAACCGTCAGGTTAAGATATCTAGTCGAAGCTCTCAACCATTCTTATCCACCTTGTTGTGCAAGTCAGATTCTCCAGCCCAAGTTGGAGTCAACTGCCTCTGCAAGCAGAGTAGGAAGAGCCTAACATCCTCACAAAATTTACTTCTATACGTGCACTTAACAAGACCATAACTATCTTAAGCATCAAAAGGTCAAGTATGTGGATCGAATAAACAGTTCCATTGACAATTCCAATATGCTATATTGTACGGATACATACATCAAAAATCATACAACATAGAGACAAAACCAAGGAACTCTTGAGAAATAGAACCTAAACATTTGAAGTGGTCTCTGTTCATATATACATACATACTCTCGTAGATCTGCACACCTTAATTCCCACGACTACTCTCTTTCCTACACACCTTTACATAATCTCCTAGTGTCAAACTTCTGTCATTAAAAGTACAGCCATTTGGATAAAATTGTATTCCCTTGATTTAATTTTATATTACATACTTTGTTTCGCTTAATGCAGGGTATGCAGGGCCAGGGAAGTAAACTGAAAGACGACAAAGACGACGTGAGTGGCAGGCTTCAAAGTTCCATTTCTTTTTTATGACCAGGCAAAGGTAGCTCAGAAAGAAGCCAAAATAGCCAGGAGAGGTACTTAATGAAAGGGGGCCCCAGATAATTCAAGAGTAATGGGCCAAAGGGTTAGGTGCGTTAAGCAGTCGAGTCAATAAAATCCCCAAGGGTTAGGATCAAGGCCCCCTAAACCCGTGAGATTGAGGTAGAAAAATCTCTTCAAGCGAAGATACCAGCCAAAATATCTAAAGGCGGTCTTCTAAGGGGTGGCTGCTGGCTTAAGCCCCATTTGTCTGCATTTGAAGTAAGTCGTACCCCAACAGGTATAAGTTTACTTACGAATAAGAAAATGCCATAAATTATTGGCCGATAAGTATGCAGTTGTATCTTCATTTTTTTCCAGAACTTGGACACATATCAAAGGTGCTGAGGAGCGCAGGTACAAGAGTGTCCAAGTTTTGTGCCTTGCACTATATCCAGACAAGTGCACAACTCCTTAAAAGTGTCTTCTCTCACCAGCTACAAAAAACTTTCAGAGACATTCCTCGAAGATTTGCAGCAAGATATGACTATACTGAAACATCAACTGTGTTTTATTGATATCAGGCATCCACTCATAAACAATGGCGAGTGAAATATACAACCCCCCACCCCTGCCTATCTATCTATCTTACCCATTCTGACTTTCTATCCCTTGTGTTCTCGAGCACCAACTTCTCTGACTAAATCTTAAACCATAACAGACGAGACTCATTTTTTAATGGAAACATGACGCTTGACCTTGTTCAAGATTTCCTTAAACTACAATCAGGAATAAAAAACTAATAAAGAACATCAGATATGACAAAGCAGTTTATGCCGTAAGATAGAAAAGAGTAAAAATATGGACATATTAACTACCTTTTCTGTATATTGTCGGATGAAGACACACGATCTTGTTGTACACACATATTGATAACATCATCCACCTCTTGTCTTGACAGTTCATTTATGTCTTGAATCTAGAAGACCAAAGAGGTACTTAGCTATAACTTCAAAGAGAAAGCATAATAACAACAAATGAAAAGAACAGCCACAATCCTTTACAAACCCTATTTTACCTTGTTAAGAAGTAAGGATTTTTCATCAGCCGCTCTTTCAAGAGCAGTTGTCACAAAATTAAGAAATGAGAAATGAACCGAGTAAAGTCAGCGTGGGCTGCTGCTGTCCGGCAGCTGCCTGATAATCAGTGGGACTATCTGAAATCTGTGAGAAATCACAGTGGTTAAACAAGAAGCATCTGTTATATGTTACAACAAAATCAAGCCTGGAAATTCAGAGTGATACATAAGAAACCTATATTTTACAATCTCAACACTTGCCCATCTACCTGTAGTCTCACAGTTTTCTGTGTGACCAGAAAATAAAGATAAGAGCTCAGGCTAACGCAAAGACGAAATTTGTTCAACTCTGACTTTCGCTGATTCTGAGAATTGGAAAGGAAATGAAGAGGAAAAGGAAAAATCGTTAAAATATACATTCACGTCAAATGAACTCATCATCTGTACCTTCCCTATTAAACTGTCAATTTAAATGTGTTACCTCCGAAGCCTGTACAGATTTGGAAAAAGGAGGAGATTCTGAATCACCCAAGAAAAGAGCGTACATCATCCCAAAGAGCCCTTGAACAAAACCATACTTGCCACTCTCTTCATATGACCAAAACCTGCAGGATAAAAAAGATTCCTACAGTCAACTGCAGGCTTAAAATGGGAAACAAATTCCACAAAACAACGAACAGGACTAATTCAAGGGGAAAATAGGCAAGGGCAAGATGTTGACAGGAAAGTTAGATAACTTGGATGTTTTAAATGCTACTAGTTATAATTGTTTTTCCAATCTAAGAGAACTAAAAGAAAACATTATCCATTCACTGAAGAGTCCTGGACACATCTAAAGGGGACCATACCTTGCTTAGTATACCAACAAGATTCAGCTGCTCCATTATCAATTCATCAGCTCCAGACACATCTTCCCGAAGAACTTGATCAAAGAGAAGTTGTCGCCCTTGGACAAAATCCATTACTTCCCGGACAATTTTATTCTTTACCTATTAGATGTCCAGGATTAACAAAAATAATGTTGAAATAACCCTTTAAAAAACAAGCAAAGAGGCATGAGGAATAATAAGAAACAAAAATGATCATGTCTTACTGTAATATCTCAAAAACCAAAGGAAAGAGCAAAAATAAGTTCAATAATTGGAAGGTTTAAAAGAAGTTCCTTCTATTTCTTAGGACAGCCAAACAAAGACTAAATTGAAGTCCAGTGATGACAAATATCTAAATAGAAGTGATAACACCATGATATATTAGCTTACAAATGAAAGAAAATAAAAATTGAGCCAATAAAATTTATGAAGCACAAGCAGGGGTAGAAGCAAAGATAAGAAAGAGTTGTACATAAGGATCATGAAATAGTGACTAAATGCAGAAACACATTTATGCAACGAAGAATAGGAGTCAATGAATTCCACTAACACTCGAGTGGCACAGTACATGCTAAACGCAAGGCACAAAGAAGTAATCAAGAACTGCAGGTGATGACAAACACGGAAAAAAGAAAATGGGTAAATCTGGAATTGTAGGAGCACGATCGAGCATAAAAGCTAAAGACTCACTAGAATAAGTAAATCCACCTACAAATTTCTCCCCACAATTTCAGAAAAAGGCCTCGTTCTTGCTATAATTCAGCGTAGAAACGCTTGGAGTACAATCTTTGGCCTTTAGACTTTTTTCAGCGACTTCGCCCTTTAAGAAAAGAAGGCTCTTGCTTTATTTAGTCACTATATGTGTTGTCACACAGCTGCCCACCTAGAGGAGCCCCTTGCTCTGTAGTATCCAATATCTCTTTTAGTTCAGCTTCTTTTCTTTTGGTTCGCTTTTTTTTCCAATTGATAGCTTTTTTCCAATTGAGCAGCCCGGGGAGGCACATTCCGGAAAAAAACAGATGTCGATTTAGAGAAGTTGCATGATTCAAATACTCTGAGTATCGTATAAAAAGATTAGCCACTATGTCCACATTGAATTCATAATTCTACATAAGTTTAATGGGGGCAATGCAGTAATGAAAAGCTGAGACTTTTTGGTTTTCTCATTCTTGGTTCAAAACGTTCAATTGAATGCAGGATTCCGAAATTTTAATATTTCATCATTACAACCCTTGAACTCATGTTTTTGGAATTCATGGGATAATTATGGTGAGAAATGGGCGAGAAATGGAAAGAAGAAAAAGGGCAAATCTGAAATTTCAGAATCATGATTATGGGAGAATAACTTTCAGGCTTGATTTGTGTTTATTTATCTCACGAGACTTTAGTAGGAAGGGATATTTTGGTAACTTCATCAATTTGGTCGTGAGTAGTGAGAATAGTCCATGGTCATTAATTGAGTCATATTTATGTATTTGAGTTCTAATTGTTCTAGAATATTTAAAAATAAATATTCTTAGCATCTAAATTCAAGTCCTAGTCGTTATAGTGGTAAGAGAGTGTTTAACATATAAAACCATCTCCTGCAGATCGTGCTATTTTAATCGGACTAATTCTATATTTTAGTATGATACAATGTCAAAATGCTATAATTTGACAGATCTGCTCCAACACTATATGGTGCTATTTTCTAACAAAATCACCTTTTCACCATACGATGCAATAGTAGGTAACTAAATATATGTATTTGCGATTATTTAAAAGTACTCTTTTTAAATATAAAGATTAATAATTTAAAATTCATCCGTACCTAATTATATGTATTTATATAAATGCAATAATGAGTAATTTAAAACTTCATTTCATTAAAATAAATTCAAAGATACATATAAAACACTCTCAATCATACCCTTCGAAATGATCTCATCAAATATTTGTGATCAGGACACGACAAGGAGAGAAATTAATTGAGGGTGTTTGCTGTATATTTGGATTCTTGGAATGCTTTGAAATTGTAATTTGAATAAAAATAGTTTTTTAATTTAATTAAAGTGAAATAAACCAAAGAAATGCATAAATGACATATTTGTGGGGGTAATATAGTCCAATCCATGAATTCAATGGCCAAATATTGATCGTGCTAAAATTTTGCATGGAAGCTCCTACGTACCAAAATTGGCACGAAATATAGCATCATGCTATGTTTGGCACGATTGACAGAAGAAAGTGCTGCATAGCATTGGCACAATTATGTGAGCACTGCTGGAGATTCTCTAAATATGTTATAATCTTTCTTTTCAAAAGAGAGACTTAAAAGTTATGAGAATTTCTTAGTGTGAATTTGGCTAACCCTTGCATGGGTAAAGCACCTCTTTCCCTCTCTGCTTCTTCTCACCTTTCTGCTTGGCACAAATAGTGCAAGTAATATTCTTGGATTACCAAAAAGTGTTCTTTTCGATCCCAAAACTATACCAAACCATACCCAAATCAATCCTAATCCCTTCTCCATCCTCAGCCATAGACATCAAGACCCTAAAGTACTTGCTGTTTTGGAACTTCAATAGCCCTGTTTTAAAGATCCAATAACCTGCAACTTCTGAAAATCAAACCAAAGATAGCCTTGTTACATCTAGAAAAGAGAAATTGTTCTCCTAGATCCCAAAACCTAGAAGCTTCCTGCAACAAAAATCTGCCACAAATCCTACTGTATGCAGGCTGCAATACCCCAAGTTATCTAAAACTGTTCTACGTCAGCAGGTGTTGAAGAAGTTCAAAGATTTAGACACAAAAGCAACCAGCCATGGTTAAAATGGGAAATATGTGCCTGGGGGTGGGTGGTGTGAAAGCAATCTCACAACATGATGTAACAATTTCAACAACAGGAACTAATCAAAAACATAAACACAACGTGCATAGAAGCATGAAGTTGAAAGATTATATCATAAGTAAGTCCGTATGTAGGTATATGTGGATTATGTATGTAGATATAGAGTAATAGAGTGCAGTAACAATAGTTAGTAATCACTCTTTTTAAACGTAAAAATACTGATTAACCATTTCCAATAAGCATACTTCAAAAACGTAAATAATGAAGAGGGAAAAAACAAGTTTAGTGAGGAGTGTAGCTTTCAATTCCGGAATCCAATATGTTTTGTAGTTTTGGTTTTGTAGAGGGATGCATAAATTCATTTTGTATTATAAACCATCCAGAAGAAACTATTCCATTCCTTTACGACTCCATTTTATCTCTAGCTAATACATGGTGCTCTAATGAATCAACCTTGTTGCCATATCAGAAAAGAGGTGTTGGTTCCACAAGCCACTAATTATGGAGCAAGGAGTGTCAATTCCAGAGTAAGAAACATGCCAAAAAAGGAAATTCTAACAAAAGAGTAGATACATGCATTATTCACAAAAGGAAGATGCTTAAACCTTGAGAAAGAAGCATTTGAAAAGGACAAATAGAGACTGACCTCAAAGAACTCAGATGCATCAATCAATGAAGTCAATGAAAACACTAATCTCAAAATCAGAGCTATTATCATTCGCCTTTTGTCAACATCCACAGATAAATCTCTTCCAAAACTATGATCAATGCACCGTAGACTTCCCTGTTACAATATGTAGCTTAAAGTACGTAAATTAAATGAACTGGATGAGATTACACATGAACAATACCTTAACCTGCATGTTGATTTCCCTGCATGACGCAATGCGTTCCAAACACCCACAGAGAACAGAACCTGGGCACCTGATTTCCCATATTTGTGGCTAATTCTCAACATTAGAGCAAGTTCTGCCTCAAGTGTACAAACTCGCTGCAACGAATCCAATGAGCGTCCACCATCCTAAAAGGAAGAGGGGAAAAACCCACTTTATGCTGGGAGGATGAATGCAAAATAATGACATGAAAAAAAAAATGAAAAAATGACTAGAAAGATAACTTGCCAGCAGACTGTACAAATAATAACTTAGCAAGTCCATACCTAACAAAGATTAGCACATAGGAAACTCATCCCAAAATGATTTCATAGAGAAAACCAACATATTGAAATCAACGATTACAAGATTATCTAAAAATACTCTTTAACATAAATCCAATACAGCAAAGAAGCAAGTTATTCAGTGAGAATAGCACAAATGCAGTTACTAAGATGTATGCATTATGAGAAAAAAATATGTCAGAATTAAATATGAATATATTCTTTAGATGTTAGAAGTAGCACCGATTAGGAGATAAAATGGGAAATAACAGCTAAACGGAAACCCAAAGGCCATTTCTGCAGCCACCATTACTTTCAGCACATGCCAAAATACGAAGCACGACTCCAAACAAACTCAGGTATTTCCACAAGAGGATTGGACACTAGTTAGTCTGTGGAAGCTTACAAGCATGTATGCGCTAATATTACAGGCATGAAAGAAAACTACAGTTGTTGGCTTCAAATTGGATCACAAACACGACGACTTAATCTAGATTCTAGACCGCGTTACAACAGTCAGCAGGGAGAAATTACAATTTTGCAAAAATGTTATAAGCTAGATCAAAAGATAACAGTGTTTTCTTTTCAAACTTGTCAAATGCAAAGGTGAAACATTAGCATCTTAAGAAACAAAATTACCATAAGATTATGCATCAAAGTAGAAAAGAACTGGAGCCTATTGAATTTTCATCAAAAATTAAAACATTTTCAATTTTCAGCCTTAATGATGCAAACAAAAGGTGATTATGGTAAAGCAAAAAATCTGGATACCTTCCCGATCTAGATAGCGAGCAACCAGGATACTAGCCATCCCGGAAAAAAAGAGCAACAACAACATTTCTTAAGAAAAGAGAGAATAAAAAAAGAAGTTATTTCATGCAAGGAACTCTCACCTGGTAAGAAAGATTGCTGATGCTCATAAAGCAAGACCTGAGGAAACCTCTACTCTGACGTTGGCTTAAGAAAAACTTTTCATAGTCAACACAAATCAATGCATCCAGGACATATAATGATATTGTCTTCCCAGATTCACTGCCTTGAATAGCATTCTTTGTAACCTGAATGTCAAAATGAAAAAGTAAAATGAAATATTGTAGTTATAAGCAAAAGAGGGATAAGCAAGCATAGGCAATTGAAGTACATATATAGCAAGTCTATACTTTCTAGTTACATTTTTATGGAGGACATAAATAAAGGTAATACATCGATACTATGAAACACAACTCATTTTGAATCTCAAATCGATCTCCGGCTATCTACGGTTGAAATTTAATTGAGCGAATCCAACGGTTGAGATTTCACTTAAGATTATTTTTCCCCCCTAAAAATATCACTTCCTTCTTCAAGGTGTAAAGCTCACAAAGGTTTTGATCCAATGGACAAAAAACCTCTAAAGTTGGGCATATTTTTCTATCCATTTGATCATTTTTTTTAGTTGGATTTGTTCCGCTCGATCCCTGCTCCAATTTCAATAAAGCTCATTTAAAATGTTGCATACTCAATTAGTGTGTCCAAAAATGAAATAGTTTGATTACGAAACAAAACAAATCCTTAACTAATACGAAGCAATCAGCTCCTTACACAATTTTCATGGCCTTTGTATATTGCAAATTACTTACAACAGTAAAGAGTAAAAGGACAACAATATAAAAATCTAGCGGGCATGATTAAAAGCCTAATTATATATCAGAGAAGTGAACAGGCAACAATTTAAGAAGAAACAAACTGACAATTTGAACATCCTGATCATCCAGTGAAATCGGGGAAGAATCCGGAAGCCTGACTTCTCTCAATTGGACCTGAGCTCGATCTGAGGGCTTTGGAGGCTGCCAAAAATAAAAAGATCTTAAGTCTTTGAACATCGGTCACAAGTACTGGCTTTGCAACAGTCACAAGAATCAGACAATAAATTTCAAGTCTGTTTTCGCAAAACTTCTTGATACATAAAGAGGTGTGTATATAGATATATCAATGTGGCATGGGTGTATGCATATATTATACATATACATCCATGTGAATAATAAATACCCATCCAGGAAAGGGCCACAAGAATACAAATCTAAGAAACGGGCACAAGAATCAATAAACTTCATGGGACACAGTGTTTGCATATACATAAGCATACATACATACATAGAGAGAGAGAAGGATAGAGAGAGGCGCGTGAATAACAAACACCCATAAAAAAAGGGGTCACAAGAATACCCAACAAAGAATGGTCACAACAATCGCACCTGTGTGAGCAATACATATGCGTACATGTATATATATATATAGAAAGATTGAGAGAGAGAGAGAGAGAGAGAGAGAGAGAGAGAGAGAGAAAAGGGGGTGATGAGAGGGGAGATTGGAGAGAGGAAAGAGAGCGGCGAATGGCGAGCATGAGCTCGATCCTCTGAGAAGGCGAAGGAGGGGTTGGGCCTAGGAGGGAAGATTCGATGGTGGAGAGGAGTTGCTTCGGGTACACCATTGTTGATTGATCGCTGGTGTTTGAACCCATAGAAGAAGCAGGCTGACATTGGGATTCGTCGTGAGAGAGAGCAGGGCGGGAAAAGTCCTAGTTGAGGACTGGGGTTTAGAATGTTCCAGGAAAATATAACGTTGGGTAACGAGTGGCTTGGCATTTGGGAGACAAAAACCCCCTCGGGACTCACAACTCTCAGTTGAAAACAAAAACAAGGGCAGTTTTGATATTCAGAAAAAATTGTGCGTGGTTCCATCAAATGTCCGAGTTGAAAACAAAAACAAGGGCAGTTTTGATATTCAGAAAAAATTGTGCGTGGTTCCATCAAATATCCGCGTGGCATCATCCGCTTCCTGTTCAAACACACCCTGTAATTAATTTCCATATTGGTATTTCCATGGGGAAGGGGATACAAATAGCATAGGATTGAATATGTTAAAGTTTAGGGTTAAATTTGGATAATGATTCTATTTTCTTCAAATGCGCTTGATTATAAAAAAATTACCTTGGATTCCTCAAATGTCTTGCCACATAGAAAGCCATTTAGATGGTTTCACCTAGCAAGTATGAAAAATAGAGAAATGCTACATTTACAACAAAATTTTACAACTTTTTTTACAACATTCCAAAACGACGTCGTTTTGGGTAAAAAAATAAAATCCCCCAAATCACACCCCTCCTTCTCCGTTTTTACCCTCCCTCGTTTCTCCCTTCCTTCCCCATTTCTCACCTCCTCCACCACAAGCAACCTTTTTCGCCGTAGGCCACCACTATCGCCGTCGCTCTTGCCGTTGGAGCTCGGGTGGCTTGTGTTCGGTGTATTCTCCAAGACACTCCAAGCCCTAGGTCAGTTC
>BRYE01000001.1:11977957-11982957 GCA_030159115.1 Actinidia arguta var. hypoleuca
CATAACTCAACCATAAATCACGACCAAATAGTACTTAAAAGCAAATTTTAGATCCATCATAAGTAAAAAATTGTACTAAAATTCTCTATTTCTCATACATACTTTATTAGGAATAAACATTATCGTCTTGGTTAAAAGTTAAAACAGCAAGTCATATAAAATATGTTGAGAATCATATATTATTTTAAATAAAGGCCTAACCTTATAGTTGATCTCTAGAGTTAACTCTTTGAGTGTTATCTATTGGTGAGTGTTATGTAGAATTAATCATTTCAGTTCTTGGTGAGTGCTACATAACAGAATTATACCCTTTAGGGATACCCTTTAGTGGGTGCTACATAATAAGTCATTTACTCATATAACATTAAGTCGTTAAATATTTGTCAATGACATGTATCCATACTTACAAAAACTGGATATAGGTAATCTAGACATAAAATGCACTCCCACCAACCTTTGGGCTTAAATTCTTTTGATGTGTGCTACATAATAGATCATTTAACTATGTAATATTAAGTCATAAAATATTGGGTGGTGATACGTATTTATACTCTCGACACTTGGTATGATTCGTCTAGACTTAAAAAACACGTCCATCAATTTTTGTGTTTAAATACATAAATGGCTGACCACTTAAGAAATATTAAACTTGAGACATAGGAGTTAAAATTCATAAAATCCTAGGTCTTTGTTAGTCAAATCAACTTACTTGGGTATAATCCATAATTAAACTTTCTATTTAATTTAATATTTTAAAAACATTTATACATTCATCCAATAAGTTAAACAATAAATGTATATACCTTTAAAAGTGTATTACTTGTTAGTAAAAACGAAATTTAAACCATATACAAACTAGGTCTTGTATAAAAACTTTAAACGTACCAGCCAAAGCTTAAACCTACCAACAGTGATAAACCTTCATCTCGTTCTTCTGCCAGCAGCCATTAACACACAGAGAGAGGTGCTCAAGCGCGTGTATATATATAGATAGATAGATAGATAGATAGATAGAGAGAGAGAGAGAGAGAGAGAGAGAGAGAGAGAGATGGTCGAGAACTAGTACGAGATTGACCTCGGGAATCTCATGGCCTTCGACCCTCACCACCATTTACCATTTCTTCCCTCTTCCATGTTAGGCTTTTCTCTCCCTCTCTCTCTCTCTGTCTCACTTTGAGGGCTCTAGTATTTGATTTGTCTAGTTTATTTGTTTTAGTCTAATTTTCATGCCGAAAAGGGATTGAGTGGTCTCGCCCTGACTGATCACGTTTGTTCTTCTTTGTAAGTCGCCCAATTCATTACCGATGACAAATATCGAGTTTAAAGAGTAATTCTAGACTGTTAGTTGTTCATCTCTAAATTTTTACATATTCTGACTGTTAGTTGCTCGTCTCCAACCTACCAACACCCTTCAATACATATTTATTTTCATATATATATATGGAGTTAAACTTTAATAACGTTTTTGAAAGATGAGGTTGTAACTTTTCTTTTTTGGATGTTTTTAAAGTGGTGCTGATAATATTATACAATCAATTAATAATAAATTTATAAATAGGAGAGAGATTTAGATAGTAAATATAATAACTGTCTCTTTTAAAAATCAATATCTGACCTATCAATATTTATATAAATATGACGATTTATAAATGGGTTATAATATCACGTGACAATAATCATGTATCACTGTGGATTTTTTCTGCTTTAAACAACGGCAAGGGGACACATTTGCTATTTCTGTAAAACTTGGTGTACATATCTGTCTTAACTGAAATATGCCTTCTTCCGTTCTAATTTAAGAACTTCCCGGCAACAAGTGTGGTCTTCCCCCAAAGCTTAGAAATATCTGCGATTTGAATTTTTAGAGAGAGAGAATGGGAGCAGTGAAGATCTGCACCGCCATGGAAGATGGGAGCTCAGAAATCCCCTTGTCTTCTCTCACCGTCGACCACACTCTCTCTCTTCCCGAAATGACTCCTCACATCATGTTCGCTCCCCTCCCCTCCCTCCCTCTCTCTCTCTCTCTCTCCACACACAGACACACACACACACACACACAGAGACATATGGATTATAAATTCAAATTGATTTGTGAATGAGTACGCTTAGCTAAGAAATTCTGTTTTTTGTTTTTGTTTCAATTTCAACTCTGTGAATAGCGTTTGGATGCGGAGAATCTGATGGATAGGGGAATGAAAATTTATTTTAGGTCTTAAATCATTCTATATTGGTGTGTTCCAAGTAGAACGAGAACATTATCATCGGTTCAATTGAGCGTAACTTATGGAAACGATGATAAAAGACTTTTAGAAAATAGGTAGTTCCGATTTTAATTTTCTCCTCCTCCTCCTCCTTCTATTCTTTCGGTTTGAGCTTCTTATTCTGCAAATAGTGTTTAGTTGCGTGGAATCTGAGGAATAGGGGAATGAATTTTTGGTCTTAAATTCTATATTGCTTTGTTTAGGTAAAACTGAGAAAATTGAACTTTTTTAAGCAAATGGTAATAAAAGACTTGGTTGTTCTATATTCTTATTTTGGAAAATATATAATATATAATATTCAATTTCAATTTTCTGTTTTCGTATGGCTTCTAAGCGGCCAAACAAGTTATATGAGTTCCTATTTGATGTCATCTTCAGTTTAATTTGTTTCTTCTTCTTCTTCTTCTTTTTGTTTGACTATGTTGGTGGCCCCTCCCCCTTCTTTCCCTTAATTGTTTTGGTCAAATACTTACATAAAAGAACTATGCAAAGATCTATTCAAGAAATGGTTGAAATTGGACAATTCTCACTTCTCTGTTGAGACCGTTTCTTGACTCTTGAGGCATCATGAATCTTTGTGTGTATTTTTTCCCGTCATTTATTTGGTTATTTTTGTGCAACTTTTCCTGATGAACTCAAATTATATGAAATATATATCTAAATTTTCCAAAACAGAAATCTATAAAATGCTTAAGCTGTAGCCGGTAGGTGTTGCAGCTTTCATGCTGTTCTTAACTAAATTGTCTTTTTCAAGTATTGACTAAGGAAAGAAATAATAATTCATCCTTGCAGTATTGAAGGTGTTAGTGAGGGAAGAATATGGAAATGTAGTAGATATTACAGTTAGATTGTATGGCCCCAATACCGAATATGTCATCAATAGGGAGCGGGAATTGCAGGTGAGTTCCTGTGGGTTCTTCTCGTTAGAAGTAGTTGTTATGGATTGATTATCCATGTAATAACTGGAACTAAACATTATATAGGGGCTAACTTTTCTAAGATGTATTGCTTTGGTATATCTTGTTTCTAGAAATAATACAAGCTTCCCTTTAATTTTTGGTTGTATGTCACTTCTTTTTAGTGGTGACTACATATGCAATTGTTGTTATGAATTGAATTCTTTTGCTTAGAGCGGAATTCATAAGAGAATTTTATACTGGAAAATTGGTGAAGGAATTCGAGATACTGATTTCATTATCTTTAGTTCCTTCTTTTTTCATTTCTCACATTCTACCGTCGTTTTCTTCAATTACCTTACTTAAAAAGTTATTGAATTATGTGCTCAAGTTGATTGAATTAAGAGCACTAAGTTATTCTTAAAGCTACTAGCTTAATTCTACTTTGTTTGATTTCTGAATAGATTAAAAAGATTTTCATCCATGGACCATGGTAACTTTGTGAAAATGCTGTACTTTTGTTTATTTTATTCCTAGATATAAACAACTTTTCTTTAATTTGAGTATTCTCATTTCATGTAAACATACATTGTTTAATCATGCTCATAATAATATGATGTTATTATAGAAGTTATACGGTGCTTCAACGACCAAGTATCAACGATTCAACATACTTGGGCTAAAATTTTTCATACAAGGTAATAACATTGTCGGCTTTTCTCTAGAAGAGTTCTACTCACTGTTTCACTAGACTCATAAGTTTCATAATCATGGAAAAAGATATGATTTATTTGAAGCATGTGGGCTATTGTTTGTTTGCAAGTTAAAGATGAAACCTCTTGTGTGATATTGTTAAATAGATGGTATCATACTCGTTCTACTTCAGCAACCAATTACAGGTTAAGTAGTACATCCTAATTTAATAATTGCCTCGTATTTTGTTTAGGCCATTAGATATCTCTCAGCTGCAGGATTTGGTGCCAAGTTATTTGGAGTTTTTGGAAATGGCATGGTGCAATCATTCTTAAATGCAAGTACATTAGTTCCAACTGGTAAGTCTTCAAGGATGTTTTTTTTTTGACTGAGATTCAAGGTGGATTTATTAGACAACGAATTTGATATCGTATGTGTAGAATCTGGCCTTTGAAGACTCCCTCATAGCATTTCGAGACACAAGACAACAGATGAGAGAAAGAAAGAAAGAAAGAAAGAAATCATTAAATCACTTGAGAATCTCTACTTGATTGCTGTTATAAGCTACTATAGTTGTAGCTGGTCCACTTTAAAACCGACTTCAAATTCCATAGATGATTTTTCTGGAGTGTTAGTGTACTAATTTCTAAGGAGGAAGCCATAAATTGTTATTCACAACTGGCGTCAACTGTTTTCTGTTGTTAATGCCTACATTTTTCAGTGGATGACATTTGACGTTTGAAAAGAATAATATCATTATTTTATCTCATATTCATATACTTTTGTGGATTTCTTAAACTAGGTGGTTTTGTTTTTGGAAGTCCATTAACTAATACAAACAGCTGACCAACTTATTAGCATTTGGTGCTTTGGAGCCTTTTACTTTCTTAAAATGGGTACACAAGTGTCTAGTTTCAAAGTGCATTTCCAACACTTGATGCAGTAAGAATGTTGAAGTTTCACATATATGTTTTTCTTGATTTAATAAATCAAGAATTTGATTTGGTTTCTTTACTTGTGCTTTCTGTTTATCTCTCTCCTTAATTCACATTTTAGTGTTCCCTCTTTCTTGGCTCTATGGTTTGATGTTACTGATCAACCCTAATTTGCATAGTTTTGTGCCAGTCGAAGCACAAGTTTAAAGGCTTCC
>BRYE01000001.1:12022957-12035457 GCA_030159115.1 Actinidia arguta var. hypoleuca
TTATTTATGTTAGATACAATATTGAATTTGCAAGTGGTTGACAAATATAAACCTTTGATTTACAAAGAAACAAAGCTTTATACAATCTTTTTGTAAAAAAATAACATTGTTGAATATGAACCTTTTATTTTACACAAAACCCCCCTATTGTAATGCATTTTATTTATCAAAACACCATCATTATATCTATGTAGTTGATTTTTTAATATAATTTTTTCTGCAAGACTATTTATTTTTATAGAGTATTCATTTCTCTTCCTACCTACCTACCTCTCTCTCTCTCTCTCTCTCTCTCTCTAACCCTCACTACTAGCCATTAATACCTCTCTCTCTCTCCTTGAATTCCTGGAAAATTTGTTGCATTCAAGAAAAATGAAGGGAAGCATAGAAAACCCATTGCACTTGAAGTCACTGAATCACATATCCATAGTTTGTAGATCAGTTAAGAAATCTCTTGATTTCTACCAAAATGTTCTTGGCTTCTTCCCCATCAGGAGGCCTAATTCCTTTGAATTTGATGGAGCTTGGTACGTTTTTTATTTCTTAAAACTATTTATAACATATTAAGAAAAATAATTTATTTTTTTGTAAGATTTTACTGATGGTATTGATCTAATTAAAGGTCTATTTATATGCATGCAGGTTATTCAATTATGGTATTGGGATACATCTTTTGCAATCAGAAGACCCTGAAAATATGCTCAAGATTAGCCGGATTAATCCCAAGTAAAAACCCCCTCACTCTCAATTTTACTGTCCCGGAATTTAGAATTTAGATAAAGAAAAGTCCTCAGAATTGAAAATGAATGGTTCAAATTCACTTGAACATGTGAATCCCACATGACCAATTGAATCTGAACTGTTCATTTTGAATTTTGAAAAATATTTTGAGGACCAAATTATGGAACTATTAATAGTGCTTCTCTCTTGTTGTGGTAAAAATCTGGGAGAGCAACCAACAGTTAGAGTTGCTCCTCGGCCTCGGCACTGGACCTCAGCTAAACTGGGGCGACCTGCACAGCAATGAATCAAAAGTAATCGGCCGGGGTGAGGCCGCTCAAAACTCCTCCGGCGTGTGTATCAAACCAAAGCGATCAGGAGTTAAATTAAGGCAGTATGGAGAGCACGACAATAAGTGCGTGTGGTGCCTGTGTTGAGCGTACCTTTTGGTTGTGGGGGAGCGGCCTTTATATAGACGGGAGAACTGAGTCGTGTCAGTGTAATATGGCGAATTCTTCGGAAGGATAAGCATGGAATGATATCCCAATTAAATCTGGAGTTCAATCTGGAGGCTGCCAACTGGTGATCATTCCGGATTTATAGGCGACGTTGTGGAGTTGGAGTCTATTGGACACAGTCCTCTTGTAGAGGTGAAACTCTTTATGGAGATGGACTTCAATCAGGTTAGGAGTCCCGTGATAGCAGATCTCTAATGGAGATGGGAGTCCTTTTGGAGAGAAGTCTTAGAAGGAGACGTCTTTGCATTGGGCGAGGTAAATAGTCTATGCATTGGGGGCGAGGTAAATAGTCTATGCATTGGGCGAGGTAAATAGTCTCGCCCTTTTGGGCGACATGCTTGGCTCGGAACATCTGTTGGTTCGAATTATTTCACATCAGTAGCCCCCTACTCAAAAGTGTCGAGATATTTGGGACCTTTGAGTAATATCATTAGAAGTTATGGACCCGTGTGGGTGCGTATTAAATGTGCCTTTTTCTCGGTTTGACACGTGGATGGGGCATTAAATTTTGCAGTAGTTTTTTGGAGAAACAAGGCGGCGCCATGATTACCTTTGGCGGGATTTGATGGCTCGGGGTTCAAGTTTCAAAAAAGAATTTGAATAGGCGGATTAATCTGGGCCATTAAAGCGGATGAATCTCAACCATCACTTTCCTTATATATAAGGAACCCTAATCATTTACTTTTACCCTTTTGCCGAACCAACATCACTCTCTCTCCTAGCTCTTGCTTGTGGTTGTTCTTCCTGTTCTTCCTGCCTTAAGTCTCCTTGCTTCTGCCTGTGAACTTTGCTTCTTAGCACAGTAAGTAATCGTTCGCTCTTTCTTTTTCTTAGTTGTATGTCCAATAGGTCTACAGTGAGTCCTACTTTGGATTCTTTGCCTTCGTGGATCTCAGACCATTTAGGAGAAGGTTCGTCATACGTAACTGACGAGGTTAGACAGTCCCCTAGGTCCCCAATGGAAGATCCATCCGTTGCCGAGGTCGTCCCTCTAGGTGACGTTCATCCCTCTATAACTAAGGAACACAACACTATGACCCTTGAGGAGCTCGGCTCATTAAGGGAGACTTATTCATTTCCTCAGGGCGTTCAGCTCAGACTCCCTGAAGAGGGCGAGACCATACTTTCTGCTCGCCCTGACGAGGTAGCTTTTTACGAGGCCGCCTTTCCCGCGGGCCTCCGTTTTTCTATTCCTTTAATCATTAGGTCAATTTTGCTTTTCTACAAAATTTGTCCTGCTCAGCTCGTCCCCAACGCGTGGCGCAGTATCGTCAGCGCCGTGTCGTTGTGGCGAGTTCACAAGTTTGTGATGACCCTATCCGAGTTTAGGAACATTTTTTCCCTCACTAATAATCCTAAGCCGGACCAAGGGTGGCTGTAATTCAAGGCGAGGTACAAGAAAACTGTCCTTGGAGGATACCCCAGCAACGTGAAGGGGTGGAAAAGCAGGTTCTTTTTTGCTTCCGGGGACAAATGGGAGCTTTTTGATGAAGAACCTCGGGAGGGAGTACCGCGGATTCCGAGGTCATGGGGAATTCCAGGTCGGTTTTTATTTTGCCAGCGTTGGTTTATTAATTGAATAGATCGGTATTAACATGGCTCTCTTTTCAGATAAACGTTGCAACGAGCTGCCTACATTGCTGTCGTTCGAGCAGGAATTCTATGATCAAATTTCCAAGTCGGTGGCGGATCGTGGGAGATACAATGTCCCCATGATTTTCAAAACCAAGGCTTTTAGTCGGGTTTTCAGCTCGCCTGGTCATACGGAATCAGGATTGGAGGGCGATCGGGGGGAAAAATCTGAGACCCTGTCCTTGAATTTTGCTCAGCGTTGGGATCGAGCTCGATCTCGACATCAGAATCCTGGTCGGATTCCGAGCTATCCCCCGAGCTTAGATCGGATGGTATAAACCCTTGCTACCTTTGTTGATTTTTTTTACGTCTGATATATATCTCCTTTTTTCTTTTTTGCAGCAATGTCGAGGAGAATCAGTCTTAAGAAGCTCGGCGAACGGGTGGAGAGAGCCCGAGGTGAGAGTTCGTCCCAAAAATCCGGTCCCCCTCCTGCAAAGGGGGTGGTCATTGGCGAGAAGCGTCCAGCGGATGAACCTCCCTCCTCGCCGAGCAAGAAGGCAAAATCTGGAGATGACTCCAAAGGCAAGGGGCAAGCCCCCATTCCCGAGTCAAAAAAGAAATCTGTTCCAGTACGTCATCCAGCTGTCTCTTAATGGTGAACCTTTTGATCTTCAAACTTCACAGATTTGGCACCACGTCATCCAGTACGTCACTTAATGTCCTGATTCCGTCATTGTCAAATTGCCGGGCATTGTCTGAGATAAGAACCTTTGGAATTCCAAATCGGCAAATGATACCTTTCCAAACAAAGTTTTTCGTATTCCTTTCCGTGATTCTGGCCAGTGGTTCAGCTTCTATCCACTTTGTGAAGTAATCAATAGCTACGATCAAGAACTTCCTTTGTAATGGAGCCCGAGGCAAAGGCCCTAGTATGTCGATTCCCCATTGGGCGAATGGCCAAGGGCTGGTAATTGGCACCATCTCGGTATGGGGAAGGTGGTTGGATGGAGCAAACCTCTGGCATTTGTTACACTCCCTGGTGTATTTCGCTGCATCCCGTCCCATCTGGGGCCAAAAGTAGCCTTGGCGAATTGCCTTTCGTACCAGCGATCTTGCTCTTGAATGATTTCCACAGATACCTTCGTGGATTTCTTTCATCACATACTTGGCTTCTTCAGGTCGGAGACACCTTAGGAGGGGACCAGAGAAAGATCGTTTATATAAAATTCCATGTAGTAGGCAGAACCTTGCATATCTATGGCGAACTCGGCGAGATTGGAGTTTATCTGCTGGTAATGTACCGTCTCGAAGGTACATGGCGATCTCATCCATCCAGCTCGGATTTGTTTCTGTCGTAAAGACGGGTTTGGAGACCTCAATGCTTGGTTTGGACAAGAATTCCAATAGTATACTTCTGTCTGATATAAAATGAAAAGTTGAAGCAAGGTTTGCTAGGGCGTCTGCTTTTCTGTTTTTCTCTCTGGGGATTTGTCGAATGGTGAACCTTTTGATCTTCTGAGTTAAGCATTTAACTTCATCCAAATAAGCTGCCATTCGTACATCCCTAGCGAGGTAATCTCCCTGAATCTGGTTAGCCACTAGTTGGGAGTCGCTGTAGGCTTCAATTGATTGAACTCCCAATCTTGTGGCGACCCGTAATCCGGCGAGGAGAGCTTCGTACTCTGCTTCGTTATTGGTGACTTTAAACCCAATCCGTATGGCGTATTCCATCTGTTCACCTTCCGGGGTTTGCAGAACAAGCCCTGCACCGCACCCGTGTTGATTGGAAGACCCATCAACAAACAATGTCCATTTGTCGAGCTTTTCCTCCCCCGAGCTCCCGAGGTCATTTTCTGAGTTGTGAATCCCTTCCTCAGAGAATTCTAGATCGGGCTGATGAGTGGATTCGGCCACGAAGTCGGCTAAAGCCTGGGCTTTTATTGCCATCCTCGGTTTATAGTTAATATGGAATTCGCTCAACTCAATGGACCATTTCAGTAGTCTTCCCGAAGTATCTGGTCGTTGAAGAACTAGTTTTAACGGCTGATCGGTCAATACGGTGACGGGATGGGCCTGAAAATAATGGTGAAGTTTTATGGAGACGATCAGGAGAGCATAGGCGAGCTTTTTAATCATTACGTATCTGTTCTCAGCACCTATCAGAACCTTACTAACATAATATACCGGCTTTTGGACATGGTCCTCCTCTCGGATGAGCACGACACTTACTGCTGTGGGCAAAATGGCGAGGTATATGAATAATTCTTCTCCCGTGGCAGGAACCACAAGCATAGGAGGTGACCCCAAATACTTTTTAAGTTGTTGAAAAGCTTCTTCTGACTCTTCTGTCCACTGAAAATTTTGATTTTTCCTTAGGATTTTGAAGAATGGTAAACATCTGTCTGCCGATTTGGAAACAAATCGGTTGAGGGCGACAACCCGTTCGGTTAGCTGCTGGACTTCTCGGATGTTTCTGGGCGAGCTCATCCCAAGCAGAGCTTGAATTTGGTCTGGATTAGCTTCAATCCCACGTTTGGTTATCAAGAACCCTAAGAATTTTCCGGATGATACGCCCAAAATGCATTTGGAAGAATTTAACATCATCCTGTGTTTCCTCAGAATGTTGAAAGCTTCTTCAAGGTGGGCGATGTGCTTTGCTGCTTCGAGGCTTTTTACTAGCATGTCGTCTATATATACTTCCATGGTCTTTCCGATTAGCTCTTTGAACATCTTGTTTACCAATCTTTGATAAGTAGTCCCGGCATTTTTGAGACCAAATGGCATGACCTCGTAGCAATACAATCCTCGTTCCGTGATGAAGGAAGTTTTCTCTACGTCGGGGGAAAACATCTTGATTTGGTGATATCTCGAAAAGGCATCCATGAAGCTAAGAAGCTCGTGCTTTGATGTGGCGTTGACTATCAAATCAATTTTTGGCAGTGGAAAACTGTCTTTTGGGCACGCTTTGTCGAGATCAGTGTAGTCTACGCATACTCTCCACTTCCCCCCCTTTTTTGGGGCGACGACAACATTAGCTAACCATTCTGGATAGTGGGCTTCTTTGATAACTTTAGCTCTGATGAGTTTGGCGACCTCCTCGTTGATAACTCGAAGCCTCTCAGGGGCGAATTTTCTTCTCTTCTGGTGAACTGGAGGATTAACCGGATTGGTCTGTAATTTATGCATGGCGACCTGAGGGTCTATCCCCGGGACGTCACCCTGGGACCAGGCAAAAACATCGAAGTTTCTTTTTAAGAATTCCACTAAAGCATTGCTCTGTTCTTCGGCAAGTTCTGTTCCGATCATAACGTGGCGATCAGGATATTCCGGATGGATGGAAATTGGGATAGTTTCTTCAAGGGGCTGAGTGTTTTTGGTTTCTCGGGGATCAATCAAGACAACTTGTTCCACCTCGTCCCTCAAAGATTCCATCTCGCCATCGTTGATCGGTAATTGCTATTGGGTATTCGGTACCGGGAGGGTCTCGATCTTCATGGCCGAAATGAAACATTGTCTAGCCACTTTCTGGTCGCCCCGCACTTCACCCACTCCTGCCGAGGTGGGGAACTTCATCTTCAGGTGGTAGGTTGAAGTAACCACCCTAATTCCGCCTAGAGTTGGGCGTCCTAAAATGGCATTGTAGGGGGATGGGCAATCAACTACGATGAAGTCCTGCCAAACAGTAGTTTGACGAGGTTCTATTCCCAAAGTAACCGGCAACTTGACCCATCCCAATGGATGAGTCAGATTTCCTCCCAATCCTACCAAAGGCGTCATAAAGGGCTGCAACTTGTCGAGCCCTATCTTCATTTTTTTCAAATGCGGAGATGAACAGAAGTCAGCCGAACTACCATTGTCGACCAATATTCTTTGGACGGTAAAATTGGCAATGATGCCCGAAACGACCAGGGCGTCGTCATGAGGTAGATGCAGGCCTTTGAGGTCATCATTGTTGAAGGTAATGGGTGGGTGGACATCGGCCATTGGCGAGGAGAGGTTGTAAACTTCTGCGGATAGCATACCTGCACTTCTGGCGTGCCTCTTTCTGGATGAATTCGAGCTTCCTCCGGATCCAAACCCACCATGTATTACGTGAATCTCTCCAGCAGTAGGTCGGTTGTCATCGTACCTTCTTTCCGGTGAATTGGGGGAATGGCGATCTCCAACGTATTTTCTCAGATATCCCCTTTTGATGAGGTCGGCTATTTGCTCCTTTAGATGAAAACAGTCTTCGGTATTATGGCCATGGTCTCGGTGAAACTCGCAATATTTGTTTTTGTTTCTCTTTCGGGGATCAGTCTTGATTTTTGAGGGCCACTTGACAAACTCTTCATGCTTGATTTCTGTGAGGACTTGGGCAATGGGAGCATTAAGCGGTGGCAACACCAGCTCAGTGCGGCGAGGTGGAGTACGAGGTCGCCTGTCATTGGTCCGCTTCGAGTCCCGGTTAGGCTGCTTGCTTCTCCGCTCGTCTTTATAATCAGATCGCCTTGTATCAGGCTCTTTCGTCTTATGGTCCTCCTTTCCCCTTCGCCTCCGTTTGGCTTCGGCCAATTCCTCCGCGGTGATGTATTTATCGGCTTTACTTTGAAGTACGGACAATGTCTCTGGAACGTTCTTGGACAGAGAATCAAACAAGGGACCTGGACGAAGTCCCTCCATCATTGCCATGACGACCACCTTGTCACTGGGGTTTTCAATTTCTAATATAGCCTGGTTAAATCGCTTCACATAATCCTTCAAGTTCTCCGTTTCCTTCTGGTGGATGGTGAAAAGATGGGACGCATTTTTCTGCCTGACCCTGTAACTCATAAAATTGGCCACGAAAAGTCTGCTCAGTTCGCCAAATGAATCTATGGTTCCAGGTGTCAACTTTCGGAACCACGATCTCGCTGCCCCTTTGAGTGTAGCAGAAAAGGCTTTACACATGACATCGTCCGAGTAACCCTGGAGATGCATCAGATTCTTGTAAGAATCCAGGTGATCCATTGGATCCGTTTTGCCTTCATAGACCCCGAGCTGAGTAGGCAGTTTGAATCTGGACGACACCCTGGCTTTCATTATCCTGTGGGTGAAAGGTGGTTCAGTTTTCCTGATCAAAGTCTACAGTTATCGGGGCGCCGGTCCCCGTGTTGATAGCGTCCAAGCGAGCATCCAGGTCCCTAATTTTCTGGGAAGTGGATATATCTTGTTCTTACTGGGCCCTCCTAGGAGATCTGACCCGCCTCGCCCCTTCGTTTTCCTGCCCTGGCGTCTTGCTGGATGATGACCCTGATGATGGGCTTCTTGGGCTCTCCTCTTGTTGAGGGCGAGGGCTGGGAGAGTGACGTCGCCTGTCTCGCCCGGTGCTATGGTGACTCTGGGATACATTCCCTGATGGATGAGAATGACGGGGAGCCGAAGGAGGTGGTGGGCGATTATTTTCGGTGAGGTACTGTATGAGGAGGGTATTATTTTCGTTCATAATTCTCATCTGTTCAGCCATCCCACGTATCTCGTGATGAAGGCCCTCTAAATCTGGAGCTTGACTAGTGTTGGTTATTGGACGTGTTCTTTTGTCCAAAGGACTGCTAGTACTTGGTCTGGATAATAGTCGACTGCGCAGGTGCATAGGATAAAGAGAACTTTCGTTCCCACAGACGGCGCCAAACTGTTGTGGTAAAAATCTGGGAGAGCAACCAACAGTCAGAGTTGCTCCTCGGCCTCGGCACTGGACCTCGGTTAAACTGGGGTGACTTGCACAGCAATGAATCAAAAGTAATCGGCCGGGGTGAGGCCGCTCAAAACCCCTCCGGCGTGTGTATTAGACCAAAGCGATCAGGAGTTAAATTAAGGCAGTATGGAGAGCACGACAATAAGTGCGTGTGGTGCCTGTGTTGAGCGTACCTTTTTGGTTGTGGGGGAGCGGCCTTTATATAGACGGGAGAACTGAGTCGTGTCAGTGTAATATGGCGAATTCCTTGGAAGGATAAGCATGGGATGATATCCCAATTAAATCTGGAGTTCAATCTGGAGGCTGCCAACTGGTGATCATTCCGGATTTATAGGCGACGTTGTGGAGTTGGAGTCTATTGGAAACAGTCCTCTTGCAGAGGTGAAACTCTTTATGGAGATGGACTTCAATCAGGTTAGGAGTCCCGTGATAGCAGATCTCTAATGGAGATGGGAGTCCTTTTGGAGAGAAGTCTTTAAATGAGACGTCTCTTGGGCGAGGTAAATAGTCTCTGCATTGGGCGAGGTAAATAGTCTCGCCCTTTTGGGCGACATGCTTGGCTCGGAACATCTGTTGGTTCGAATTATTCCACATCATCTCTAATTATGCAATAAGAGTAATGGTAGACAAACACAATTTTTTTTTTTAGATCAATGATGTGGCTGAATATGACACTTTCATTTTTAAACAACAAAATCCATCACAATAGCATTTATTTACTAAAATGTCATTATTATGTTATTCTTTTGAAGGTTTTTTTTTGGTATATTTTCCATAAAAGTAGATTTTCCATGCATTAATGCATTGAAAATATTCCTAGATACATGCATAAATTTGTTCAAATTGTTTGGTATCGCTTTTGTTTTTTGTTTTATTTTTTTTAAAGAAAAATATAATTTTTTTGAACAAATTTCTTCGTTAACGGATCCCTCTTTGTACAGCGTGACAAATTAATTGTAAGTTTCTATAATAAATATGTTACGCTCAAAATGACAAAATTGCCCCGGTGGCAGTGCGAGAGCATGGCAGCAGTGGAGAAGAAACTGAAGAAGATGGGGATAGAGTACTTGAAGAGCAGGGTTGAGGAGGGTAGGATCTACGTTGACCAGCTATTCTTCCACGATCCTGACGGTTCGATGATAGAGATCTGCAACTGTGACAACTTACCAGTGGTCCTGCTGGCCGGAGACACCGTCCGATCGTGCTCCCGCATCAGTTGCAGTGTGCAGCAGCAGTAGATTGGACGAGTCGTGTAGGTGATTACTTGCATCTCCACCGTTCATTGACATATGAATGAAGAGTAATTTCAATATCAGTTGTGGAGATGAACGGTTGAGATAAAATCGTCGTGTGTTTTGAGAAGTGCATTTGTTGTTTGTATTGTGTGTGTTCATTACGTGTAACGGTGTAAAGAAGGTTGAGATGGTAGAAAAAGAATAAAGTGGTAATTTTACCGGCCACAATCCAAAAGTGAGAATTTTTGGACATTTTAACCATGTTTGGAATAATAGTTGTATTGAATTTTTGGCTGTTTTGTTTTTCTGATTTTTTTTATTCACAGTAAATTTTTTTCTTTGTTTGATTAAGATTTTATATTTTTTCGGTTCTTTTTGACTAGAGGAATCAAAAAATATAAAAAAATTTCATCTAATTTGAAAAAAACTCACTACGAACAAAAAAATAAAAAAATATAAAATTTTGATCAAATATTAAAAACATTTCATTAGAGATGAAAAAACTCAGACATCAAAATAGCAAAAAATCCCAAAAAATCTTACCCAAACGGGGTAAATAAGCTATTCAACAGCTTATTTAATCAATTAAGTTCAACTCTTTTTTTATATTTTCTCACAACTTATTAAGAACTCTACCAAACCGATTTACAACATATTTTTAAGATTGTAAGATAATAATCTAAAATATAATAATTAAAAAAAACAAACTCATCCTCCTAAGAAATAGGGCATGCTGGTCTGGCCCAACTCATATGAGGCTTATGACCCGGCCCAACCTTGGTAGAATTGAGATTCGGTCAAACGTCCATAAGTACAAGATCGAGAACGATTCGTTCACTTGAATTTCTTGAAACAATTTAACTCGATTCGTCCCCAATATATGATAGTGGACAAAGTTGCCCTTATCTTCAGGGCTCTAGAAAGTAGAAATTCTCCCCTCTCTCCCTCGATTACACTTGGCACAGCGTTTGCCTAAGTCGCCCACCCGAAAGTTCTCCGTCGCCGAATTTGACGCCATTTTCGACCCGTCACTGAATGTGAAATGCCATCGTTTGGAATTCACATCTATCTAGATAGAGATCATGGCTTGCATCCAATCTATATAGAGGGGATTTATTATTGTTATTATTGAATTTATCTTAAAATCTAATTATTTAAAAATAGAAGTTGAATAACATTAAAATAGAGTTTCTAGAAAGAATAAATTTATAAAGATTTTTTAAGTTGGATTTTTCACATACACAGAACTGAAAATATAAATTGTGATAAATATTGTGGTAGAAAATTAAAACTTGCAACTAACAGTCAGATTGCTTTCTCATTTCCGTACTTGACATCGGCAATCACTCGGGCGACCTGCATAGACGAACAAACGTAACCGGTAGGGGTGAGGCTGCTCATTCCCCTTCAGCGTGGAGATCAAATCAAGGCTAACCCAAGCTAAGTAATGAAAAAACATAGCTATAATTGCCTATATGAGAGAGTTAAAGAGAGCCGTGTAAAGAAAGTACGGCGTGATTTTCGAACATATGGAAGTATATTGAGTAAACATAGGATATCGTCATATAGAGAATATTCCGCAATTATAGGAGTCGTGAATGAAAGGAATTTTTCTTGGAGATAGAGTTTTGGGCGACCATATATCATCCTCGCCCTCAGGCGAGGTGAAGAATGTATGGCTTTCTTATAGTTTGATCACGCATTGGCGACTTGAATTTCATATGGTGAGATAAATAACTTGTACGGAAAGTGGTGAATTTATCCTACATCAATAAACATTTTAGCACAACTTCTTAAATAGAAAAAAATACAAGTTGTAGCATAAAAATTGTGCTAACTACTACTCGTGTTAAAATATATCATTGTAAATCAATGATCAGATAGTCCCTACAATTATGGAGACCCAAACACACTCCTCCATAATATTTTTGAAAACGTAGTTTTTTATTTTCTTATTTATTCTAATAATCAAAGAGGGCAGGCATCCATGGTCAGAAGAAAACCTCTTTGATGGAGTCGGGTGAGGGGTAGGGGCCGGCATGTAATTGCATGGTGGGCTCAAAGGTTCGGCTCCTTAGTGGCCCACTATACACATGCTGTTTTCTCTCAATGAAAAAATTGGATATTTTAATACTCAAATCAAAAGTTAGAGAGTTCTAGGTTGAGTGAAAGAAAAATTATATATATATATATATATATATATATATATATATATATATATATATATATATATATATATATTATTTTCAAAGTATATTTCTTTCATTTTCTTGCAATTAGTTCCTCTTAAATATCGAATTAAATTTGGGGAAAATGTAAAAGGGTTATATTTTATCAAATTAGGTCACATAAGGACTTTGCCTCTAAAATAATTGATAGTACAGGGGCCAAAGTCCAATTTGAAATATATTACAAATGTTTAGAATTGTAATTTACCTGCGCAGTTGAAAGAGTATTCAACATTTAAGCGAAATCCTAAAGTACTGAATTTAGGTAAAAAAAAGTTTTTCGAAAGTGGTTTATATTCACTTGGTTATTTGATTACATATGCTCAAATAATTTTAAATTTAAAAAAATATTCTTAAAATTTCAGGACCGTATATTCATGTAATAGTCTCCAAAGTTATGAAACAAATTTGAAAAAAATACTTATTTAGTTATCAATCCTAAACTTATATATACAAATACGCGCGTGCAGGCATAGCCTAACTAGGGAAAGTGGGGTCAATTAAGTCCACT
>BRYE01000001.1:12117957-12120457 GCA_030159115.1 Actinidia arguta var. hypoleuca
ATTTAATAAGTTGCATGTGATGGACCATTAGAGGGTCACTCTGGTGATGGTCATGAAAGCTACCAAACAAAAATAAAAATAATTATATATTTTTTTTATCTTTATTTGACACGTGGCATGCCTAAGCATGATATGTATATATCCACGTGGTCCAAAGCTTTTTATATTTCATGCGATATATGCCCTTCGTGTTTGGTCACTTCTGCCTATAACAAATGTCACATGAAATTCACACTTTGTGTTCCTAATGGAAAATGACACCAAGAAATGTCCCAATCCGATTGAAACCTACTGTTGCATGAACCCCTAACATCTAGGCCTACAAGGAAGGTGGGATCCATCGTCTGTCGATTGTTCTCTATTTAGATCGGGTCAAACTCCTGTTTAGATTCTCCTCTGTTTTGTATTCTATACTTTCTTCATACCAGATTTTAGAGTCAGAGAATGGAACAAGGGCTAAGTTTGAATGATAGTGATTTTGAGGTGAATGAGAATGCGATTCCAAGCCTATAAGATTCAAAAGTTTGGAATGAATTGGTAGAAAAAAATTATTTAAATTTCTAGTCGAGCCAAAATATATTTCCAAACTAAGTAGAAAAGTTATCTCTTCACCTTTCCATGGTACTCTTAAGTTGCAGCTCAATTAATAATTAATTTCATAATAACTGGGTATTGAATACCAAGTAATGCAATTGTCATTCCCACTCCCAATTACCATTGTTCCAACCAACTTTATCCCTTGTATGAGATCATATTCTTGCTAGGGACTAGCTTATTTGTCTCACATCAATGCCAAGTCCCACTCTTTATATCTCATCATCTTATGTCCAATTATTTTATATCCAACCGAACAAAGAGTCCAATTAATTTGGAGCTACATGTTATCCTAAAGAGTAATAATATACAAATAAAAATTTTTACATAATTTTAAACATAATTATGTGATAGTTTGTGAGCGTTTTAGTTATAAAAAAAAACTATCTATTGTGAATGTAATTTTAAAATCACAAATATCGCATCAATTTGGTGTTAATTCAACTTTTTCCTAACCTAAATTTAAATATTCTGGGACTAAGAATCATTATTCCTTCTAGTGCCAAGATTAAGAATCCTCAATTAAACATGGCCTAAAAGCAGCTAAATTATGTTCAAATGGATTTTGAGCATGGAATTAGGAATCACATAGAGCAATTCCTTTTTTTGATAGACAATAACTTGACTAACTCAATTGGGTCCAATAAAAACTAATTTGTGTGCCCCTGAAATTAACAATTGAGCAAAACTCCAGTTGTCCTGACGAAATCAATACCGGTGACCCCTTGAGTACAAAGTCAGCATTTTTAGCAGTCGAGCTAGCGATGAGAGTTGCATAGAGCAATCCCTTGAATCTTGGTGTGGAACACAGAATTAATCAAGGGCAGACATTAGCCAGCTTAATTTCCATGGCATGATAGCAACAATAGGAGAGGCATATGTCTAAGATTAAATTTAAGGATGACTCTGCTATATTCAAGCTCAACCCATTGATCTTGATAAGAATTTTCTAAGACTATGTTTGAATCACGAATTTGATGAGGGAAATTGTTTTTAAAAATAGAGATGATCATGTGAGAGGATAAAATATCCTACTTTATTTTCAGTCGAGCTTGGATGGGCACTGCCGATGGACTATCACTTCATAGAAAGTTCGGTTAGCATCTTCGCGCGAGAGCTTAATCGATGAACTTATCTCAACAGAGATGCCCAAAGTCAGGCTTGAGGATCAAAGGGTAATGTACACAGCAAGTTTTCTTGTCACACGCATACTTGAATCCAAACTCTAATAATGCGATAGACTATCTACCAGTTACTATCTATAGGCATGATTGGGTTGACCGCCTACTCGCTGATATTACAGTTGCACGTCCTCACAAGAAAATAGTACTCTCTCTCTCTCTCTCTCTCTCTCTCTCTCTCTCTCTCTTCTTTTTCGGCCACTAACTTGATCAATGGACAGTCTTCTCCAGAATAACTTCGAATGGCCCTTCTCACTATTGTTGTTGTCTTGCAGGCTTGCCGTACGTTGTCAATTCATCAAAAACTGCTTATCTACTACTGTTATCTTCTACGTTTAATTTTTTCCCATCCCCATAACCCCACAAATCCGTCCAGATTTGCAAATTTCCCATTTGAAGTCCTGTGATGGAGAGACGGCCATGATTAATTAAGTGTAGTAATAAATTTATGATTATATAGTTGTCCTGTTTTTTATTACGTGGCTATACAAATAAACATTTGTATATATAGCAGCATCATATGATGGATGAGTTGTTCATGTCATTTTTTTATGATTTTAGTTAAAATAAAAAAAATGAGATAAACAATTAACTTTTCTTGTCAGACCTGACAAAAATATCTCATTTTTTTACGATTTTAGTTAAAATAAAAAATGAGATAAGCAATCAACTTTTCTTGTTTGGGAGCCATGATTGAATTAGTAAAAAATTACTAATAACTGTTT
>BRYE01000001.1:12165457-12172957 GCA_030159115.1 Actinidia arguta var. hypoleuca
ATCCCTCGGGACTACTGTCAACTATTGTCCGTCATCCAGGATTACGCTTGGTCACCCTACCAAGCTTACTAAGCAACGACAGCTCAAAAATAGGGATAGCCTTAGCCCAAATAAGGCTTGTCTTCAATGTTGTCTGCACCGAACTCCGGCATAGAGGACATCCGAGCTTGCTCCATTGCGACAGCTCTGTGAAGGTTCTACCCTAGCAAGGCTAAACTTTGTCATTGTATATTTTATCCCCTTACAATTGTCCCTCAGTTCGCATGAGCTAGTTTGATGCTTGTCGTGGTCATGTGAGCTGGACATGATCATTCTTTTAGCCTAGTGCTTGGCGGGCACGCCGATGCCTGTTAGTTGTTTTTCTTCTAAGTCTATCATTTGATCATAAATATTTGAGCCATGAGTCCAGGTTTGGTTAGTCTGCAAGCACGTTTGAGGGCTAGTGTCGAGGTCCCCCACTTGCCCCTAGGGTTTGTTTGGTATGGACACGCGACTGGGTGATTGCCACGTGCTCGCATCCCGTAAGTTCCATGGGCAGTTATTGACGCATGATTTTGCACACCACTAAGACACGTTCTAGCTCATTTCCTGCCTCTTCACCTTTTTTATTTGGCGTCTGTTTACCTTCTGTCTTCCATCACCGTGTGTTGATCCTCGAAAGCATTCTTAGAGAGAGAAAGTGTGTCCCTCCATCTGCTATTGTCGTCCATCTATCCGACCACCGTTTCGGCTATCGGCAGCTGATTTTCGTTCTTTGCGTCATTAATTTCCTTTGTGGTTTAGCTTTGGTAAGCCTCTGATGCTCACATCTTTTCTGCGATTCTCATGTTTTTCCATGATTTGTACTCTATTTCTTATTTGCATTTCTGTGATTAGGATTTGCTTCATATCTATATTCTCATTTTTTATTTTGGGATTCTACTTTGAATTTCTACTAGTTTGCTATTTGTCTTGAGTCTCTGATCTTTGGGTTGTTAGCTATTGTTTGACCTATGTTTCTTTGAATTGGGTTGCTCTTGACCCATTTTCTCATAATGGAATGGGATTGAGCTTCCCTATGCGATCATTGGACCTAGGGGGTGTCCCCTAGGCCCTTTTTGTTGTTGAGATGGGTTCGAGGCATGAAGGCCCAATATTTGTCCTTTAAAAAATAGGAGGTAGTCTTAATAGGGTAGGGATCACCATTCATGGCGAGTTCGTTTGATTCTGCTCCTGAAAGCTTTTCACAATTGGCTGACTAAGCTTGTTCTAATTGACTTGCTTCTGTTTCCAGAACATGGAGTTGAACCAAGCTCAGCTGCTAGTCCACGATAACGAAGCTTTGAACAAGTTTAGGACTAACCACGGCATCCTTGATGATGTTCAAATAGAGCGTTCCAAATTAAACAAAATTGCGAATTTTATCGAGGGCAACGGGGATCGTATCTCGATTCGCATCTAGATAATCCATCAGTCCGGGCTTTGGTTCCCAATTAGCCCAATGCTACAGGAGGTGATGGCACGCTGCCACCTTACCTTCATGCAAGTGTTTGTCAATTTTGTCTGAACCGTGCTCGTTATGGACACGTTGATGCGTCAAATGAAGCTCCCCTTTGTTGTCAAGGATTTGTTGCATGTCTATACCGTAGTGCGACCAAAAAGGGAGTCATGCTTGCCTTAGCCGTAAGGCAACCACTACCTGCACCTTAGGCATCTAACTAACCTCAAACGAGGTTGGTCACCGGCAACCCAGACAAAGATTTGTTTGGGTTTCAGGTAACTGGGAGTTTCGAGTTGGGGACAATGGTCTCTGGTTGTTCCTAAGGTTCAACGGTCATTTGCCTGATAGAAAGTGTTTATTTCATCAAGTTTGTACCATTCATGCTTTATGAATTTTTCTTATGTTGATGCTGATATTTGTTTTTGTTGATTGTGTAGATTTCAACGATAAATTCAAATGCCGATCTGAATAATGCATGAAGGCCATTCAAGCTGTTAACAATAGGCAGGCTTCAAAGGAGGTAGCTCATCTTCTTGCGTATGAGTCGATTTACCGGTACATGATTCTGCACAAGATTGAAGAGCTCAATAGGATCACTCTTCCTCCTCTACGTATCAAAAGCCGGGCTTCGTAGCGCAACGCCTTCAATCTGGAAAGGTCCAGAGATGAGCTTAGTGCACACTGACCTGCTACTTGAGTTCAAGGTTGGGAAGAGAGAGTCACCTCAAGCTCATCGAGCTACATTTCCTCAGATTCCCTAAATAGCAAGGAAGAGGGGAGAGAAGAAGTCGTCATCCAGCTTGTGCTGAACAAGAGGCGAACCCAGGTGCTTCCAGTTGTTGAACCAGAAGAACTAGCCTTACCCATCTACATCCTGAGCTCGGATAACTAGCACTCAGACGATCTCGCCCACGCTCTACCTTAGTCCGTGAGAGAGGTCGAGTTTGTTCATTTTTTCAGGGAGGCCAACGATTCTAATGCAAGCTCGGGCGAAACGAATATGGTGATGTTCAAGAACTTTAGTCAAAAGACGATTACGCTGGCTGCTAATCCTTCCGCCATTGCATCTCCTCCCGTAAGCTAGGTCCCTCCGCAAACTGCAAATCCGATTATGGCGCTGGCTAAAGAAATCATAGGGGTCGATCCGAACTCGTCGGAGGCCCCACTTTTAGATAAGCACAAGGGGAAGGAACTCACTACAGGCATGTCCAAAAGGTCCAAGAAGAAGGCTAGTGAGACGAGCTCTTCCTTCATTCCTTGGGTGTGAACGCCGAGCTTTGGAAGCCAGAGTTCTCCGCTTGTGAGCTCGGTAAACAGGTCATGGTGGTTGACTCCGCTAAAGATCACGACACCAGCATGGCCGTTGCGCGAGCTATCATGCTTCCAAATGATGTCACCGCTCTCACCGAGGAAAACTCGAAGATAATTAGGGGTCTATTGGTGATGCAGCACATTCAGGTAAGCATCGTGACCTTGGTATTTTTCAAATTGCATATCTGATAGTTAATGTTTTTTTGTGTTTTTGCTTTGTAGAGCCTCTAAAGAGTAATGACCATCTTGGACCGTATGGTAGAGCAATCAGCTAAGCTGAAAAGGGCCAAAAAAAAGATGGACAAGTTGGAATCTGAACTGAATAAGGCCAAGCTTGCACTAGCTGCCACCGATCAATTGAAGGCAGATTTGGCTGCTATTGAATAGGTATGGGATGCCAATTATGTAGCGCACCCTAGGCTCAAAGTGAGGTTGTTGTTGCTGGGGCTCAAAGGGACAAGGCATTGGGAGATCCTGCCAACCTTCAGGCAGTAACGTGTGGCCCTATCTATGAGTGGGTTTTCAACAAAGGGATTAGTCGAGTCAGGGACAATTATAGTAGGCAAGTCGCTGAGATTCGCCCCAAGGCTTTCATGGATGGGTGGCTTGCTTATCTAACTGAGCTTGGAATCTCTAAGGACAACCCAGCATGGGTCAAGGCTGCTCCTGCACCCAAGCTTCCTGAGCCTTCAGCGCCCTACGTACCCATAATCCTGCCCAGCTTTGATGAGGAGGAGTATACGAACCGACCGGAGGAAGATGAGGATGTTGTTGATGTTGTCGTGGCTCCAATCACCGAGGTTGACAAACAAGTGAAAGAGGCTGAGAAGACAACCACGAAGGAAGCTAGGAAACAACCGCAGAGGGAACTAGTGCATATGTATTCCAGGATCCTCCTCCCGAGCTTTAATGTGCTCTATTTTGCTTTTTTTGTATGAACTTTGTAAAAATTTCTTTTTAAGACTTGCAATAGAACTCCATTCTCATTTTTTAGCTTGTTTACATAAGACTTATTATTTTGTGCGCTTTTATCCTTTTTCATTGTCCAATCAAACCTCGAGGGATAGAGCTCAAAACTCGCGTAGAGCTAAAATCCTTTAGCTAAATATGCTTTGACAAAGTTTTTGGGACAGAGCTCAAAACCTACGTAGAGCTCGGCTAACTCTTTCCTAATTTTTTGCTAAGCATATTTATGCAAAACTCGTGGGATAGAGTTCAAAACTCGCATGGAGCTTGGCTAACCCTTTCTTTACTTTGGCTAAGTACACTTTGAAAAATCTCACGGGACAGAGTTCAGAACTCGCATGGAGCTCGACTAACTCTTCCCTAACTCTCCAGCTTAGTGTACTCTTGCAAGGCTTTGGGGACAAAGTTTAGAGTTCGCGTTAAGCTCAGCTAACTCTTCCCTTACTTTTGTTGAGTACACTTTGGAAAACATCTTGGGACAAATTTTGGAACTCCTATGAAGCTCGGCTAACTCTTCCCTAACTCTCTAGCTAAATGTACTCTTGCAAGGCTTTGGGGACAAAGTTCGGAGTTCGTGTCGAGCTTGGCTAACTCTTCCCTCACTTTGGTTGAGTACACTTTGAAAAATCTTGTGGGACAAAATTAGGAGCTCTCTTGGACCTCGGCTAACTCTTCTCTAACTCTCTGGCTAAGTATATTCTTGCAAGGCTTTGGGGACAAAGTTCAAAGCTCACATCGAGCTTGGCTAACCCTTCCCTTACTTTGGCTGAGTGTACTTTGGAAAACCTAAGGAACAGAGCTCAGAACTCTCGTGGAGGTTGACTAACTCTTTCCTAACTCTCTGGCTAAGTGTACTCTTGCAAGACTTTGGGGACAAAGTTCAAAGCTCGCGTTGAGCTTGGCTAACCTTTCCCTTACCTTGGCTGAGTATGCTTAAGAAAACCTCGTAGGACAGAGTTTGGAACTCACGTGGAGCTTGGTAGGACAGAGTTTGGAACTCGCGTGGAGCTTGGCTAACTCTTTCTTAACTTTTTGCCAAGTGCAATTTCGTGCACATCTGATAGGACACGTAGTGGGTGTGGGGACTCCCACGTGCTTGTCTCTTACTAGCTAGTTGATAGCATTTATCCCGTGAAATGTCAAGCTCCAGATACACGTTCCGTCACTTTCACTGCCTTCTTTCTTTTGTGGTGGTCCAACTTCCTTAATAAATGGTGGTCCGTTTAGCCTTCCTCATTGATGGCAATACATTTGCCTTCTTCATTAATGATGGTCCGTTCACCATCCCTTCGCCCCTATAAATTAACTATACCATGCACTTGATTTTGCATCCAAAACTTCTATTCTTTTTTAGTTTGCTTCTTTCTCCTAGGATTAGGGTAGATGGTTTTAGAGTTTTGCCCTCTGGGGCCTCATACTGCTGAGATGGCTTTGAAGCAGTGGGAGGATCTAATAGCTATCCCTTGAAAAATAGTGAGTAGTTTTAGTTGGGCAGAGCTCGATGCGCGTTTCTAGCTCGCTCAACCCATCCCTAAAATCCAAAATCAAATCATGGATATAATCTTGATAATCACTTCTAGGCTGATAAACAGTATGTCACGTCCTCGCCGATGTCAAATATTGCAAACTTCAACCTAGTTAGAGGATGTTGCTGTGAAGCTTGAATTCCATAGTCTGTAGTGAGATCATAGATATAATTTTGACCATCACTTTTGGACACCTAGTTTAGGCAATTTTGACATTCATATCCATTATCTGGGCAACTATCCACGAAGATCCTCCATCACAGCTCGCTCGTCTTCTAGGAGTGTTAAAACTCGATTGTCCACATAAAGTAGGTTTTGTACTTGCATAGTCTTGTAATCAAACGATCTTGTACTTGAATAAATTTTCCCTTTTGTACCTCGTTTGCGTTCTACATTTAGAATTTACATTCCCGCATACTATTTGATTCGTACAACGGAGGTCAGAGCTTGATCGGAGCCAGCTATCTTTTCTTTAAGCCATCGCTTACACTTGGGGCAAACTTGTGGAATAGAATTCGGAACTCGCTAAGAGCTTTGTTAACCCTTCCCTAATTTTTTTTTTGAATAAGTATACTTTGAAAAATTTCAAGAGATAGATCTCAGAACTCGTGTAGGGCTTGGCTAACTCTTCCTTTAAATTTTTCTAAGTATATTTAAAAAAAAACTAGTTGGATAGAGCTCAGAACTCGGGTGGAGCTCAGTTAGCTCTTCCCTAAAAATTTTTTAAGTATACTTAGGCAAACTAGTTGGACAGAGCTGGAAACTCGTGTGGAGCTCAGCTAACTCTTCCATATACAAATTTTTAGGCTAAGTATTCTTTGGCAAAATTTTCAAGAGATAGAGTTCGGAACTCGCGTGATGTTTGGTTAACTCTTTCCTAAAAATATTTTAAGTATACTAACGCTAAACTCATGGGGAAGAGCTCGGAGCCTGCGTGAAGCTCGGCTAACTCTTCCCTAATTGTAGTAGCTTTTCTCTACCTTTGCGTTGTACTTTTCAAAAAAATGAGATCTTTATATGACACAACTTTTACAAGAATATTTGATATAGATTTCAGCTTGGTCAGAAAAGTTATATTTCAGTGGTAGTACATTCTCAAGTTGTTGGAATTCCAAGGTCTTGTAACTTTCTTGCCTTATTGATCTTCGAGGTGGTAGTCACCCTTCCCAGCGAGCTTGGTTATCTTATAGGATCTTTCCCAATTTGGGTCGAGCTTCCCGTCTGTCGGGTCCTTGGTGTTCCCAACAACCTTTCTCAAAACGAGATCTTCAACTAAAAATTCTCTATGCTAGACCTTCTGGTTGTAAGTCTTGGCTAATTGCTTTTGATAGTCAGTCATTCGTATCAACACGTTTTCTCTTCTTTCGTTGGCAAGGTTGAGGTTCCAAGCTAAGACTTCCTCATTGTGACTCACGCCGTATGCCACAATCTATATTATGGGCAAACCACCTTCAACGGGATTACAACCTTGAATTCAAAAGTCAAAGAATAAGGCGTTTCGTTCATTGCTTTTCGCGGTATGGTCCAATAGGCCCAGAAAATGTTTGGTAGTTCTTTGACCCATTTGCCCTTGACTTTTTCAAGCCTCTTTTTGATTCCATTCATGATCATCATTTTGGTGGCCTTAGCTTGCCCGGTGCACTAGGGGTAGCTCGGTGTTGAGTTATAAAATTCGATCTTGAGTTACTCTAATAGGTCTTTAACTTTTTTGCCCACAAACTGGGTGTCTTGGGAATGCCGAACCTGGATAAAATATTTATTCGAATGAATCTAATCATGTCCATCTCCTTAATTTGGTCCAGAAGTTCAAGTTCTACCTATTTCGTGAAGTAGTCCGTTGCTGCTAACAGAAACTTCTTGTTCCCCAGAGCTCGGGGCAGGACCCCCACGATGTCCATCCCCCATTGAGGAAAGGGCCATGTATTGGTGAGAGGGGTCAAGTCCCTCGTTGGTTGATAAATTAGAGAGAAAATAGATAGCACTTGGTACACTTGTAGACATACACTTGGGCATCTTTTTGCATATACAACCACTAGTATCCCTGAGTTAGGGCTCGGTGGGCCAATGATCTTCCCTTTGAGTGTAACCTACACATGCCCTCGTGGATCTCAAAAAGCACGTATTCGATTAGGCTGGGGTGGATGCACAATAGGTAGGTCCCAAGATATGATCTTTTGTACAAGTCCCCGAAGGGGGAGATCCAAAACCGTGTTGTCT
>BRYE01000001.1:12180457-12185457 GCA_030159115.1 Actinidia arguta var. hypoleuca
AACAAGTAACATATGCGGCATAAAAGACTCTACATTCATGAATATTATATAATAGTGTCTTAATTTAACAACATTCTATTGTTGTATTTACTTATGGGTATTTTAGTAATTTTAAGATTAATTTATACCTCATGGATTGGTAATAATCGGGGAGTTGTTATAAATTCAGTCAATTTGGTGGATTATAAATTCATCGAATTACATATAAAACATCAAAGGGAGTCAACAAATATCATATTAGTAGCTCCACAAAATTTGTATTTCAATCCAATATTTTTATCTCCAAAATAAGCTGACCTATATGTGTTAGCAGAATGTTTTGAGTTCAAATTTTATTATTGTGAATTGGCTCTTTCATTTCCCTTATTCCCTTTTACATATGTTGAGAAAAATACAACAAACACAAAATTTTAAAGAACGATTTCTATTGAAAAACAAATTAGATATAAAATGAAACTGAAGTTACATATACAAAATAGAAAATTAAGAATAAGATACAAACATAATTAATACGCCAAGTACTGCAAACACAATCTCCTTAAGAAAGATCCGCTACCTACCGAGAGTGTTATAGACTTTGTCGGCGTCTTCCTCTTAGGATAAAACAGCTAGACCACGTACATTGGAACACAACTAGGTCAGCATTGGCTAACTTGAACTCATGATTGTCTCTCTCAAAAATGAAATTGCAGAAGTATGTAATTATGTGTCTTCCAATATAAAATCAAGGTTGTTTATATAGAAGAAAAATTGACTGACGAGTTGCTCAATTCAACACACAAAACTGCTAGCCATATCTTCAATTCACAATGGTTATTTACCATCAATAATATTTGCCATTTGAGTTGCTTCGTCCAGGTTTTGGACAAACTCGGAGGTGACTGTTTGGTTGCTTTGAGAGACTTTCTGAATGCCCCACTTCATTCATACCAAAATTTTTCCAGCTATGTATTGAAGGGAAAAAAATAGAGTAACCAATGAACTGTATCTAACCAATTGAGTTAGCTCAGTTGACCCTTTTGTATACCTCTAAATGTAAGTTCAGGGGGCCTGTATATGCTCCATGTTTATCCTTAAAAATTGTTGTGTACGTTTTGGCAATTCTCTCAATCTGCCATGTCATTATGTTTCCATTTTCATTTTTTTCATTGTAAAAAAAAAATCATGATTTTTTTAATCATGATAATGCAATCTTTCTTCAGAATGGTCCAATCAAAAAGTATATGGCTAGGGGCTACATCCCATATGAAAAATAAGCATAAAATAAATGGATCCCTTTTAGGAAAGACAACAGTCAACCCTTTTTTTACATGTGTCCATAAGATACTAAAGCAATGAATACTCATTGTGCACCCAAATGAGGACTTCAACTTTCCCTATTGCTTTCTCTATTTTTGTCCTAAATTGGTGTGAATGAGAGAAATTATTTCTACCACCCTAATTTGATTTTGAATATACCTCATCTTGCAACTTCTTGGAGGGATAGCACAAGTCATGTTCTTGAAAATATCACCCAGGTCTTCTGATTGGTTTTATCATTATTTCTAACCCCCTAATTTGATTTTGAATATACCTCATCTTGCAACTTCTTGGAGGGATAGCACGAGTCATGTTCTTAAAAATATCACCTAGGTCTTCTGATTGGTTTTATCATTGGAATTCACTATTTTTAATTGGAGAGTGGGTGATTGTTGACATAAGTATTGTGGTGTGTTTTGATTTTAGTAATCATATAATTGAATCACATTTGTTATGAGGAAATAAAGGCTTAATGGCAATTTTGGTCCCCAACGTATATCATTTGTTGTATTATATCCCCAATGTACCAATTGTATTAATTTCGTCCCCCATGTTTGAAATGTGTCTTTAAATAGTCCTTACTCCAAAAGTCATATATTTACTATTAAGAGTTGGGGGCATTCTGGACATTAAAAAAAAGAAATAGCAATTTTGGTCCCAAAGTATTTTGTACTTGCACTTTAATCCCTAGTATATCAATTGAATTAATTCATCCCCATAATCTGAAAAAAATAAAAAGATTTCATAAAAATTCATATCTCAAATTTTTTAATTTTTGCGTCTCACAATATTTTTGTATTTTTCTGAATGTTTTTGTCATTTTGTAAAATAAATTTACTTGTTGGCTTCGTCTTGAAGAGACGAATCGAAAAAGTAAAAAAAATAAAAAACTTGAAATTTTTTTTCCCTAGAGACGAAAAGATTTTATAAAATATTACTAAAAATCCACTGTAATTTGAATTTTTTTGTCTTTTCTGAACTTGTTTTCAAATATGGTCATTTTTTTCACTTTTGGATTTCTCTATTCAAGACAAACCTGAAAAGTAAAACCAAATCAAAAAAATTTTGATTTGTTTTTTTGAAATTTTTATTTGGAATCTTTTTATTTTTGGTGATTTTATTTTGTCATGTGATCAATTTTTTTAAAAATATTTACCCAGATAAAGTTAGAGTTAGGGTTTCATTATGTGCTTGTTGTTAGCATGTGTTGTTTTGATTAAGAACTTGAATAGTTTTAATTCAAGTATAAGTGTGGATTCAGGAATGAAGCTTTGGTTTGGGATCCTCAGGATTCTTGAATTTTTGAATCTTTTCATTTCTAGTGAATTTTTTTTAAAAATCGGTCAAAATTTTTTACTTTTGGGGTTCGTCTTGATTAGAGAAATCAAAAAATTAAAAAAATGATCATATTTGAAAAAAACGATGTGAGCTTGGCTCATCCAACTCGCAATGTATCAGGTCTTCCACAACATTAGCCCAAGGGGCACTCCCGACATCCTTCAGGACCTCTTGCTCTGCTTCGATCAACTGCACTTCTTTCATGGCCGCCTTAGTGGAGATCGTAGCGAGGTAGCATTGTTTGGCTGTTGCTTGGTCTTCGTAAAGGGTTTCTTCACCTCGGGGGTGGCAAACTTGATTTCCTGATGAAGCGTGGAGGCCACCTCTTTCATCCTATGCAACCAATCTTGACCAATGATTGCATTATATGGGGAGGGAATGTTTACTACAATGAACTCTATCACTTGCTCTTGGAAGCCAGCTCGGAACTTTAAGGTCACTATTCCCAAGGGCCAGTGAGACTAAGTGTTGAATCCTGCCAAGGAAGCTTAAGCCAATTTTAAATCTGATTAAGTTAGCTTAAGCTATTTAAAAAGGTCGTAGTACATTAGCTCAACTGAACTACCCGTGTCCACCAAGATCCTTCTCACGTCATAGTTGTTCATTCTGAGTTGGATGACCACGGGGTTAGAATAGGGGTGCTGCACCCTCTCCAAATCGGCCTTGGTGAACATTATGCTCCATGGTTCTGTTGTCGCTATTCTTGGCTTCTTAGCTGCCAAATGGACCGAGAGAACCTCGTACATTTATTTTATCATTCAAATCTCTCCCCGAATTTTATTTTCAAGATCTGGGTGATGTGGTCCCCCGATCATGTGAATAATACCCAGGGCCAGATCCTCTTCTTCGCTCGTAGTTCGTTCTATCTCATCGTTACCCCAGTCAAACCTCGGGTTGGGTCTGGCTTCAACCCTCTTCGCTCGGGTCTTGTCTTTGGTAACCTCCTTTAGGTGTCCATCTCGAACCAGCTGATCAAAGAAGACCTTAAAAGCCCAACAGCTGTCCATTCTGTGTCCTCTTTCTTCATGGAAAGAGCACCTCCACCTTTGGTTGCGCCTCTTGGGATCTCCTCCCATGGGTTTGGGTTTCTTGAAGTAAGGATTATCTCGGATACGGGCGAGGAGCTTGTGGATTGGTTCCTTGAAAACACGTTGATCCCCTACCTCACCCAACTTTGGTAGTCAATTGAGCCTTCCTTCTGCTTCTTGTGTGGGCCCTCTCCTTTGGTAGTTAGTCCTGCAACTTTCTCCGCTTGCTTGGCGTCGTCCTCCAACTGGGCCAACACCTCAACCCGGGACATGAGGTCCCGGAGGTCGATCGGAGGGTTAAGCATCAAGTTTTCCCAAAGCCTCTAACTAGGAGTCAGTCCGAGCTTATAGCTCACCACCGCCAACTCCTCTGAGCACTCTTCGATCTTATTGTAAGTCTCCCAGTACCGCTTGCTATAGTTGCGGATCATTTCATTTTTGCCTTTTCTTATAGTTAGAAGAGAACCTACGCCTTTTAGCGCCTTCGTGTTGATCACGAACTGAGCTACAAATGATTATGTCAGTTGGTGAAAATTCTCGATTGACCCTTCAGGTAGTTTATCGAACCATTTCAGTCTGAGATCCCCTAGGCTCGACGGGAACACGCGGCACATCAGAGCATCTATATGGTTCCAAAGGGCCATTATCTATCTGACATGGCTCACGTGGGATCTTGAGTTTGATTTTCCATCGTACAGGGTGAACCTCGGTGGTGTAAACTTTTCTAGTGAGTCCAATCCCTCGATTTCTCAAGAGAATGGAGTTTGGTATCTCGGGACAGCCTCCCTTTGTTCACTACAGGGTCTGCGAGTCACTGAACCCAATGGGACAACTTTGTTTATGGCTGCCTCCTTACGTCCGTTGAGCTTGGCACGCAAATCTCCTTTTTGGCTTTGTTTTGCGTTGAGTGTGTCGTGAGATCCACCCCAAATTTGGATCACTCGGTTGACCTCCTCTGCTTACTTGTCTTTACCGTCTTGCTATCAGTTTGGCTGTTGATGCACACGTGAGTTTTATTTTGCTTTTTGTCCCGACTTTCCCAAGTTCTGGCCCTCTGTTTGCCCTAGCATGGCAGTCTCGACTGCCCTCATCAGCCTTTTGTCAACCATAATTTGTGTCAACTCTACCAACTGCCTTTGTAGGCGCTCGATGGTTATATCTCGACTGACTGCTCCTCCAGGGAACAACCGACCTAGAATCTGCCCAAAGGTGGCCTTAACCGCCCTCTGTGCATCCTTCAATAGTTTACCCCCTCTGTGCCCAAGAGTTTTGGGTGCATGAGAGGTCTCCCTATGAGTTTCACGACTATAGGAACGGTTGCTACTTTGCGATGTC
>BRYE01000001.1:12237957-12245457 GCA_030159115.1 Actinidia arguta var. hypoleuca
TTTTTTGTTCTGAATGCGGAAATACTTTAAAGAAACAGAAGAAAATGATCAACTAAAAACTAAAATCACGAAATAAAGTTCAAGTACAATCGGCATTTGAGTGATGCGAACACGAAACGAATTATTTTAAAGTACGTGATACTTAAAAGAACCTCCTCTTGAATTATTTGTGTTAAATTCGTATATTTATTATTTAATCAAAAGAATATTCACATGTAATTACATAATTATTGATAATGCTGAGAAACTTTCTTACTTTTCAAGGATTCAAAACTATCTAGTAATGACGTTTGATGAGGGGTAAATTCTCCGCTTGTTCACTCAACACGAGTCACCTCGCCTTCCTGAAGCTTATATCGCCATAATCTTTCGTGATCCACGTCACTCACCCAAACTCCATGGTCGCCAGATGCGTATGCCTCGCCTATAATGGTGACCTCGCATTCTCACTTCACCTTGCCATCCACTGTGGAGATAAGATGATATTGGAATTCTACCTCTATGAAACTCCTTCTCTACTACGTCGCCTATAGTTGCAGATTATTCTCCAAATAATATCTCCCTATTTTATCTCCAATATTTTCGGGATCTCTTTCCATACTTAGCCATTCGAGGATTTCGCCATAATCTTCTCGCATGGTTCTCCGTTCTCCCACTATAAAAAAGTCGCTCCCCCATCACAAAAAGGTACACACATAATCTATGACCTAACCCTTGCTTACTCACTCTGAGAGTTCTGGTACTTTCCTTTGTCTAGCTTATTCGCCTTGGTCTGATCTCCACGTCGAAGGGGTTTTGAATGGCCTAACCTCGGCCGATCACGTTTGTTCTCTTGCGCAGGTTGTCCAAGTCACTGCCGAGGTCAAGTACCTAGGTCACGAGCAATTCTAATTGTTGGTTGCTCGCCCCCAGATTTCTACCACAATAGTTTGGTGCCGTTTGTGGGAACGATATGTCTCTATAACTTATACACCTGCGCAACCGTTTATTTTCAAGACTAAGTACCAGTAGCCCTCTAGATAATATGACTCATCCTATGGCAAACACCAGTCAAGCTCCAGATCTGAGGGCCTTCACCGTGAGATGCATGGAATTGTGAACAGATTAGGATCATGAATGAGAACAATCCCGCCTGATACAGAACCTCGCCACAAAAACGCACCACCTCCTACCATACCAGCCCCAGAAGTTAGTCGATCTCGCCATCCTTGTCGGTCAGGTGAACGTGAATCTCAAAGTCGCCAAAGCACTGGTCGGGCCTAAAATTGCTGACCCCGATCACTAAGCGTACGATCTAGGCGATAAAAAAGCCCTCTTTTGTCAGAATCTAAATTGTCCAGCCGAACTCGCGAAGTAGAAAGCGAGGAGACTAGAAGAAAAGGATGGTCACCTCCCCATAATGACTAGGCACCCAAGCGCTACGAGGAGTCCATTACTCAAAAGATTAGGGACCCAAACTCCAAGATCAATGCCATTAACATAAGGGCAAATGCTCTAGTTACCGTAGATGCCCTAATACGACAGGATGAACCCCCATTTACTTAGAGAATAATGAGGACAAGAGTTTCATCCAAGTTCTAGCTACCCTTTTAACTCGGGATATATGAAGGGAAGACGAATCTAATGGACCACCTAGACTTGTAAAGAAATTTGATAACGCTCTAGGGATACTCGAATGAGGTGATGTGCAAAGCCTTTTCAGTGACCTTGAAGGGCTTGGCGAGGATGTGGTTCAGAAAGTTAACTCCGAGGACCATCAATTCATTTAGCGACCTAAGAAGGCTTTTCGTCGCCAATTTTATGAGCTTCAAGATCAGATAGAAGAACATCTCTCACCTTTTCACAGTCCACCAAAAAAAGGGAAAAGCCTGATAGACTACGTCAAATGGTTCAACCAAGCTGTGTTGGAGGTAGAAGACCCCAATCAATGACAAAATAGTGATTATGGCAATGATGGAAGGACTCCGACCAGGGCCACTATTTGATTCCCTTTCCAAGAATGTTTTAGAGACCTAATTGGCACTCTAGAGCAAAGACGATAAGTACATTGCCACATAAGAATTAGCTGAGGCCAAGCACAGAAGGTGAGAAAGGATGATCATAAGAGAAAGGAGTCGAACACCAGGCGAGCTGATTACCAGGATGAGGTAAAAAGTAAGAAGTCGGATCGAGATGTTAGGAGAAGAATCAATGACAGGCACCCTCTTACTTTACCTCACTGAATTGATCTAGTTTTACCTCCTCTAAATACTTCTATAGCTCAGGTGCTCATGGAGATCAAAAATGAAAAGTTTGTAAAATGTCCAGAAAAGATCAAGACCAACCCCCATAAGAGAAACAAAAATTAAGTATTGCGATTTTCACAAAAACCTAGGGCATAACACTAAAGATTGTTTTCAGCTGAAGGAACAAATAGCTGACCTAATCAAGAGAGGATATCTGAGAAAGTATGTTGCTAATTGCTCATTGCCCGACTCGCTTGATAGAAGATACGGCGACAATAGACCAACGCCAGGAGATATCCAAGTGATCCATGGTAGGTTTGATTCAGGATGATTTTCAAGCTCGTCCTGAAAGAGACACTCCCGAAGTGCCAATGGGCAAGCTAAACTTCTCAGTCCTAGCTCACCAGCCCATTACCTTTACTAATGACGGTCTGAGAGGCTTATACCTCCCCTATGATGACGCCATAGTCATCTTTACTACCATTGCCAATTTCTATGTACAAAGAATCTTGGTTGATAACGAAAGTTCTGTAAATATCTTATTCATCTCGGCGTTCGATAAGATGAAAATTGGGTGAGACAAGCTTCATCCGTTTCACGCCCCTCTGGTCAGATTTGGAGGAAACACAACACACCCACTTGGGTGGATCAAGTTGTCTGTGACCTTGGGGATAGAGCTCCACTTGACTACGGTATAGCAAGATTTCATTGTGGTGGATTGCCTTTCACCCTATAACGTAATCCTAGGTCGCCTTATGTCGGGCAGGATCAAGGCCATCACCTTAAATTATCACTTAATGATGAAATTTCTCACTTCAAGCGAGGTGAGAGGTGACCAGAAAGTTACCAGACAATGCTTCATCACGGCCATGAGAGCTGAATCTTCTCCAAGACCAAGTGCTCAATTGTAATTACATATTGACGATACCGAGATGGAGGCATTGAGAGATGAGGTGGAAGAAATTACCCTCAATGACCCCAGAGAGAGAGAGAATACTAAGTTCTAGAAGAAGTTACTCCAGTTTTTATACATTCAGATTGCCCAAATCGCCATTTTATGATAGGAACTGAATTAATTGAGGAGTTGCGAAGTGCCCTAGAGGAGTTTTTGAGAAAAAAACTATTGACATTTTTGCATGGTCCTACGACGATGTGCTAGGAATAGATCCTCAGGTCGCCCTTCACAAACTATTCACCAACCCTGACTATTCTCTAGTTTGCTAGAAGAGAAGAAAATTTGCCCAAGAATACCCTGAAAGTCATAGAAGAAGAAGTGGCTAAACTCATTAAAGCCAACATTATCAGGGAATCACACTACCCAGATTGGCTCGCCAATATTGTCATCGCCCAAAAAAAGGGAGAGAAGTAAAGAGTATGTGTTGACTTCGTTGACCTTAACAAGGCTTGTCCCAAAGACAGTTTTTCTTTGCCCAAAATTGATCTGATCGTTGATGCAACTTTCAGACATAAACTTCTTAACTTCGTGGACGCCTTCTCAGGTTATCATCAGATCAAGATGCACCCGCCTGACGTAGAAAAGACTGCTTTTATCACGAAGAGAGGGTTATACTGCTACAAAGTCATGCCCTTTGGACTAAAGAATGCAAGGGCGACGTACCAAAGATTGGTGAATAAAATGTTCAAAGAAATGATTGGGAAGACTATGGAGGTCTACATAGACGACGTGTTAGTCAAAAGTCTTAAAGTTGCTAATCACATCGCCTACCTGGAGGAAATATTTGGCGTCCTGCAAAGGAATTGCATGATACTGAATCTTTCCAAATGCATCTTTGGCGTATCCTCAGGTAAATTTCTTGGCTTTCTTATGACTAAGCGTTGAATAGAGGTGAACCCAAACCAAATTCAGGCTTTACTCACTATGAGCTTGCCCAGAAACATACATGAGGTACAATAGTTAACTAGGCGAGTTGTCGCTCTTAACAGATTTGTTTCCAAGTCAGCAGAAAAGTGTCTACCATTCTTCAAGATCCTGAGAAAAAATAGAGTCTTTGAGTGGACAGAAGAATTTGAGATGGCATTCAAGTAGCTTAAGGAATATCTTGGGTCGCCACCTTTACTTACAGTTCCCAGCATGAGCGAGCAACTTATTTTATACCTCTCCGTCTTGCCAACAACAATAAGTGCAGTATTTTATTCGAGAGGAAGATAAGATTCAGAAACTAGTGTACTATGTCAGTAAGGTCCTCATGGGAGCTGAAACCAGATAGCTAAAAATTAAAAAGCTCGCTTATGCACTCTTAATCGCTGCCAAAAGCTTTGCCATTATTTTCAAGTTCATCCCACCACTGTGTTGACAAATCAGCCCTTGAAGCAAATTTTCCAACAACTTGACACTTCGGGATGATTTCTTAAATGGTCTATTGAATTGAGTGAATTTCACATCAATTACCGACCAAGGATGGCGATCAAAGCCCAGACATTGGCCGATTTCATAGCTGAATTTACTCAGGATGTCACTCTGAAGCCCGAGATAACTTTTGGAAACCCTAAAAGAATAAAGATAGGAAGATGATCTCGCTAGGTGGAAGTTCTTCGTGGATGGCTCGTCCAACCAGCACGGCTGTGGTACATGACTTGTTCTCCAAACCCCTTCTGGTGAACAGATAGAATAGGCCATACGCATTGGATTCAATGCCACCACCAACAAAGCTAAATATTAGGCACTCCTCACTGGACTAAGGGTTGCATCGGAATTGGGAGTAGACTCCTAGAATGCCTTTAGTAACTTACAGCTTGTGGTGAATCAGGTGCAAGAGGATTATCTCGCCAAGGAGCCCCGAATGATGGCCTATCTAGAAGAGGTAAAGGCTATGTTAACAAGGATCAAAGACTTTAAGATTAGTCAAATTCCCAGGGAAGAAAACAAAAAGGACGACGCCCTAGCTAACCTCACCTCCACTTTTGAGTTCATCTTCGACGGGAGCATTCCCCTGGTGTTCTTGCCAAGTCCTAGTATTGACATCGCCGAAACCATCTTTCAATCTAAAGCAAGTCCAATGTGGATGGACGATGTTATTGCATACCTCCGAGATGGAACAATGCCAATAGACAATCTCTAAGCACTCATGATACAGTACTGAGCAACCAAATTTTGCCTCATCCAATGAGTCTTATACAAACGATCCTTCTCGGGACCATTCCTAAGGTGCCTCCGACTTGATTACTTCACAAAGTGGATAGAAGCCGAGCCTCTTGCTAAAATCATTGAAAGGAACGCCATAAATTTTATGTGGAAGAATATCATCTGTCGATTTGGAATTTTTAAGGTTATCATCTCGGGACAATGCTAAGCAATTCGACAGCGATGGTTTTAAGCTATTTTGCTCTGACCTCACCATCTCCAATCATTTCTCCTTGCCAAGTCATCCTCAAGCGAATAGTTAAGCATAAGTCACCAACAGAACAAGCCTGAGGAATCTAAAGGTGAGGCTCAAAAAATCAAAAAGTGAATGGGCTGAAGACCTGTCGAGCATACTATGGGCCCACCACACGACTAGAAGAATCCTTACGTGCGAGACGCCATATTCAATGGTCTAGCAGAATGCTTTAGGACCTAAATTTTGACAAAGAGAGCAATGAAATCGAGTTGAAGTTTAACCTTGATATCCTTGACAAAAAGACGGAGCCAGCAGCGGTACGCCAAGCAACCTACAAACACCAGGTTACCAAGTATTACAATCAGAGAGTCAAGCAAAGATCTTTCTTGCCTAGCGACTTAGTATTGACGAAAGTAACACTGGCTACAAAAGAGCCCAATGTTAGAAAGCTCGGTCCTACTTGGGAAGGCCCCTACAAGATTGTCAAAGTGTCCAGGCCAGGAACTTATTTGCTAGAAGACATAAATGCCAAGGCCCTACCTCATCCCTAGAATGCTGAGCACCTAAAAAAAATATTACCAATAGTCTTGATTGGTCGCCAAGAAAAGAAGATCACCAACTACTTGGTATCGCCAAAGTCTTATGATTGTCAATCTCCATATGGTTATGATCACCCAGACAACAAGATGTCAACTTCGTATTGTTTTCGCCAGTCTTTATTATATTCGTCAATCTCCATGTACTAGTGATTATTTTAATAAAATCACATTTCTCTAGTATGATTTTATCGCTAGTGGATTATGTCGTCAATTTTAAAAAGTTTTGTTCGCCAATATCAAGATCATCCATTCAATAAAAAGTTGATAAAAAATTGATAAGGCATCTTGATCACCAAAAGATAACTCGCTAGATTAAATCACAATTACTTATTGCCTATTAGTCAATATCGCCAATGTGATTTGTTTCGCCTAACGATTGAAATCTCCAGTTCTTCCATTATACAGGAATACATCATAATGAATTTGATGTCGCCTGACACTCCACTATTGACATCACCTAAGTGGAGGTCGCTAAGGTTGTCTTTTATCACCGAGCTAACATGCCAGATTGAAATGTTTTTAAATTTTCTAAGGCACTAATCTAGCAAAGCAGTTTTGTTTTCCAATAGATTAATTGATGTTGCCAATATAGCTTAGCCAGTTTATTAAATTATGGTCGCCATGAGTTGGGTGGATTGCCTGATTAAGGTAAATTAAACTTTACAAGTTTTCTAGAACTGTTCAGTTCGCCAAGTTTATCTTGCCAGTAAGAAGAAAATATGATGTTCAACAAAGAAGACAGAGTTACACATAAAGAAAGAAAAATTTTTATTCACTGAAAAAGGAAGAAAGGGCTACAGCTCGCCATTATAAAGAGAAAGAAAAAAATTGCTAGTATTCAAGGAGACAGAGGGTTGGTATCGCCCTTCTCCCTACCCTTCTATTTCTACTGATTTCCCTTCTCCTTCTCCTTTTCCTCGGCCTCAGCTTTTTCCTCTTCGAGAAGATCATGGTCGATGCCCATGCCATCAAGATCAATGCCAAGGTTGGGATGGTGGCGAGCAAGTTGTCTTTTGCAAAAATCGAAGCCATCGCCAAAATATTTAGAGGCTGTAAGTTTAACAGTCTCCTAAAAATCATTGGAGGACTTGAACTCCTCAATGGCGAGCTTTTTGGCATGAGCCACCTGCTTCTCCAACCTCGCCACCATTGCATCCTGATCCTCGGTGACCTTCTTCAATTCGTCAAAAACTTGCTGCTCTCTAGATCGAGACTCAGCCAATTGCCCTTCCAATTTACCAGCCAGCTTTTGGGCTCGGACCAGCTCGCCCTCAAGCGAGGCACCCCGACCTTGTTGAAGATTCACCTCATCTCCAATATCCCTGCTTCGAATGACTA
>BRYE01000001.1:12252957-12260457 GCA_030159115.1 Actinidia arguta var. hypoleuca
TAAAAATAAAGAATTAGTCTATACAATCCAGTTCTGATTCCGCGAATAGAATCGGATAGATCGATAATTTTTAAAATAGATGTATAAATAGATTTTTCTTAAGTAGGGATATAAATTATAAATAGTTAAATATTTTGGATCTTGACTCTTGAATTGAGCAACTTAACGCTAGTTACTTAGTTGTGTAGTGGTTAAAAACTTAAAAAAAAATTGCCGCGCCACCAACACCAACAGCAATTACTTAAACTGGTGTTCAAAAAATTTGATAATATTTTGATGTATTTTTTATTTTTTTATTTTTAAAAATTTGCTTTCAAAGTTTGAATTAAAATTATGCTTTTATATGTTTGAATCGGAACGCAACTGGAACTAGATGATTACTAACTATTTGGTTCCCTATCAATCTAGTACTTGATTTTCTATGGAATTGGTTCAATTCAAAATATATGCAATCTAACTGATTAGTTCTTAGATTCTCCCTCCTTATGTTATGCTTACACGTGTCATGGTCTTTTTTTATATTCCCCCAAATCATCTTTTCTTGAGATCCCCGAAAAGCATTACAAGCCCCCCTGTCGGTGTAAGTTCCGAGTTGACTGTTCACGGCTAAGAGCATGTCCATGGTAGATGTTATTTGTGTATGTTATATGACAAAAAAGTGATCAAAGTGAGACCCAATTGTGGTATTCCAATGGAGATGTTAAAAATGTTGGCTACACCCAATTATTTTTTCAATTATTGAATCTAAGTCAAATAGTCTCCATCTCTTCCTCGTTTCTCTCTTTATCTCTCACCAACTCTGTCTCATTATAAAGGGGTGATTAATTTACCCACATCAGTAGCCCTCTACTCAGGATATCGAGATGAGACAAGAGATCCACGAGTAATTGGCGATATAATTGGCGATATAATTGCTTAATGGTTAGGTGGCCATGCAGCGATGAGATGTGACTAACAAACTGCCACGTGGATTGGGAAATTAAATGTTGGGGTGACGTAATGGTCAGAATAATGGCGCATTAATGATACTTTTGGTGGGATTGGCGAAATATTAAGAGACGCTTTTGGCGAGAAAGGTGGTTGAGCTCGAGAGCCAAAGCGTTGCGTGATCTGGGACGTTGGAGCATTTAAATCTCAGCCATTGGTATCTCCTATATATAGAGGAGTTTACCCCTTCATACACACTTTTATGCTTGCACTTATCAAATTGCTGCTCTTGTTCCGATTTTTTCCTCGCCCATATTTGTGGTCGCCTCCTCGCCTGAAGCTCAATAAGTGTGTCTGACCATTTAGGAGAAGGATCATCATATATAACAAACGAAGTGAATTTATCCCCTGAATCTCCTATGGAGGATCCCTCAATCCCCGAGGTCAACCCTCTGATCGCCATTCATCCCTTAGTGGAGAAGAAAACCAATATTATGACCATCGAGGAACTGACTCTACTTAGGGAATCTTATTCTTTTCCCCAAAGCGTAGAAATTAGGATTCCTGAGGAGGGAGAGACTATAACTTCAACCCGTTCAGGCGAGGTGGCCTTTTATGAGGCTGCTTTTCTCGTGGGTCTCAAATTTTACTATTCACCCCCTGATTAGATTAATTTTACTATTTTATAACATATGCCCTACTCAGCTCGTCCCCAATGCGTGGTGAAGTATTGTTTGCGCAATGGCACTATGGCGAGCATTTAAATATTACATGACTCTTTCTGAGTTCAGGAACCTGTTTAGCCTGAACACTAACCCTAAAATCGGACCAAGGCTGGTTATATTTTAAGGCGAGGTACAAAAAGACTTTCCTCGGAGGGTACCCCAGCAATGTCAAGGGGTGGAAAAGTAAATTCTTTTTTGTCTCGGGAACTGGATGGGAGCTTTCGGAAGGTTCATCTTGGGAAGGTGGTAGCCCAAGGGTCCTGATGTCGTGGGGCATTCCAGGTCGGTTTCCATTTTTATTATAGTTCACTTTCCTAAAGCGTTTCAATAGTTAACATTTGGGACTTTATTTTCAGATAAGCATTGCAACAATCCGACCAGGCTATATGGAGATGAGCCAAAAGTTTTCGACAAGATTTTCAGCTCAGTGGAGAAGCATGGGCGCTACTCAGTTCCTGTCCTCTTGAAGTCCAAATATTTTCGTCAAGTTTTTGATTCCTCGGTGCCTATGGCTCCCAAGAATCAAGGCGAGGAACGGACTGGAGGTGGAGCAACAAGCTTGTCGGGCGACTGTCCTCGGATCAGGGGCCTCCATTATGGGCAGCCCCTCCATAGCCGAGAAGATATTGCAAGGGGTGATTCCTCCCGCGGACAAGGAAAAATTGGAAAAGTTGACATTGGATCAGACGGCTACCAGATTTTTCCACGTTATTGGCCAGGTATCACTTAGTTCTGCCTCTAATTTTCTTTTTGATATTTTATACTCGGCTCGTTCTTAAAATTTTATTTGTAGTAGGCACTTTTGCTTGGATCTTTCCTTGCTGTCTGGAGCAGGGAAGTGGGAGAGGAGGTGTCCCTCCAACAAGGTCGAGCAACCTCTTTGGAAAGCGAGGTTGCTCACCTTTAAAAGTTGTCTGGCAACCTTGAACAGAAACTGGCCGAGGCTCGAGCTCGGGAGCAAGAGTTTGCGGACGAGTCGGCCAAGTAGAGGAATGAACTAGACGACGTGGCCGACAAACTTGAGAAGTCAGGTCTTCTGGTGGTGGAGCTTAGAGAGGTCGTGTCCCGATCTAAAAAGTTAGTTATGGATGAATTCAAGTCCTCGTCAGAGTTTTTTGAAGCAGTTGAAGATTCTGCCTCCAAGTACTTCGACGAGGGATTTGATTTCTGTAAATGACAACTTCGTTGCCACCATCTTGATCTTGCTATCAACTTGGAGGATATGGGGCTCGATCATGACCTACTTGCTGAGGAGGATAAAGACGAGGAGGGAGAGGGGGAGAACGCGAATACTAAGGACAAAGGCAACACTGATCCCCCTCTTCCAATACGCTTGTAATTTTTTTTTATAATGATGAACTGTAACCCATTTTTCTTAATGAATGAAAGCCTTTGTTCTCACAACTTTATATAATTGGGCGAACTCAATTCTGGCGCTTTAAAAATTTGATTTATTGGCAATTTCAAACTAGCGTCTTTGGTGATGGCAACGTCATTAATGGCGATCTGGACGCTTAAATCTCAATGGACATTCTAAACATAGGTGACCAGGACGCCTTATCATTCTTTAAAGAATGGGTGTACTCGATGTTGGCGACATCCTCAATGGCGATCAAGGCGCCTTATCATGTTGTAATGAATGGGTGACCTTGATATTGGCGACATCCTCAATGGAGATCAAGGCGCCTTATCATGTCGTAATGAATGGGCGATCTTGATATTGGCGACATCCTCAATGGCGATCAACGCTCCTTATCATGTCGCAATGAATAGGTGATCTTGATATTGGCGACATACACATTTATCGGCAACATAATTTTTGATAAGAAATTCAAGGGAGAATTTATTAAATAATCAAAAGATACGCGATCATGAAATTCTTAATAATACAAAATGGAGCATCTGGCGATGTCGTATAAGTCAGGCGATCTCATTCTAGGCGATCAGGCAAATTACTAGTAATATTTTTTCAAGTGTTCGGCGTTCCAAGGATAGGGAAGGGCTTTTCCATCCATATCTTTCAACCAATAAGTTCCAAGTCTAAATACTTGGACAACTTTGTATGGGCCTTTCCAATTTGGACCGAGCTTTCCTGCATTTGACTCCTTCGTGGCCGAGGTAACTTTTCTCAAAACTAGGTCGCTTGGCAGGAAAAATCTATGCCTGACTCTTTGATTGTAATATTTGGCGACCTGGTGCTTATATGCTGCTTAGCGTATTTCATCTCGTTCCTTCTTCTCATCGATCAGGTGCAGGTTGGGTCTCAGTTTAATTTCATTGCTCTCTTTATCGAAATTTAAGGTCTTGAAACTTGACATTCCAATTTCCACCGAAATAACAGATTCCATCCCATAAACCATAAAAATGGCATCTCGTCAGTAGGAATTCTGCTTGTCGTATGGTATGCCCAAAGTATGCTTGGCTAGTTTTTTGCCCATTCGCTTTTGGACTTTAGCCTCGTCTTCAGATTTTTTAAGATTATTCTGTTGGTGACTTCGACTTGACCATTTGCTTGAGGGTGACCAGGCGAGGAGAAATGATGAGAGATGGCGAGGTTCGAGCGAAATTTCCTGAATCCCTCGTTATCGAATTGCCTGGCATTATCCGAGATGATAACTTTGGGGATTTTTGGTATTTCTCTTTGTGATTTTGGCTAGAGGCTCTGCTTCTATCCATTTGGTAAAGTAATCAATGGTGACAATCAAGAATTTTCTTTGCAGGGGAGCTTGGGGTGGAGGTCCAAGTATGTCCGCACCTCATCGAGCAAAGGGCCACGGGCTAGCATTGGGACTAACTTAGTGGAAGGAAGACGACTCACTGGAGCAAACCGTTGGCATTTATCACAATTCCTCGTGTATGATACCGCATCTCGTCCCATTTGTGGCCAAAAATAACCTTGGCGAATTACTTTTCTCACCAACGACCTTGCCTCATAATAGTTTTCGCAGATACTTTCATGGATTTCCTTCAACACATATTCCATTTCTTCAGGTCGGAGACACCTTAGGAGAGGCCCTGAAAAATACCTCTTATACAAGGTTCTGCAAAGAATGCAAAATTTTGCAGTTCTATATTAGATCCGTCGAGCTTGGAGTTTGTCCGAAGGCAACACGCCATCCTGGAGATATGCGATAATTTCATCTATCCATGTTGGGCGATTATCTGTCTGAAAAATTGGTTTGGCGACCTCTATACTTTGGGTTGCCAAGAACTCCTGGGGTACACTTCTGTTTGAGATAAAATCGAAGCTGGAGGCGAGGTTGGCCAAAGCATCAACCTTCTTGTTTTCCTCTCTAGGGATCTGGCGAACTCTAAAATCTTTGATTTTCCCAGATAAGATTTTTACTTTATCCAGATATGCCAGCATCCTAGTATCTTTGGTGAGGTAGTCTCCTTAAACTTGGTTTACCACTAGCTGCGAATCACTAAAGACGTCTAGGAAATCTACTCCCATTTCAGTTGCAACTCGAAACCCGACGAGGAGAGATTCATACTCAGCTTCGTTATTGGTGGCTTTGAATCCTATACGAATGGCGTACTCTATCTGCTCGCATAAAAAAGTTTGGAGAATTAGCCCCGCGCCATGCTGGTTCGATGAACCATCCACAAATAGTTTTCATCTGGAGATGTCGCCCGAGTCAGATTGCTCTGGAGTCTTTCTCAGAATTCGGGGTGACATCACATGTAAATTCAGCCACAAAATTAGCCAAGGCCTGACCCTTGATTGCTATTCTTGGTCTGAAAATCAATATGGAATTCGCTTAGCTCGATGGACCAATTGAGGAGTCTCCCCGAGGTTTCAGATCGCTGAAGAATGTGCTTCAAAGGTTGATCAGTCAACACAAAAATAGGATGTGCTTGAAAATAATGGCAGAGCTTTTTGGCGGCGATAAGGAGGGCATAGGAGAGCTTCTCTATCTTCAAGTATCTAGTCTCAGCCCCCATGAGAAGTTTACTAACATAGTATATTGGTTTATGAATTCTATCCTCTTCTCGAATCAACACTGCACTTACTGCTAGTGGTGAGATGGACAGATACACGATAAGTTCTTAACTCGCAACTGGAATCGTAAGTAAGGAATGCGAATCAAGATACTCCTTCAATTGTTGAAATGTTGCTTCGGATTCCTCATTCCATTGGAAGTTTTGATTTTTTCTCAGAATTTTGAAGAACGGGAGGCACTTGTCAACTAACTTGGAGTTGAATCTGTTAAGGGCAGCTACTTGCCCTGTTAGTTGTTGCACCTCATGGATGTTCCTTGGTGAGCTCATGGTGAATAGGGCACGAATTTGGTCTGGATTGGCCTTTATTCCTCGCTTGGTTACCAAGAATCCGATAAACTTACCTAAGGAGACACCAAAGATGCACTTAGAAGGATTGAGCATCATTCGGTGCTTCTGCAAGACGCCAAATGCTTCCTTCAGATGGGCGATGTGATCTGTAACCTTGAGGCTTTTAACGAGCATGTCATCTATGTAGACTTTCATAGTTTTCCCGATCAATTCTCTAAACATCTGGTTCACTAGTCTTTGGTATGCTACCCCTGCATTATTCAAACCAAAAGACATGACTTCCAAGCAATAAAGTCCCCTTTCGGTCATAAATAAAGTTTTTTCTATGTCAGGCGGATGCATTTTAATTTGGTGATATCCGGAGAAGCCGTCCATAAACTTGAGGAGCTCATGCTTGGAGGTGGCGTCAACTATCAGATCGATCTTTGGCAAAGGAAAACTATCATTTGGGCACACTTTGTTGAGGTCGGTGAAGTCAACACATACTCTTCACTTCCCTCCCTTTTTGGGGGTGACGACAATGTTGGCGAGCCAATCTAGGTAGTAAGATTCTCTAATAACATTGGCCTTGATTAGTTTACCTACTTCTTCTTCTATGATTTTTAGTCGTTCAGGGGCGAACTTCTTTCTCTTTTAGCGAATCAAAGGATAGGATGGGTCGGTAAATAATTATGAGTGGAAACCTGGGGATCTAATCTAGGGACATCGCCCTGTGACCATGCGAAGACATCATAATTTTTCTTCAAAAATTATACCAAAGCAACTCGTAGTTCGTCCGTTAATTTTGTCCTGATTATAACGTGGTGATCTGGATGGTCTGGGTGAATAGAAACTGGCGTGATTTCATCCAATGGTTTGGTATTTTCTGACTCTCTGGGGTCCACTAGGGTAATCTCTTCAATCTCGTCCCTCAAGATCTTCATTTCAGAGTCAACGATCTGTAATTGCTATTGGCTGCTTGGTTTGGAATGAGGTTCTTTCATGGATGAGATAAAACACTGCCTGACCATTTTCTGGTCGCCCTTTATTTCACCTATGCCAGTCAGAGTAGGGAACTTCATTTTTAGATGATAGGTCGACGTGATGGCTCTAGTTCCTCCTAAAGTTCGGCGATCCAAGATTGCGTTGTAGGGCGATGGGTAGTTCACAATAATAAAGTCTTGCCAAACGGTAGTCTGGTGAGGCTCTGTCCCCAAGGTTATGGGCAGCTTGATCCATCCAAGTGGATGGGTGGTGTTTCCTCCAAATCCGACTAAAGGAGTGTTGAAAGGATGGAACTTATCCAATCCAATCTGCATCTTGTCAAATGTCGAGATGAACAAAATATCTGTCAAACTTCCATTATCAATCAATATCCTTTGTACATTAAAATTGGCGATGACGACTGAGACGACCAAGGCATTATCGGTGAGGGAGGTGTAGGCCTCTGAGGTCGTCATTGGTGAAGTTAATAGGCAAGTGGGTTGCAGTTGTAGGTGAGGAAAGGTTGTAGACTTCTTCTTCTGCTCGCCCACTGGCTTTCATGGCATGCCTTTTTTGTGACGAGTTTGAACAT
>BRYE01000001.1:12277957-12287957 GCA_030159115.1 Actinidia arguta var. hypoleuca
ACAAACATCTTTCTATCTATAGGAAAACGTTGTAATAAACTGCCCACCTTGACTGAAGATTGGAAGTCACAGAGGGTCTTCAAGAAAATAGGGTCGGGTGGATATTTTAAAGTTCTAGTTGTTCTCGACTCCAAAACATTTCACCGGTTTTTTGCCCGTGGCTGTGCCGAGATGTCCTCCAATGATGGTGACAACGATAAGTTTGGGGATGGCGCAATTGCTACTTTGGGCAACGAGGATGAGTCTCGCCACTTCCGAGATGTACATCCACGGTGTGAAAGTCCCCGAGATGATTCAATAGAATATATAGGGACCATCGAGAAGGAGATGAGGAGGTTTTTACCTCACCTCCCTGATCTTACCCTACTAAAGTGGCTAGGGGGAAGAGTCCAAGATACCATATTAGGTTTGGCATCCAGTAGTCCAAGCTCAAGCTCGGACTCTAAATCGGAGTCCTGATCAGACTCAGGGCTGCCTCCCGAGCTTAGATCGGATGGTATAATCTTTATCTTATTTAAGTGTTTTATGTTTTCTTGCATTTGATGCCGGTTTTTATCTTGTAGCTATGTCGAATAGGATTAGTCTGGCAAAGCTCGCCAAGAAAGTGGAGGAAAAGAAAGACAAGGAAGGTTCAAAGGCCACCACCTCATCCACTAAGGGCGTAGTGATACGGGAAAAATGGCCTCGAGAAGAAGCCCTTGATTCCTCGCTCATCAAAAAGGGCAAAACTGATGACTCCAAAGGAAAAGAAAACCATGCCGCCACCAGAGGCTAAAAAGAGGTCCACCAAAGGGGTGAGCAAATGATCCAGCTGTCAAGTTGCTTCTAGAGAGGGCACATTGGCTGCACCAGACCATTCGCTGGGGCCCGGAGCTTCTGTGATGGTGAGTGCCTCTGTGTCTGAAAAAATTCTGACTGGAGTGATCCTCTCCGCCAACAAGGAGAAGGTGGATAAACTCTCTTTGGATCAAGTGGTCACCAAGTTCCTCTACATTCTCGGCCAGGTATTTGTTCATTTTTATCCTTGGTTTTAATTTTCATATATTTGTAGTCAAGGTACTCATGAAAACCCGTTTGTAGTAGGAGATCATGCTCGGGTAGTCTCTCGCTGTCCTCAATAGGGATTTAGGGAATGACTTCGCTTTTCAATTCGCCCTGGCAGACTCAGCCGAGCTTGAGATGGTCCGAGGTCAAAAATAAGCTTCAGAGCTAGAAGGAATTTTAGCTGAGTTTAGTGAGCAAGACATGAGGACAGTAGAAAAGCTGAATAAAAAGTCCAAGCCAATGCGAGGCTGGAGGCAGAGGTGGCTGGGATGAAGAAAAATGAAGCCCTTGCCCATAAGAGGATTATTGAGGAGTTTAAATCCTTTGAAGATTACCAAGAGGAAGTAGAAAATGCTGCTTCCAAGTACTTTGGTGAAGGGTTTGATTTTTGCGAAAGGCAACTAGCTTATCATCATCTAACCTCGATATTGATCTCTACAGCATGGGTGTGGACTACGACATGTTGGAGAAGGAAGAAGCAGACGAGGATAAGGAAGGAGACAAGGAGGAAGGTGAAGAGAATACCAACCCCCTTTCTTGTTGAATTCTTGTAAAATGATAACATTTCTCCTTCTTGTAATGGCGATCTATAATGCTTCCCAATTTTCAATGAATACTTTTTTTTATGCGTTGTATGGTCTTTATAGTTCATTTTCTATTTGCATTGGCGAATATGATTTAAAGTTTGGCGAGTTTAATCATTGGCGAAATGGATTTGGCGATCATAATTGATTGGTGTATATTAAGTCCATATATCTTACTAAGGCAGATGCTAATTCACTTGACTTGGCGAATATTAATAAGACAAACTTCAAACTTAATTACGACGAACATGATTAATAGGTGATATGAATTTGCTGTACCTTATGCAAAATTTAAATCTCATCATGGAAAAATATTCAATCGATATCCACAATAGCGATCAAGATATCTTATCATTTTGCAATAAATGTGCGTTCTTGATAATGGCGACATCTACACTGGCGATCAAGACGCCTTATCATATCTTGCTTTATTTTTTCTTCAATTTTTTTTTATATTTTGATTAATTTTTTTATCTTGCTTTTTTTTCTCTCCAATTTATTTATTTTTTGATAATATTTTTTTACTTTTTGGGTTTTTTTATCTTGCGTATTTTTTGTCTTTATAATTTATTTTTTATATTTTGATTACTTTTTTTTTGATCTTCTTGATATTTTATTAGGGGATGGAAAAAAATATATTTAAGTTTTAAATCGTAAGAGCATAGTTATTAGAATCGGACCGGATATTGAATCGGTCAAGGCACCGGTTCAACGGTTTACTAGTTCAACTACGATTCAACCGGTCTTATAATTAATAATTAATAAAAAAGAAAAATAAAATTTTACCCTTCAACTACTATGTAGGTGTTTGAAAGTTCATTATGAAAAATATATTTAATAATATCAAAATATTACTATTTTTACATTTCAAAAATTATTTTGCGAGAACTTTTTGGTAATTTTAAATAGCTTCAGCGATTTTTGTTGTGATTAGAGATTCTTCGATCAGGATTTGCATAGATTATTCGAGATTAGTGTGATTGTGTCTCTCGTTGAGGCCTCGATTAAGATTTTTGACAGATTAAAAATTTTCTCACAGGATTGAATTTTTTTTTGTTATAGAAAAAATGATCAAATAAATTTTTTAGGCTTATCAAAATATTACTTAGAATATTATGAATTTTTAGGGTTGTCAAAAAATTATAAAATTTTCAACAATTTTGGATAAATTTTTTTATTATAAAAATTTTGATCTTTAAAAAAAAAAAAATTAATCTGTTAAAAAATCGGTCTGCTCGATAAAATACTGGCCGGTTCAACCCGGTTCACTTGTATTTTTGATAAAATGTGTTTACCAGACCGATTAAGTGTCCGATTTTAAGTTGAACCGGTTGAATCAACCGATCCGATCCAGTTCTAATAACTATGCGTAGGAGTCGTAAAATTCATTACACAGATGACACAGCCCAAACACAAACACGAATCGAGTGTTAAAAACTGAATTGAAAGACTCGCGAATCCTTGTTTTTGCATTGGGTACCATGAGATTCACCACTATTTTGCTAAGGCCAACCTGTAAAGTTGGAATCCCATCTAGGACCTCTCTCTCTCTCTCTCTCTCTCTCAATAACGTGAAGTGTCAGCTAAAAGAACGGAAAGGGCACACGTTATAGGGGGGTGTCCGCCCCCAAGAAAACATGTTCTGTTGGGGAATGCTGGTCCCAACTCCCACTATCCTCACTTCAATGCCAGATATACAAAAAAGTAAAAAATAATAAATAAAAAACTTGTGTTTAATTTGATAAATAAATGTCATTTTGATAAACAATTCTCCTCTTGTAAGTGAACTAGTCAGATTCAACTGCACCATTCTTTACAAAAATTCTGCATTGGTCATAGGTGTCTCACGAAATAATTTGTTACACGAACAATGTTGTTCTACAGGAATTTTTGTATAAAAATTAAATCGTGAATGACGTAGTGGTGATAAATTTAAAATTATAACCATAATAGAGTATACTTTGTGTGGATATAAAATGTCCATAAAATGTCATAATATTTTAATTATAAATTCTGTTTAAATTGTTTATATATCATTACTTTTCTTATATATATCAGCTTCAAATGTGATTGAGATCTATCATAGAGTTCATTGTGGGCTTTATCATAGTGGGCAATAATTATTGACGGTGATTTTTACGTATTTGTTAGGTGAGTGAATTGAAATCAAACTTAGACTTGTGTATCCAACGCAAATTTGGGGTGTGGAGTGTGTTGATTATACGTACATACTATGGTAAGAGTGTGATATAGGCCCATTTCAGATATAATTTATTTATTTTGTAGGACTTGCTAAGTAGATGACTCATAAAAAATATCAGGTTGATCGAATATTGATCAACAATCACACGATCGGATTATAGTTGTCTTATAGTATATTTGAAAATTATACTAGCAAATTTTTTTAAAGATAAATATGATATGATCATGTGGATTTTCATGTCCGATCAATTCAATCTTTTTATATGAATATTTTACTCAATAAGTCCAATAAAATGAACGATTCTGATCACGTTATTAAATTCGAGATGAGCCCCATATTGCACTCGCAACATATGCACAACATCCGTCCTAAATCCGTTAATCCTATAAAGGATCTCCGCTCCAATAGTATTTTAGGTATGGGAGTTCTATATATAATAACGTAGTGTCACAAAAAGGCTCAAAATGCAACAATAATACCTAATCATTGACATGATATATCATACTTCAATAATAAATAACGCGTAGAATGATAAATCTTACTATCATTTAAACGTATTTGTCAGATTCAACTAATACCACTATATGCCAAATCTCTATCGCAGGGCCTAACTATGAGTACCATTCATCAATAATAACTTGTTATCATCATTATAATAGTTTTTTCCTCACTTCATCAAAAAATGCAGTATATGTTGTACAATGCAAAAATAACATGTGCTATTTCTCATGCTAAATTTATCGTAAAATTGTTATTTTTACACTACACTCTTAAATAAAACAGTGAATACGTTCTTAGTCGGTTGTAGTAAATCTATATAAAATACTTTTTGTTGAGCTAGAATGACAAAAAAATGATACATCAATGAAGATGCTCGAACGATGTTGATTTTGGGTCCTCAATTGTAACAGTTCCATCTCAGAATTTAATTATGTGCCTTTTTGGGGATTTGTGATGGTCCCATACTCCATATATATATATAGTCATTTATCATATCTTGGTAGTTTCCTCTTACTTACCTTCTCGTGCAATTTTTTTTAAATCTTTTTTGTACACAGTTTTTTTTTACTCTCTCAATAATTGCCAATATATTGACATTGTAAAATGACAAGAGTTTGTGGATGAGTGAGAATCAAACACAGACGATAATAATGATGGATAAATAATTTTCGATGGTTGGGTGTCGTACGACGGACTTGCAAGACATCAACAGTAAGAAGGACTGTCTGGAGTTATTCCGGGTACGACTCTCCGATGGTCAAATTAGTAACCGTAAAAGAAGAAAGGGAAGAGAGCAAGAGCAAGAGCAAGCTTATTGGCTCTGGTCGTAGAGAAAAAGTTTGGAGAGAGAGACTATTCCTTCCTTGTGAGAGAGGGTATGTCCCTTTCTATAATGTAGCTTGGTGCGTGTGAAGACATGTTGATTGTCATGTCAGCGAGAAAGCGGTTTACCCAATTATGCCCCTAGGACGTGATTGGTAGCTAGCACATCGCATCATCAGAGTTTTAACCCAAGCGTGCAAGTCGCAGAGAGAACTTAACATGTACGTTAACCTCTGATTTTGAAGCTTGGCTTTGGGCATCTCTATCGAAATAAGTTCGCCGACCGAGCTATAGTGTGAAAATGCCGACCGAACTTATTATGAAACGACAGTTTAACAGCGGAACTCATCCAAGCTCGGCCGAAAATAAAACAAGATATTTTATCTTCTCACAAGTTGGTACAGGTCTAGTTCATGAAAAAATTTAGAAAACCTAGTAATGTGTGAAATATGAGTTTCAATTTCTATTTTTAGTTTTGGAAATGCTATGATTCTGAAGTTCTTATCCCGAAATCTTTATCTTGATGGACGTGGTAATGATATTTTTCAAATAACGAACCAAACTCAATTCGGAAAAAAAAAATTGTTTTGTATTACATGTTTCTTTTATTATCAAGCCAAATAATGTCTCCAATAAATTAAACTTGCATGTTTTTGCAACCAACCAACTTCTTGAAAGGAGAGCTTCAAGATGATGCCAGATATTGTTTATTCTTCTCATTCTTTTTTCTTGGTAGTTGTTTAAGAATTTATTTATTTATTTTGTTTTTTAACCTTCCTATTTATGGCAGGGTCATATTCGACTCACATCTACTGAATAAATCCCGAATACCTTCAATTACTCGTAAATCAGACCGTAAGACGACTCATCCGCGTTGGCTTTTCATATTATTTTACCATAAAACATATATTTTGAAATCGAAAAAATGGATGAAAAATGCTATACAAACTCATAAAAATTATTAACTTTTTTTACTGATTGATGTGGTAAGAATAAATGAATCCATGGAATTTGAAACACGAGCCACTTTAGTAATATAATAAGTGTCACATTAATTAGTAAGAAAAAAGTTTATAAAAACTATTTGTTTGTATGTATGTATATATAGCTTTACTCAAAACTTATATATAGTGAGAGCCTCAATAATTTCAAACATTTAGAATAACTAAGTAGTCCATCAACTATAATTAACTCCTTGAACTTTTAATATATATATATATATATATATATATATATATATATATATATATATGTATATATATATATATATATAACACTAAGTGGTCCATCAGCAAGATATAGAGAGAGAGATGTTCATATATATATATATATATATATATATATATATATATATATATATATATATGTGAACATCTCTATATATATATCTTGCTGATTTTCTAACTTTTTATTTTCACAATTAAAAATAAACCTAATCTTATCTCAATAATATTAAACACACGTGCTTTGATCAATTGTGACATTTTATATGATACATAACTGATGATATAATTATAATAATCATATGCATATGTATAGATGTAGTTTTTAAACTTTAACGTGTAACAAGAGAGTCATTTATAATCAAAGTTATCCAGTATTCTCAACTACTTTGTACGGCTGATTAGAATAAATATTGAGTACAGTTGTGATATTATTTATATATTTCTTTACTAGTTAATAAAAAAATAAAATAAAATTTTACAACGCAATTATAAATATTGTAAAATGAGAAAATCAAGTAGTTAATTTTTCCATGGGTTAATGATACTTCTGCGTGGTTGCCAATATATAACCGTTGATAGAGTTCCTTCTTGAGGTTTTTGCCTAATACATTAGGATCCTTGTAGTTTTGTAAATTAAAACTTTCCCCGTTTTATACTTAGTTGCATTACAATTTTTCCCCTCTTGTTAAGTTAATATTATTGTCGAGATAATGAAATCTGTTGATGTTTTGATTACAATTTCATTTTATTAGAAATTTAATTTCGTTATACTCAAATGTCTTACTATTTCTCTCTCTAACTTTCGATTCTTTGTCTGTTGAGAGGTGTTAATCGGTGATGGTGTGGGGTAGAAAGGGAGAGGGTGCTATAGTTGGTATTTGAGAGATTTTGATCAAAGACGGAGGTGGCTGTAGGAGATGGTGATTGGAGATGGGAATTAGGAAAAATGGAAGAGAGTGTTGTAATAGTAGTAGCTAAATATTCAATTATACAATATATGTCGGGAAGATAGATTATAAGATCGGGTGACACAAAAAAAAGGACACGTGAATTGAATATTAATAGATTAAATTTCTTAGTTTAGACAGTATTTAGCATATTATGTAACAAAATAAATAAGGGGAGAATGTAATTTTTCAATCCTCCATTAACTACGTTTGGAGACAACATCTAACGAAGAATGTAGAGTAATCCTCCAAACTTTGAAGTGAAATTTATGATAAAATCAAATCTCAAGGAGTGTCAGTGTAATTTACTCTAACAAAATAATATGCATAAGATTCCGTTCTCGATACCAAATCTTATTCTTTTTCTTTTTTTATTCATCAAAAAACATACCAAATCTTATTCGTTTACCAGCCTATAGTTTGGAGTCTTGGGTGTGACCTATTTTCTTCTCATGTCACATAAACTGACCTCTTCTATTAGGTTTGGCAAATTTTTCAATAAGTTGGAGCCTTGGATTTGACTTATTAATTAACTTGGTGTAGGTGATAAATGTAATAACTTTGGAGGGTGATATTAAATTATATATGTATGCAGCTTAAACATGAATTTTATAAATAACTAATAAAAAATTAATACATCAATGAATTTGATTAAATATTTTTAACAAACTTATGATGTATCAATGAATCATCGGGTGCACGTAAACTCTTTGTTTACGCTGCATATGTAAATAATTTAATTTTTATTTGAGAGAAAATAGGTTATATAATATTTTTTTCTCAATATTTACTTTGAAAGACAATAGAGAGTACCAATTGGACCAGGGTTCTCATGCAGTTCAATGGATTGTATTGGTGCAATTCAAGTATTTTGGATTCTATTTTGAGATCATTTTGATGATTCAACTCGTTCACAATGTAGAACTCATCGAGAAGTTTAACATTATAAAAAATCACGTTGATCGGATATAGATTAATGGTCAATCAATATCAATTTATATCAAAATAAATGTGTATAATCATGAATGCCACTCACGTGTTACAGTACTTAAGGAAACTAAATTGTACCCAATTAACTTTGTTTTTTATAGTACTTATTTTTATGACGAAATTTACAATATTTATAATTTTGATCATTAAAATAGACCTAAAACGAGACTCAAAATACTTAAACTATATCCGTGCAGTCTATTTTTGAACCGCAGATAAGTACGGTCCTTATGAATTGTGGCCCGCCACGGAAGAAGTGTTGGACTTATAATTGAAATTGGTAGACCAAGATTAGACACCAATCAAGGACTTATGCCTAATTTTCTTTGCCATAAGTTCCATGACCTTTATTGATAAAGACTTTGGCTTAATTTAAGTGATGTACATTAACTCATTGATATAGACATTATTGTTGAAAAATGTTACCTTTCACTTTCTCTATATCAATGTCACGTTAATTGCCCAATCAATCCCTCAATATCAAGTGGAAAGGCTCTAGCGTGTAAAATAAATCTTTAACATTTTTCTAAGGTAAATGCTGAGTAAGGACCGTTTAAGCGATGGTTATTAGTCTTAAAAAGGTGAGGAAAATATTTGAAAACGAACAAAAGCTATGTGATACGTGTTTTGAAAGTCTTTTTAGTTTACATTTTTTTTCATTATTATACCCTAAAGTTAGTTTGATTGGATGAAATAAATATTATAAGGAATGCAATGGAGATTGGAATTAAATTAGAATTGATTGATGTTCGAACAATCATTCTTATTTTTGTAAGGAATGAGAATGAATGGGCATTCATTTATTATATTAAAGTAATTGTCATTCCTAATGGAATGACTATTCTATTACTTTTTGATTGAACAAACACTGAAATAATTATTTTAATAGAATAATTATTACATTCCATATATCATTTCATCAAACAAAAAACAACCAAATTGTTGTGGTAAAAATTTGGGGCGAGCATCTCAACAGTCAATATTGCTTTTATATCTCGGCACAACTTGGGCAACCTGTGCAGCAATGAACAAACGTTATCGACGGAGGTGAGGCTGCTCAAAATCCCTCTGGTGTGCAAATCAGACCAAGATGAATAAAAAACTAAGTAATGAACAAGCAGAGCTATCAATATGAAGTCAATGAATCATACTTCATAATGATAGAAGGAGCAACCTTTATATAGATGGAGAATGATGGGCCGTGTCAGTGGATCACAGTGAGATCCTCGAAAGGATAAGTATGGAAGGATATCCCAAAAATACCGAAGATAAAATAGAAAGTTTCCATTTGGAGATCAATCCGCAATTATAGGCGCCATAAAGGAGAAGGAGTCCCACAGAGATAAACCCTTGAGAAGAGAGAGTCTTCAAGTAATTAGAAGTCTTCATGGAAGTGGAATCTCTGGTCAGGCGAGGTGATCAACCTCACCTATTGATAACAACTGGTGAGGGCACCGATTGACAAAGTACACAATAAACGGTACGATCAGAGAACATAATAGATACGGGAGAGATGGTCTCTTTAGGCGACATGCCCAACTTGAAATATCAATAGGCGAATATTTTACCCCACATCACAACGTCGCTATTGTCCCTACGTTGGAAATATCAATAGTTAGTGTCAGATTATGGAGATGATAGAAAATCGAACACAGACGATAGTGACGGTGAGCATATGAATTC
>BRYE01000001.1:12292957-12300457 GCA_030159115.1 Actinidia arguta var. hypoleuca
TGCTCTTTCATGGAGGTCCACACCCATTCTGATTAAAAGCACTTTTAACAATAATTATGTGATGAGAGAGGTACATTTATAATTCAAAACAATAATTATGTGATGAGAGGTACATTTATAATGGAAAGTGTGTGAGAGAAGAATCATGAGCTATCCTAGAATATAGATTATGGGTCTATATAGAATAACAATCAAATTTGTACCTTGATAGGGTACAAATGGGGAGTGCACATATGGTTGCTCTAGATCCTTAGATTTCTATGATATTTTGCCTAAATGCAGCACATTTTTTAGGGTCATTAAAATAATATTTGATACAAAATAAATTTCATCATCCTTTCTCGTCTCCTTTATAATTTAAATAATAGTAAACAATATGTTTTGAAGCCACATTAATATTTAAATTAAAAGTTCTTTTTTATGCCTCTCATGGTATGTAATTATTGAGGAGAGAACAATAGCACCATTGCCACATCGAGCCCAATATATGAGGTGAAAAGGTCCGAAAAAGTACTGTGGTTGATGGATAGATTTCTCTAAACAAATTTATACGGAAGCTCAAGATTCTCATTTGAAGCAAAGTTTGAGAGAGGGAACAATTGTAAAAAAAAAAAAAAAGTGTTTTTTGTGAAAAGTTTATGAATAAGAAAAATACTAATCACTATTCAATATGGGTAAAAGGTGTATTAATTATTATGAAAAGTGTATAAATATACGTACAAATACTTTAAAATGTATGAAATATACATCAATTACCGTAATAAAATGTGTATTATTTAGCAAAACAGTATGAATAAAATTGTATGTTATCTATACATATTGTATGTATACTTGGTGTCACGAGTCTATTCAAATGGAACATAGTGATTGGTGAGACACCTTTATCTCCAAGTAACACAACAATAGTACTACAGCATGAAATTCTTAATGAATGATGATAAATATTGCAAATGAGGAGTTTTGACAAAAAATACCCCTTTAATAAAACCACATTTTGTGTCAAATTTCGCAATAAGTTTGGCTTTACTAAATGTTCTACGTCATCAACTATATTGTTGATCTTCTAAGTTGTTTGTCCGATAATACAAAATAAATACTTATGTCAAAATAATAGTAATAATGTAGTAACTTTTTTAGAATATAATAAAATAACACAAATCAACTGAGATGCTCGAAAAACTACTCTTCTTCGTCGTACTTTTTTTATTCTTTTTACGAGGTTTTTTTAAGGGAGCATGTATGTTAATGTACTTAAAATAAAATCAAAATGGAGTGAATTCTGAAATTGCCCCTATATTAATTTCACTTGAAAAATTAACAAGTTTTTAAAAATTATCACAAAATCACAAGTTTATAAGATGATATTGACCTCGGTGCTAGTGCTAGGCAGGCCAACAGCTAAAAGCAAACGGGACCCCTTGCCATAATAGTGAACCAGAGGAGAGAGAGAGGGTCACATGTGGGTTTCAGTTCGTCACTGCAACTGTTACTGTCCATGACCTGTATCTTTCCCTTTCATAGGGTTCACACCCAACTCACCCTCAACTAAGTCATACCATGCGAATGTCAAGAAATAAAAAAACAGGCAGCTCCAATGGACATAAAAAAACAAATCAACAATGAGAGAGAGATTAGAACGTAGTAACTCCTAATAAAATATATATATATATATATATATATATTGGATGGATACGGTTTGGATATGAGTATTCATGTTCGGGATAGTCAAACCATACTTGAGTCATACCTAGATGGGTATTCCATTGCTTAGTCCCCTATACTTGTCTCGAATAGATGAACAATCGAATAAAACTAACCTCCAAATGATCGGATTGATTCAGGGCGACTGAGTTCTAATTAGATTGTCATATATAATAAATTTGCTACTTCTTGTATTAATTCAATCGGTCAAAAAAATAAAATTATTATACGTATATTTTGTTGAAAATAATAAAATGCTTGTTAATACTAGTAGAACGTGGGGGGCAGTAGACAACGAAAAAACACATCTCATTTGGCTTCATACGTTTTTTTTGTAAATAAAAATAATAATAAAAAAAACGTATGAGAAAAAATTTAGAATATAGATCCAACGATTTTATTTTTATTTTTTTACTTTCTTTTTCCTCCACAAATTTCTCTCTAAATCCTTGATCCAAATACAAATTTTAAAAAAAAGAATTAAAATTTAAATAGAAATGGATTTGCTTTTTTGAGTATGAGGAAGTTGCCAAATGAGGCCTTAATTATAAACAAGAACCTAGCCAAAATGCACAATTATTTCAAAGTTCGCACAAAACACTTAAAAGAGGCGCGCGCACACACATATATCTTCCAAGAACTTAATTTTATACTATAGTTTGAGTGGTTTAGATATCTCTAGATTTTTTTTTTAATTTTTTATGGGGTTAGTAGACTTGTACATATAAATGTATATATGTACCTTCGCACACAACTTCAAGATGCTTTCTCATACGCCCCGACTTGAAAAATGCTATAAAACTTCAATAAAATGACGTGGCGATAGAATTTTAGGAAGTAAAAGTCAGTAAGTGTTTTATTTCTTTGATGTTATTATGTCAAAAAAAATTAATAAATTTTCTATTTGTATTTCATTAACTAACAAACTCTAAAATAATCCCAACATATTATTGAAGAAAACAATATTTTGTATCTTGTTTAATTACATATACGATATAATAATATATTTGGTGATAGAAAAATGGGGCGAGAAACCAATAGTCAGAATTGCTCTTTACTTCGGCGCTGGACCTTGCCAACAATTTGGGCGACCTGTGCAGATGAACAAACGTAACCGGCCGGGGCGAGGCTGCTAAAAACCCCTTCGGTGTGTGAATCAAACCAAGGTGAGAATAAGCTAGGCAAAGCAGAATATCAGAGCTCTACAAAGTATGTAAGAGTGTTTTCATACTTCATTATGATAGGGGAGCAGCTTTTATATAAGTGGAGAATAGAGAGTCGTGCGAGAAGATCACGGCGAGGTCCTATGAAGGATAAGTATGGAAGGAGATCCCGCGGATATCGGAGATAAAATAAGTTCTCATTCGAAGAGTAACCCGCAAGTATAGGCAACGTAGTGGAGAAGGAGTCTTATGGAGGCAGCCCCTTTAGGGAGGTGGAGTCCTTATAGAGTTGGAACCTTCGTGTTGGCGGACGAAGTAGTTAACCTCGCTTGTAAGCAATGTAACGATCAAACAACAAGCTCACTAGTGGAGGCGAGGTGAACAACTGAAGATGACATGGTTGGCGACCAAAACAGACATTGGCGATGTGGTCCTGAAGGTGAGGTTTCCAGTATTTATTATCAGCAGGTAGAGATTTTACCCCACATCAATAGCTCCTTACTCGAGATGCTGAGGTGAAACACTTGGGATCTTCGAGTAACAAGTCAAGCAGATGAGTTCTGATGATGTAAGCATGTAGTAATGGTGCGCCTTTACAGTTGGACACATGGATGAAAGCATTAAATGGCGGAATGACGTTTCGGCATGTTTTGGCGGGAATGGTGGTAGCCTTTGGAGGGAGTGACGGTTTTCGTCCTCAAAACTCGAAATTTCGCATGATCTTGGCTGTTGGTGCAAACAGATCTCAGTCCTTGATGCTTCTTATAAATAGGGGGCTCCACCACTCATTTGTACTCTTTTATTTTTGCTACCAAACTCTTGACCCTACTCTGACGTGCACCTCGCCCTCATTTGCTCTCATTTGCCTTAGTCTTCTAATAAGTACAAGCTTCTAATCTTCATCCTTACTTTTAATTGTTAGTGCATGTCCAGTAAAGCCGAAGTAGGAGACTTGGATAATTTGTTGCCTTCCTAGGTATCTGATCATTTAGGAGAAAAGTCCTATATGACTGACGAGGTAAACCAACTTCCTTCCTCACCTAGGAAAGATTCTCCTGAGGAATCCCCCCCTCGAAATGATTCTTCTGACCACATGGAGGATCTTAGGGTAAATATTTGCTCTCCTCTCAAAAAGGAGATCAATGTCATGACTCAGGATGACTTAGATCACCTGAGGAAAACTTATTCCTTTCCAACCGGGATCCAGGCCAAGATCCTTGAAGAGGGTAAGACAATATTGTATACTCGCCCGGGCGAGATAGCTTTTTATGAAGCTACTTTCCCTGCCGGCCTGAGACTCCCAATTCACCCTACTATCAAAAGAATTTTGAACTTTTATAACATCTGCCTTGCCCAACTTTCTTCCAATACGTGGCGATGTGTCGTCTGCGTGTTGGTGATATGGCGATTCTACCAGCATCACCTGTCCCTTAGCGAATTCAAATGTCTTTACACCTTATTCAAAAGTCTGAAGCCAAACTCAGGGTGACTTTACTTCAAGGCGAGGCCAGGCAAAAATGTGATCAAGGGGTCTCCCAGTAACGTTAAAGGATGAAAAAGAAGATTTTTCTTCGTATCGGGAGATAATTGAGAGTTCTCCCAGAGCATAGCTTAGGGTGAAGGAGTTCCACTGGTTCCAAGATCATGGGGCATCCCAGGTTAGCCTTGTTTCCATATGCTACTTTTCTAAAGTACATCATCTTGCCTTATGCTAACAAATGTTTATTTTCCAGGCAAACGTTATAATAAGTTGGCTATTTTGATCGACTCCAAAGAAAAGAGGTCACAGAGGTTTTTAAAAAAAGTAGAGACAGGGGTATACTTCACGGTCTCGGTAGTCCTCGGATCTAAAATATTTTGGAAGTATTTTGCCCCTAGTCGTGAAGGGATATCATCCAGCGGCGAGGATAATACTGAGAACAAGTTTATGGACGACGCAGCTATTTCTGCAGGTGATAAGGGTGAAAATCTTGCCATTCTCGAGACAAACATCCCTAAAGTGACAGTCCCCAAGACGAATCAATAGAATACCTATGAACCATTAGAGAGGAAATGAGGAGGATTTTACCTCACTATCTTGATCTCATCTTGCTAAGGTGGTTAGGGGGAAAAGTTTGAAACCCCATCTTAGTTTCTGGACCAAGTAGTCCGAGCTCAAACCCGGGTTCTAAATTGGAGTTCTGGTCAGATTCAAGGCTCCCCTCCGAGTTTAGATCGGATGGTACAATCTTCATCTTCTCCAAGTATTTTACCTCTTTCACTAGCTGATGTTGTTTTTTATGTTGCAGCTATGTCGAAGAGGATTAGTTTATCCAAACTCGCCAAGAAGGTGGAGGAGAAGGAGGTTGCCACCTCATCATATAAGGGCGTGGTAATTCACGAAAAGCAACCTCGGGATGAAGCTCCCGACTCCTCACCCAATGAAAAGGGCAAAACCGAAGATTCCGAGGGGAAGGAAACCATGCCACCACTTGAGGCTAAGAAGGCTAAATCCAGTAGGACGGCGAGCAGGGGGACCATGTAGTCGGTAGCTCCCGAGGAGGGCACTTCAGCCAGACCTGGCAATGTGCTAGAGTCCGGAGCCTCTGTTCTAGCGAGTGCCTCTATGGCAGAAAAAATTCTGGCCAGGGTGATCCTTCTAACCAACAAAGAGAATGTGGTTAAACTCTACTTGAATCAAATAGTCACCAAGTTCCTCTACATCCTCAGCCAGATATCTTTTTATTTTCATCTTCGGCTTTTAACTCTCATAATTTTATGGGTGAAATACAATGATCTCCCCTGAGATTTTCCTTTAATACACAAAGCACCCCTGACGTTTGAGAAATTACAATAACCTCCCCTAAAATTTGAAATTTATAATAGATTTCTCCTAAAATACACTAACCACCCCTGAGATTTTGGATTAATACACAAAGCACCCCTGAAATTCACTTATCACCCCATGGGTACTTTATGTATTAATCCAGAACCTCAAGGGTTGTCAGTGTAATTTTTCAAACGTCAGGGGGGCATCTATATTAAATGCAAACCTCAGGGGAGGTCAATGTAATTTTTAAAATGTCAGGGTACTTTGTATATTAACATGAAACCTCAGGTGGTCAATGTATTTCATCCTACTTTTATTGATTCAAGTCATTCACGGAAACTTGCTTGTATTAGGGGGTCGTGCTTGGGTCGTCCCTCGCCATCCAGAGTAGGGACATAGGAAATGCCACCGCCTTTCAATTCACCCGAGAAGACTCAACCGAGCTTGAGATGGTCTGAGCTCAGAACTGTGCCATAACGCTAGAAAAGCTTTTGGTCGATTTTGACGATCAGGCGAACAAGGCCAAGTCTGAGCTCAAAAAGAAAAATGAGGACGTGACGAGGTTAGAAGTGGAGGTGGTCGAGCTGGAGAAGCAATGAGCTCTTGCCAAAAAGTTAGCTATTAAGGAGTTCAAGTCCTCAAATGATTTCGAGGACATTGTTGAATCCGCAGCTTCCAAGTACTCTGGCAAGGGTTTTGACTTCTATAGAGGCATCTTGCTCCCCACCATCCTAATCTTTGCATCGATCTAGATGGCATGGACATGGATCGCGTTTTGCTTAAGAAAGAAGAGACTGAGACCGAGGAGAAGGAAGAGAACAAAGGAAAGGGAGATAGGGAGGAAGGCGATACCAACCCCATGTCTCCCTAAATATTTTATAAATTGGTGTAATGGTGATCTGTAATATTTCCCTAGTTTTCAATGAATGAAAAGTTCTTCTTCCACATACCTTGTATGGTTTCTTTACTTTGTAGCATATTTTCTACTTGTATTGGCGATATCACGAAATGACGAACAAAACTTTAAAAAAATTGGCGAAATAGATTTGGCGAACCTCAAAACTATTTTGGCGAATTTAATAAGGCAATCAACTTGAATTACGACGATCAAAATTTTAATTAAATGGCGAGCTTGATTAATAAGTGATATGAGCTTGATTAATAGACAATATGAGGTGGGGTCACTTTATTTTATCTTGTGCAAACGTTAAACCTCACCATAGCAAAATAATTAATCAAGCAATCCACATTCTGGTGATCAAGACGCCTTATCATTTTGTAATGAATGGGCAATCTTGATATTGGCGATCTTGATAACAGCGATAATTAAAATGGCAAATACTGGCAATAAAATCAAACTAGAGAAATTTTATTACTCGTGGAGATTTGGTGATCATTACAAGGAGTTCGGTGATGAAAATCGTATACATGGAGATTCTGGTGATATCACTTTGCACATCCGATTTTCTTTTTATGGCGACCAACAGATTTACTGGTAATACTTCCTCAAGTGCTCGACGTTCCATGGGTGAGGTAGTGCCTTTCCATTCATATCTTCTAGCCAATATGTTCCCAGCCTAGACACTTTGACAACTTTGTAGGGACCTTCCTAGGTAGGACCAAGCTTTTTAGCATTCAGCACCTTTGTAGACAGGGTGACCCTTCTCAAGACTAATTCACCAGACAAAAAAGATATGTTCTTCACTCTTTGGTTGTAGTATCTAGCGACCTAGTGCTTGTAGGCTGCTTTCGTCAAGGAGATCAAGGTTGAGCCTCTACTCAACTTTATTATTTTTCTTGTCGAAATTTGAGGTTCTAAAGCTCAGC
>BRYE01000001.1:12367957-12375457 GCA_030159115.1 Actinidia arguta var. hypoleuca
TTACTCAAATGGTCTATTGAGCTAAGCGAATTTCATATCAACTACCGACTAAGGATGGCAATCAAAGCTCAAGCATTAGCCGATTTCATAGTTGAGTTTACACATGACGTTGCTTCAGAGCTTGAGATAACTTTTCCCAAGGTGGAAACTCTAGAAAAGCCAAACTAGGAAGATGATCTGGCCAGATGGAAACTCTTCGTGGATGGGTCATCCAACCAGCATGGTTGTGGTACAGGACTTGTTCTTCAGACTCCTTCAATCGAGTAGATGAAATACACTACACATATTAGATTCAAAGCCACCAACAACAAAGCTGAATATAAGGCTCTCCTTGCCAGACTGAGAGTTACAACAGAATTGAGAGTAGAATCCTTGGACTCCTTCAGTGATTCTCAACTTGTGGTGAATCAAGGGCAAGGGGATTACCTCGTCAAGGATATCCGAATGGTGGCCTATCTGGGTAAGGTGAGGGCCATGTCAATGAAAATTAGAGACTTCAAAATTTGCCAAATTCCCTAGGAGAAAAATAGGAAGGCTGACACACTGGCTAACCTAGCTTCGGCCTTCGATTCCATCTCTGACAAGAATGTTCCCTTGAAGTTCTTTCCAAACCCAAGTATAGTGGTTGCCAAAACCGTCTGTCAAGCAGAAGTAGGGCTAACGTGGATGGACGACATCAATGCATATCTCTGAGATGGAGCATTGCCATCAAACAAGCTCCAAGAATGCCGGACCCAGTATTGAGCAGACAAGTTTTACCTTATCCAAGGAATTTTGTACAAAAATTCCTTCTTGAGACCACTCCTGAGATGTCTCTGACCTAAGGAGGCAGATTACGTACTTAGAGAAATTTATGAAGGCATCTATAAAAACTACTCTGGGCGAGATCACTGGTTAAGAAGGCAGTTCTCCAAGAATATTTTTGGCCTCAAATGGAACAGGAAGCGATGAAATACACCAGAAAATGTGACAAGTGCCAGAGGTTTGCTCCAGTAAGTTGTCTCCCTCATATTGAGATGGTACCAATGACCAGCCCATAGCCATTTGCTCAATGGGGAGTTGACGTGCTTGGACCTCTTCCACAAGCTCCATTGCAAAGAAAGTTTTTGATTGTCGCCATAGACTACTTTACAAAGTGGATAGAGGCGGAGCATCTTGCAAAAATCACTAAGAGGAACGCCATAAATTTTGTATGGAAAAACATCGTCTGTCGATTTGAAATCCCAAGGTTATCATCTTGGACAATGCTAAGCAATTCGACAATGATGGATTCAAGTTATTCTGCTCGAACCTCGCCATCTCTAATTATTTCTCCTCGCCTGGTCATCCTCAAGCAAATGGTCAAGTGGAAGTCACCAACAAAATAATACTGAGAAATCTAAAGGTGAGGTTAGAGAAATCAAAGAGCAAATGGGCAGAAGATCTATCGAGCATATTGTGAGCTTACCACACAACGAGTAAAATCCTTACAGGTGAGACGCCATACTCGATAGTTTACGGGACAAAATCAGTTATACCAGTGGAGATAGAAATGCCAAGCTTCAGGATCTCAAATTTCAACAAGAAAAACAACAAAACCGAGCTAAGGCTCAATCTTGATCTCCTTGACGAAAAGAGGGAGCGGGCTGAGGTACGCCAAGAAGCTTATAAGCACCAGGTCACCAAGTACTACAACCAAAGAGTTAAGCACAGATCTTTCTTGCCTGCTGACTTAGTCTTGAGGAAAGTCACTATGTCTACAAAAGAACCTAACGTTGGGAAGCTTGGTCCCACATGGAAAGGCCCCTACAAGATTGTCAAAGTATCCAGACCAGAAACTTATTGGCTAAAAGACATGAATGGAAAGACACTACCTCATCCCTGTAATGCTGAACACTTGAAAAAATATTACCAGTAGTCCTGTTGATCGCCATGTGAAGAGGGTCGCCTATGTAGTGAGGTATCGCCAAAGTCCTATGATTGCCAATCTCCATGTGGTTATGGTCGCCCAGACAACGAGAGTTCAATCCTGGTATATCGTTAGACTTCCAGAATGGGTTATATCGCCAATTTCAAAAAATTTATTCTTGAAAAACCCATGTGATTGTAATTGCCAATTTCTGTGTGATTAAGGTTATTTCAATGAAATAACAAATTTGACAATTAAAATTCGATTATCTCGCTAGAAGAATCGATCTCACCTTATTAAATTGCATCGCCAATTCCAATTTGCCACGATATAGCAAGTTTTGGATCAAAATGAATTTCTAGTATCGCCAATATCAAGATTGCCCTTCTTGCTTATTTGTGAAATATGAAACATATTCGCTAAGGCATCTTGATCGCCAAAGGTTAACTCGCTTGATTATTTATATTGCCATGATAAAGTTTATTGTTTGCCCAAGTTAAAGCAACGAGAACCGACCTTGTTCGCCTATTAATCAAGCTCGCCAAGTCATTATGAATTGGATGTCGCTCGTCTTTCCACTGTCAACCGTTTAATTAACTCAGTAAGCTTACACTTATTGACATTTCCCGAAGTGAAGTCTCTTACTTATCTTTTTATCGCCTAGCAATTTTATTCGCCAAAAGATTAAGTGATATTCGTCAAATTCACCTTGCCAGTTTATTAAGTTTTATTCGCTAATATCACTAGATATGATATCACCAACATAAGCAAATACTATGCTAAGAGGTAAGAAAGACGAGTAGGAAACATGAAGGAAAGAGAACTTTTCATTCAATGAAAAAGGATTACATCTCGCCAATACAAAAAAGAAAAAAAAATTACAAGTATTTAAGGAGAGGGCTGGTGTCGCCCTTTTCCCCATCTTTCTCCTCCTCCTTTTTCTCGTCCTCCTCTTCCTCCACTTCCTCGAGCAGTTGGGCATCGATCTTAATTTCCAGGATGTCAAGGTCAAGATAAAGGCGACTGATTTGCCTTTGGCAGAAGTCAAAGCCCTCGCCAAAGTACTTGGAAGCTATAAATTCAACAACTTCCTGGAAATTATCCGAGGCTGTCAGTCTTTTTGGCAAGAGCCATCTAATTCTCGAGCCACCCCACGGATGAATCTCGGTCCTCCTTAGTCTTCTTCAGCTCATCCAAGGCCTGTTGTTCTCAGACTCTGAGTTTGGCCAAATGACCTTCCAGCTCTGCAACCAGTTTCTAATCATGAGTCATCTCGCCCTCAAGTGAAGTAGCCCGACCTTGTTGGAGAGTTGCCTCATCCCTCATCTCCCTATTACGTCCAGTAAGGGGGGACCCGAGCACAACCGCCTGAAAAATACAAATTCGTTAAGTTTTTATGATCGCCTTAGAAGCAATAAAAGTATGGAAATGCGAATTGAGCTTGAAAATAATTAGATACCTGACTGACAATTTGGAAGAACTTTGTGACTACCTGATCCAGATTTAGTTATTCCACCTTTTCCTTGTCAAAAACTAGAATCATTCCCCCAGGAGTTTTTCCACCACGGAGGGACTCCTCACTTGGGAGGCTATGGCCCTAAGACAGCAGCAAGGTTGACCGAGGTGCCTTCCCCAAGAGTCAATATGGGTAAAGTTCCCATGCTCGCCACATTGCTGGACTTCGATGCCTTCTTCTTAGCCTTGGGCAGCGACATAGCCTCCTTCCCCTTTGAGTAATCAACAATTTTGCCCTCTTGTTGGGAGAGCTATCAGGGACCTCATCTTGAGATTTCTTTTTTTGGATTACCATGCCCTTAGTTGATGGGGTCCAACATTGGACTTTTTCTCCAGTTGGGCAAGCTTCTTCAGGCTAATTTTTTTTGACATTGCTGCGAAAAGGAAAATCAACGTTAGGGAATAGAAGAGATGAAACACTTGGGAAAAAATGGAGATAGTACCGTCTGATCTGAGCTCAGGGGACAATCTTGGATCCGAGCTAGAGCTTGAACTTGAGCTTGAGCTTGAGCTGATTCCAAAGCAAGGTTTTTTCCCTAGTAGCCTTAATAGTGTTAGATCAAGAAGGCGAGGTAAAAATTTTCTCATTTCCTTCCTGATAGTCCCTATGTATTCTACTGAGCCATCTAGGGAATGATCGCATCGGCGAGGTTCATCTCGAAAAATGTGAGACTCACCCTCGTCCCCTGTTGCTAGAACTACCCCACTTGTTGGTATTTCCTTGTTATTGTCCCCTCCACTAGATGCCATTACTGCGGGGATAGAACTGAAGCACCTACAGAAGAACTTAGATGCAAGAACTTCTTTAATTTGGAAGGTGTCTCCCCCCACCAGTGAATCCAAGATATCGTTGAGCCTTTTCAGCTCGATTGAGGACAGGATGAGCAGCTTGTTGCAACGCTTACCTAATAAAGGAAGAACATATGTTAGTAACGAGAGAGGTGCTACACTTGTCAATTAAGGAAACAACTTTACAGAAAAGAACTGACCTGGGGTGCCCCACACCCTCAAGACTATTGGAACTCCGTTTTCCCTGGATATCTTTAGGGAGAACTCTCAGTCATCTCCCGAGATGAAGAAAAATTTCTTCTTCCATCCCTTGACGTTGTTGGGGTATCCCCCGAATAGAGCCTTCTTTGACCTATCCTTGAAATAGAGCCATCCAGAATCGGGCTTTGGATTTTTGTACAGGACGAACAAAGTCATGAACTCGTCGAGGGATAGGGAGAATTTATGAGCTTGCCATACTACTACCATGCAGACGAGACTTCGCCATGCATTGGGAACGAGCTGTGCTGGGCAGATGTTGTAGAAGTACAAGATTCTCCTAATAATAGGATCAATTTAGAGGCGAAGATTGATATGAAAGGCGGCCTCGTAAAAGGCCATCTCACCTAGGCGAGTAGACGCTATGGTCTCGTCTGCCTCAAGAAGCATGATCTAATTATTGGACGGAAAAGAGCATGACTCTCTAAGGCGATCTAGCTTGCCTTGAGTCATTGTGTTAGTCTCCTTCTCAATTGGAGGAGTTGTATCAGCTAATGGGCTCCCCCCGAGCCAAGGAGGATCTTCCCTAGGTGAAGAAGGAAGTTGAGTAACCTCATTTTCCATGTATGACTTGGTCGAATATATAGGAGGGCAGCGAATTTTCTAAGTCTCCTACGTCGACTTTACCGAAAATACACTAAAGACTTAAAAATTGGAAGCAAACCAGACAGTGGATACTTATTGAATTAAGGGCGAGGTGACGATGGCGAAGTTCATATAGGAGCAGAGGCAACAATTCGACAGCAAACGCAAGAAGAATGCAAAGTGGTGGGGAGCCCCCTATTTATAGGGAAAGCTGAGGGTCAAGATCTATTGGCTTCAGCGGTCAGGATCACGCAACGATTAGAGTATCGAGGTTATAACCATTATTCCTACCGAAATGTCACTCTGCCATTTAAGCATTCATCCACGTGTCAACTCATGAAGCCATGCCATCATTGCACGCCTACCTCGCCCAACAAGTAACCTATGATTCCTTACTCGAGGTACTAAGTGTTTCACTTCGGCACATCGAGTAGGGGGCTACTAATGAGGAATAAAATATTCACCTACTGATTCGAGGTTTTAACCTCACCAATATGAAGGCTATTTCGCCAATACCTTTCTTGGTCTCTACTTTATTCGCTATAGTTCCATGAATGACCTTGTCCGTCATTAGGATCCCGAGGTGGATTACCTCGCCATTCACTAAAAGGACGAGATGACCACAATACTTCATCTACGCCATTGCTCCTACCGCCAATCTCAGTGAGCTCGCCATTTATTCTCTACGTCGCTATTGGGCAAAGTTAACTTCCTCACCTACCTCGAGACTCCATCCCCTTGAGACTCCATCTCTACCATGTATCCTACACTTGCAGTGTATTCTCCATATGGCATTCTCCTACTTCTACTCCGAGATCCTTGGATACAGTTTCCATAATAAGCTTCCACCGATGATCATGCCGCGATCTTTTCGCACGGCACTCCATCCTCCATCTATAAAATGCCACCCCCTTCAGAAAAAGATATGAAAAAATCCTTGCATTCTCCCCTTGATAGCTCTGGTGCTTTGCTTTGTCTAGCTTACTTGCCTTGGTCTGATTTCCATGACGGAGGGGTTGGTAGCGACCTCACCCCAGTCAATAATGTTTGTTCCCTTGCGCAGGTCACCTAAGTCATTGCCGTGGTCGGCTTCTGAGATCACGAGTAATTTTTACTATTGTTTGCTCGCCCTCAAATTCTTACCATAACAGATGTCATTTTCAAAGGTTTCATACACCTACCTCTAGAGCTTCACTTCCTATGCATGTCTTAACTGTATCACCTTCATCTTCTTCTCTCTAAAGGAATTGCAAAGAATTCCATCTCTCACTCTCTCTCAAATCTTGTAGGGATATGAAATCTCACTTAGATCTTGCAAGTATATAGTGGGGTGGTTGGAACCACGTGTAACCCATCCCGCCAAGTGTTACCTTTCCCGTCGAAAATTGATATGATAGGCAAGTTATGATGGCTATTTTACAATACAACTAAGGGTATTTATGTCATTTAGCAAATTCCATGACTTCCGTTAAGTGACATTGTCAAATAGAGGAAGCCAGTGCAATTTCCAGTATCTCAAGGAGGGGAGTGCCTTGGGTAGGAACTTCAGGGGAGGTTTGTGCAATTTACCCAAAATTAAACTTGGATTGTAATTTTTACACTTCCCTTTTCTTATTTTTTTTTTGTCTTTATTGGATAAAAATTCTCAAATGTCCTTAATTTTTTATTTTTAAAATTATTTTTGCCAAATTTTTTAACTACATAAAAAGACGTATAAGTAGTTTTACCTAGTATAATTAGCGATAAAAAGTGTGTGAAATCACTATCATTAAACTTCATGGTAAAATTTACTCTCAACAACCCAAATCAATGCTTTTGATATCATAGTTTATATTAATTTTTCTTTAGTAGTAAATTTTATGGTTACAAATTAATAAAATTTATAAAATTTTCTAATTGACATAAGTTAGTGGTTAGGATCACTCATTTTATAAACCACGCTAAGTATATTATTTATGACCAAAAAATAAATTAAAAGACTCGTATTCTGCTATATCATTTTGTTCTAAAAAATTGTATAAGTTTTTTGTCTGTATATCATTGCTATTTAAAGAACGTGAGGCCAAAAAAAAAGAAGATAATAGAGCCATACAACTTTTAAAATTATGCATGGTGGTACAAACCATAGAGTTTTGCCTAACTACTTGTCTAGTTAGAGGCTAATGTGAACTCACATTTAGTTAGCATGTCATCTATATGTTCGGTGCTTATTATTGTTAGGAATTGTATGCCCACATATTCAAATACTTAATTATTATTTAGAATGAGAATTCATTTTATCATACATTGGAGGTTGTTCTTATATATCATGAGATGATATATCCTTAAGTTATCTAGAGATACGATGTGTGAAAATTAGATTTACGCACGAGAGATATTAATCGTTGATCCTAGTAATTTTATTTAGCTCGTAGTCAGTGATGAGTTTGAATGTCTCATCTGTGAATACTATAATATTGTTAACC
>BRYE01000001.1:12420457-12432957 GCA_030159115.1 Actinidia arguta var. hypoleuca
TTTTTTGTGTGGACCTGTCACGTGCCCGTGCCCTCTGGGTTCTGAGATGTAGTTACCAACACGTAGCTCCACGCACCTACTAAGACATGTTTTAGCTTTTTTCCCGCCTCTTCACCTTCCTTATTCGGCATATATTTGGCTACCATTTCTCATCATCGTGTTTCAAACCTTTGAGAGCGTTCTAGAGAAAGAAAGAGCATCCGTTCCCTTGCTTTCGTTGTCCGATAGTCTTTCCAACCACCGTTCCGATTTTCGGCGATTGATCGTCGATCTCTGTGACATTGACTGCCTTCTGAGCTTAACTTTGGTAAGCCTTTGGTGCTTAGATACCTACTGTGTACATTTGTGCATCTTGCATCTGTGTTCTCACGTTTGATTTTTTTGTTTTTTGCTAATCTACTATTATCTGTGTTTACTTTTCTGGCTTTGGCTTGGCCGCCATTGCTGGAACTTTGTGTCTTTACGAGCCGAGTTGTACTTGACTCGTCCTCGTCGATGAAGCGGGTTCTGGTTGTCTTGTAGAACCTATGGCCTAAGGGTTTTGTCCCACAAGCCCTTCTATTGCTGAGATGGTTTCCAGGTGACAGGAGGGTCTGGTGATTATCCCTTAGTGGCATGTAGGCTTGTTTGGGCAGAGTCCGATGCTCTTAACGAGCTCGTCTAAATTTGCCCCCAAAGCTTGTCACAACTAGCTAGTTGAGCTTGTTCTAACCGACTTGCTTCTATTTCTAGAACATGGAATTAAACTGAGTTCAGCTGTTGGTCCAGGCCGATAGAACCATGGAGAAGTTTAGAGCTACCCATGGGATCCCTACGAATGTTACAATTGAGTGTCCCGGGCCAAATGACGTCCCTTGCATAGTGGCGAACAACCTGGACTGCATCCAGGTTCGTACTTGGCTAATCTACCAGGCCGGGCTTCGATTCCCAATTAGCCTGTTATTGAAAGAGGTGATGGCACGCTATCGTCTCACTTTTATGTAGGTGTCTGTCAACTTTGTCCGTACCGTGCTTGCGGTGGATACGTTGATGCAAATATTAGACAAGCCTTTTAGTGCCGAAGATATGTTGCATATGTACACCATAGTTTGGCCGAAGGAGCCGGGCAACCCTTTCTATGAGGGTAATCATTATTTGCGCTTGAGGAAACCTGACCAGCCTCAAACAAAATTGGTCACCGGGAACTCGAACAAGGACTTGTTTCTTGATGAGTTTGTTTTCGAGCTGGATATGACGGCCTTTGGTCATTCCTGAGGTACAATGGATGTTTGCCTAACAATAAGTATTTATTTCGTAGATTCCGCATTCTTCATGCTTTGTGAATTTTGCTTATATCGGTGCTAATACTTGTTCCCATCGTTTACGTAGAGTTCAACGACCGGTTCAAACATCGTTCCAACGATTGCAAAAAGGCTATCCGGGTTGCCAACAACAGGTAAGAGTCTAGAGACGTAGCCGCACTCCTCTTATACGAGCTGATCTATCGACACACGATTCCGCGCAGGACTTATCAGAGTGAGTATTCCCCCATCGCGCATCGAGGGCCGAGCTCCTAGTCGTGATGTCTTTAGTCTAAAGAGGCCCGAAGCCGAGCTTAGCACCCCACCCACCCACCCCACACACACGAGTACTTCCTTTCGGAGAGGGCTCCATTTCGAGCTCCTCTAGCCATATTTCCCTAGATCCCCTTGACGGTGATGAGGAAAAAGGTGACAAGGTTGTCAGATAGCTCGTTCTAAACATAAATCAAAGTAGGGTGACCCCCATGGTTGAGCCTGAAGTTTCATCCTTTCTCATTTCGATTTCAAGCTTGGGCGATGAGCTCTCCAATTACCTTGCCCGGGTTCCACTTAGGTCGGTGAATGGGGTTGAATTTTTGCATCTTTTTGGTGAGGACACTAATTCCGATATGAGGTTCAGGAATCTAAAGAAAAAGGCCATTCTGCCTACCGATCCTCCCACGATAACAGCTCCTCTCCCCAGCCAGATTGTCGCGCCCCAAAAACCAAACCACGGGAGCGAGGTCAACTAGTCAAGGATTATGGAGAAAGGTCCTGCGTGGACCAATCAAGATGCGGAATTTAAAAGGGATATCCTATATGGACGCCCGTTGAAAAGTCAAAGTTTGATACAAAAATATCAATTTTAAGAGGGCTAAACCTTTGCCCGAATGAGATTTACATCAAAACAAATCTCTTTACATGTTTGAAATAAAAAGGGGCTAACACGTGCCCAATAATGAATACATGTAACAATTGTAATTTAAACCTATTCTAAGGTTCTAAATTACCCAAAGAATTACATGCCTTCACTCTAAATACACAAAACATCCCATGAAGCTATATCCTCGGGAAAGCCTTCAAAAGACTCGAACACGGTCAAATCAAGTCGGGCTTTTGCCCTTATCCTTTTCACCTGAAAGTGGTTTTATTTTGTTTGATTAAGCACGACAGCTTAATAGAAAAATTTTGTGAAAATGTCATACTATCTCTAAATTCATGAAAATGAAATGAAGTGCAATGATGATGCCACCAAGGCAATGAAATCAATTTAATGGCTTAAATGCAACAATGCCCATCCCAATGCACACACTCTCAACACCGGAATATGGGCCACCCACACAAGGAGTGTAGCTAAAACCAATCCCTGGGAGCTAACCAAGTAAAGATTGGAATGAATATTTATTAGGAAGTCATCCGCCCTTTTCCTCACCACCACACCCACATCCAGAATTTTCATCCTTAGTACCCCTCCCTAAGGGAGTAACATCCATAAATGTATCCATCCCAATATCGTGCAAAAGCCGACAAGGCCACAATGATGCTATGATATGGTCATGCTCAATGCCATAGTCACTCATTCAATGCTCAAAACATAATAATATATATATACATGTATATATATACATATCAAATAAACAATATATTCATTTAAAGTTCACAACATATCAATATTTCAATTCCAATAATCTAAATAACTACCGAATCACATAAACACATAAATTCAATGTTCTCACAAATATTTTATCAAACACATGGCACGCATTATTCACACAATATTATCGATCACCTAAATATGAGATTTTCTAGTTTTTCATAATAACAAATACTCACAACATGTTATTCTATCAACCAAACACATCCTACACTCATAAAAATAGAGAAAATAGAGCATTAACACAATATCAAACTACCTCTTGACACTTCCTTGGGCAAACAAAAAGGGAAGGAACTCACAGTGGGGACGCCCAAAAGGCTGAAAAGGAAGGTGGGGGAGGGAAGCTCGGGTGTTGTTGTCGACCTTTAGAAGCCTGAGTTTTTCGCCTATGAGCTCAGCAGGCAAGTTAAGGTGGCTGATTCTTCCCAGGACCACGATACTAGCATGGCCCTTGCATGTGCCGTCTTGCTGCCTAACGATGTCGCTGCCCTCAACAAAGAGGCCTTGGATGTGATCGGGGATCTGCTAGTGATGTAACAAGTTCGGTAAGAATTGAAACCTCGACGTGTTTCAAGTTACACTCTCGATATTTGATGTTTTTTGTTTTCGCTCCGCAGAGCCTCCAAAGGGTTGCCGTCATTTCAGATTGCATGAAAGTGCAGTCAGCCGAGCTGAGGAGGGCCAAAAAGAAGATTGGTGGCCTGGAATCGAAGCTTAACAAGGCCAAGCTCTCGCTGACTGCTATTGACCAGCTGAAGGAGGATCTGGCTGCTGCGGAACAGACCCGGGATGCGAGCTTCGCGTCTGCGACTCAGGCTTAAAACAAGGCTACGACTGTCGAGGCTGCACTTGCTGAACTTCAAGTGGTGCCGTGTGTCCCCGTTTATGAGTGAGTTTTTGATGGGGGGTCAACCGGGCTAGGGACAACTATAGCAGGCAAGTCGCTGAAGTCCGTTCCAAAGCTTTCTTGGAAGAGTGGCTTGCCTACCTTGCCGAGCTTGGGGTCCCTGAAGACAACCCAGCCTAAGCCAAGGCTGCCCCTACTCCCGAGTTCCCCGATCCTCTTGCGCCTTATTCGCCTATTGTTCTGCCTGGTTTTGATGAGGAGGAGAACATCAACAGGCTAGAAGAGGATGAGGCTGCAAATGATGTCATGGCACCTTCTGACAAAGTTGCCCAACTCATGGGTGAGGTTGCAGATGATGTCATGGCTGCACGTGACGAGGCTGCCCATCTTGCGGATGAGGCGGGGCAAATGGCTATAGAGGGAGCTGATGAAGATGCAGCCTTAGATCTTTCACCCGAACCCTGAATCGTATTTACATTTTGTTTTTATTCTCTTTGTAAAAATTTATTTCTTTTCAAGCTTCACAATAGAGCTTGGCTAACCCCTCCACGATTTTTTTTCCAAGAACACAAAGGAAAAACTTCTCAGGACTAGGTTCGGAGCTCGCTCGGAGCTTGGCTAACTTCCCATCATGTCTCTGGCAGTGTGTTCTATAGCAAAACTTATGGGACAAGATTCGGAGCTCTAGCAGCTCGGCTAATCCTTTCTCGAATTTTTTGCCAAGTACACAAAGGAAAATTACTTGGGATCGAGTTCGGAACTCGCTTAGAGCTCAGCTAACTCCCCATCAGATTTCTTCCAAGTGCGATCGATTGCACCTTCGTGGGACACATGGCGAAGATGTAAGGCGTCACGTGTTTGTTTAGTGTGAAATGGTTGACGATGGTCAATGCACGAAACATCGCGTCTAGGTTCAGGCTCCACTGTTTCACATGCCCAAAGTGGCGACAAGTCTTCCTGTCATGGCTCCATGTGATGAGGCTGCCCATCTTGCGGATGAGGCGGGGTAAACGATTGTAGAGGGAGCTAATGAAGATGCAACCCTAAATCGTACTTACATTTTGTTTTTATTCTCTTTGTAAAGACTTATTTCTTTCCAAATTTCACAATAGAACTTCATTCTGTTTTTTAGCTCGTATGCATGAGATTTGTCTTTTTCATGTTTTGATTCTTCTTCTCTAGCAAAGTGTTCTATGACAAAGTGTTGCTTGACAAAACTTGTTGGTCAGGGCTCGGAGCTCTCATTGAGCTCGACTAGTCTTGTAGTTGATGTAATGATCGAACTGATCTATGTAATGAATGGGCACTAGCCTTGTAATTCAACGATTTCGTACAAATAAAATCGTCTTTTTGCATCTTGTTTGTGTTCTTGTTCATTAACCATTTTGAGCATCTATATGTTGTTTGGATTGTAGAACAGAGCTCAGAGCTTTACTTGACCTCAATTTTTTTTCCTTCGTTATGAAATTTTTTTAAGTATACTTTTCGTAAAATTTTCAAGAGATAGAGTTCGGAACTCGCTTGCAGCTTGATTAACTCTTTCCTAAAATTTGTTCAAGTATATTTAGGCAATATTTTGGACAAAGCTCAGAACTCGCTTGAAGCTCGACTAACTCTTCCCCATTTGTAAATTTTTCTAAGTATATTTTTTATAAAATTTTCAAGAGACAGAGCTCAGAACTTGCTTGGAGCTCGACTAACTTTTCCCTAAAAGTTTTAAAGTATAATCAGGAAAATTTTTAGACAGAGTTCGGAACTCGCTTGGAGCTCAGCTAACGCTTCCTCGTTCGTAAATTTTTCTAAGTATGCTTTATATAAAAAATTTAGGAGACAGAGCTCGGAACTCGGTTGGAGCTCGGTTGACTTTTCCCTAAAATTTTTCAAAATATATTTAGGCAAATTTTGCAATCCAGCGAATAAAAAAAATGAGCAAGTGTATTGATATGAACTTCAGCTCGTTGGAAAAAATAACATTTCAATGGTAATACTTTTTCAAGTTGTTGGAATTATAAGGTCTCGGGACTTGTTTGCCTTCTGAGTCTTCGAGGTAGTAAGTGCCCTTGCCGGCTAGCTTGACTATCTTGTATGACCCTTCCCAATTCGGTCTGAGCTTCTTGTCTGCCGGGTCTTTGGTATTTCCAACAACCTTTCTCAAGACGAGGTCCCCAATTAGAAATTCTCTATGTTGGACCTTTTGATTGTATGTTTTGGCTAACTACTTCTGGTAGTCAGCCATTCGTATGAGTGCGTTCTCTCTCCTTTCATCGGCGAGGTCAAGGTCCTGAGCCAAGACTTCATCGTTATGACTAGGGATGGCAATTACCTTGAAAAATTTGAGTCCCCGCCCCGTCCCGCTCTAATGGGGCGAGTTTGGGGTAGGGATAAACGAGTTCATGGTGGGTTATGGAAGAAAATTAAAATTCGGGGTGGGTTTGGAGCGGGTTCGGGTTTGGACGCCCCCACCCCGAACCTGCCCTGGTTAACTATAAATTGACAAAATTACTTTTTTTTAATTATACCATAATATTATATATATAATAATATATTTTTTATACCGTTTATAAAATATATATATATATATATAATTAAAAAAAAAATATTAAACGGGGCAGGGGCGGGGGCGGGTATGGGATACCCCCGTCCCAACCCGTCACGAGTTTGGGACGGGGGTGGGAGGGTTTTCTTAATCGGGGTGGGGACGGGTTGGGACAAACTCGCCCCGTTGCCATCCCTTATTGTGACTTGCGTCATAAGCCTCAATCTGTATTGTGGGCAAACCAACCTCTAGCAAGATTACATAATCGAATCTAAAAGCCAAAGAGTAAAGCATTTCGTTCGTTGCTTTCTGCTGTATGGTCTGATAGGCCCACAAAACGTTTGGGAGCTCGTATAGCCATTTGCCTTTGGCTTTTTCAAGCCTCTTCTTGATCTCGTACATAATTGTCTTTGTTGGCGGCCTCGGCCTGACTGTTGTAAAACTCGCCGTCGAGTTATAAAACTCAATCTTCAGTTACTCCAACAAGTCTTTAACTTTTTTGCCTATGAATTGGGTTCCATTATCTGATATGAATGCTCTGGGGATGTCGAACATGGACAAAATATTTTTTTGGATAAATATGATCACGTCCATCTCCTTGATTTGGGCCAGTGGTTCGGCCTCCACTCATTTCGTGAAGTAATCAGTTGTCGTTAACAAAAACCTTTTATTCCACGGAGCTCGAGACAAGACCCCCACGATTTCCATCCCCATTGAGCAAAGGGCCATGGACTGGTGAGAGGGGTTGAGTCCTTTGCTGGCTGATGAATCAAGGGAGAAACACAATTGGCACTTAGTACACCTGCAGACGTACACTTGGGCATCTTTTTGCATGTGAGGCCACCAATATCCCTGCATGACGGCTCAGTGAGCCAATGATCTCCCCCCTGAGTGTAATCCGCACATCCTTTCATGAATTTTGAAAAGCACATCTTCAACTAAACTCGGGTGAACGCACAACAAGTACGATCCCAAATAAGATCTTTTGTATAAGTCCCCAGATACTGAGATCCAAAAACGTGCTGCTTAGCTGAATTTTATGCGCTTGTCTTTTGTCTTCTGGTTGCTTGTCGTGTTGCATAAAGTTCACAATCGAGTCCATCCAACTCGGGTCCAGTTCGGTATTGACTAAGACAGATTCCTGCTGCATTTCGAGAATGGGCACCAACTTGACTACAATGGTCCATCCTGATTCGCCTTCAAAAATCGATGCCAAGCCTGCCAGTGCATCTTCATGTGAATATAGGTCCCTCCCCACTTGTTTAATCTTTATCACTCTAAATTCGGTGAAGAGGCTCTTCGCCACTGCCAAGTACTTTGCCATCTTGGCTCCTCTAGCTTTGAACTTTCCCGTGACTTGGTTGACTACTAGCTTCGAGTCACTGAATATGTGGAGCTCGAGAGTCTTTAGCTTACTGGCGGACCTGAGTTCCACAATGAAGGCTTCGTACTCGGCTTCGTTGTTTGCCACTGGGAAATTCAGTCTAAGGCACTGCCTAAAGATTGCTCCCTTCGGGCTTTTCAAAACTATTATTGCCCCACCCCCTAGACTGTTTTTAGCTCAGTCAACGAACATTTTCCAAGCTGAAGTGGGATCGATATGAGGTGGTTCTGCAATAACCTCTGGACCCTCAGTCATCTCACCAATGGCAGTAGTTTCTGTGGTTCGGGGTGGTTCTTGGATAATCTTTGGACCCCCTAGTATTGACTGGTTTTTGGAAGGTCCTACTACCGAGCTTTCCCCTTGCTGCGTGCAGACACAAGGGAACCTTGCTATGTGCTCACAACACAGGGTGAAAACTCCACCACAAAATCAGCTAGGACCTGTCCTTTTATTGTTACTCTAGGCAATAACTTTATGTCAGATTATCTGAGCTCGACATCCCATTTTGAAAGTCAGCCAAACAAGTCTGCTTTTGACAAAATATTTTTGAGCGAAAACTCAGTATATACAGCGATGGAATGTGCTTGAAAATAGTGCATGAGTTTTCGCGAGGTCAAGACTAAGGCCAGTACGAGCTTCTCCAATGGCAAGTACCTTGTTTGGTAATCCGTAAACGTCTTGCTAACAAAGTAGATCAGGCATTGTTCTCCATCTACCTACCTTAATAGCACCGAGCTAATGGCGTGTTTATAGACGGCAAGGTAAACGTATAGCAACTCTCCCTCATCCAAAGTGGAAAGGAGTGGTGGTTCAATTAAGTATTTTTTGAACTGTTGGAGTGCGAGTTCGCATTCCTCATTCCATGAAAACTTTACATTTTTGCGGAGGAGTTTAAAGAATGGACGAAATTTATTTGAGGACTTGTTAATGAATATGTTCAGTGTTGTTGCCATCCCGATTAGCTTCTGAACCTCCTTCGCAATTTTTGGACTGACGAGGTTGTTGATCACTGTGATTTATTCTGGGTTCACTTCGATCCCTTGCCTTGTCACCAAATGTCCCAAGAACTTTCTCGAGCTCATCCCGAAGGCACACTTTATTGCGTTCAGTTTCAGTTTGTGTTTTTTGAGTATCGCAAACACTTCGGTCAAGTCCCTGATGTAGTCCGACTCTTCCTTGCTTTTGACCACCATATCGTCGATGTATGCGTCTATGGTTTTGCCCAGGATTGGCTCAAATATTTTCGTGATCATTCTTTGATATGTGGCCCCAGCGTTCTTCAAATGAAAGGGCATGACCTTGTAACAGATACGTCTCGGGGGGTGATGAATGCAGTTTTCTCCTAATTGAGCTCATGCATGACAATCTGGTGATAACCTCGGTATGCATCTAAAAAACTTATTCGGGTATGTCCCGAGGTAGAGTCCACCAGTTGATCGATTTTCGGTAATGGAAAGCAGTCTTTCAGACAAGTTCGGTTGAGACTTTTGAAATCGACGCACACCCTCCATTTGCTTGTCTATTTCTTTACCACGATTGTGTTGGATAACTAGCTCGAGTAAAGAACCTCCGTTATTGCACTTGCCTCATTCAATTTCTCCACTTCCTCGATCACTGCATCCACATGCTCAGTTGCGGATCTCCTTCCTCTTTGTTTGACCGATCGGGTATCCGGTAGAACTTTCAATTCGTGCTTGATGAAGTTCAGGTCTATCTCAGGCATTTCGTAAGGTGTTTATGCGAAGACCTCAATATTAGCTCTAAAGAGCTGGATAAGCTCAATTCTCTCTCGTTCCTCTAGGTTTACTCTCGTGAGAAAGAAACTATCTAAGCTTGGCTCATCCAGCTCGTAGCATATCAGGTCTTCCACGACTTTAGCCCCGGGGTCCCTCCCGACATCCTTTAGTATCTCTTGCTCTGCTTTGATCAACTGCACTTCTTTCATGGCCACCTTAATGGAGACCGTAGGGAGATAGCATTGTTTGTCCGATACTTGGTCTCCGTAAAGGGTCTCCTTGCCTCGGGGGGTGGCAAACTTGATTGCCTGATGAAGCGTGGAGGCCACCATTTTCATCCTGTGCAGTCAATCTTGGCCAACTATTGCATTATATGGGAAAGAGATGTCTACTACAAAGAACTCTGTCACCAGTTCTTGGGAGCCAGCATGGACCTTTAAGATCATTGTTCTCAAGGTCCAGTGAGACTGAGCGTTGAATCCCACCAGGGGAGCTCGAGTGGATTTTAAGTCTGATTGAGTGAGCTTAAGCTATTTAAAAAGGTCATATAGTACATCACTTCAACCGAACTACCCGTATCCACCAAGATACTTCTCACGTCATAATTGTTCATTCTGAGTTGGATGACCAAGGAGTCAGAATGAGGGTGTTGCCCCCTCTCCAAATCTGCCTTGGTGAACGTTATGCTCCCTGGTTCCGTTGCCACTGTTCTCGACTTCTTAGTCGGCGAATGGACCGAGAGACCCTCATACATTTGTTTTATCACTCGGATCTCTCCCCAAATCCTATTTTCAAGATCTGGGTGATGTGGACCCCCCCGATCATGTGAATGTATTCATGGGTAGATCCTTTTCTTCGTCCGCAGTCCGTTTTGTCTCGTCGTCACCTCGGTCAAACCTTGGGTTGGGTCTAGCTTCGGCCTTCTCCGCTCGAGTCTTGTCTTCATCAACAAACTCCTGCAAGCGTCCGTCTCGAACCAGCTAATCCAAGAAGGCCTTAAGAGCCCGACAGTTATCCGTTATGTGTCGTCTTTCTTCATGGAAGAGCACATCCACCTTTGGTTGCGCCTCTTGGGATCTCCACCCATGGGTTTGGGTTTCTTGAAGTATGGCTTATCTCGGATACAGGCGAGAAGCTTGTGAATTGGTTCTTTGAAAACCGTATCGATCCCTTACCTCACCCGACTTTAGTAGTCAACCGAGCCTTCCTTCTGCTTCTTGTGTGGGTCCTCTCCCTTAGTAGTTATCCTTGCGGCTTTCTTCGCTTGCTTAATGTCGTCCTCCAACCGGGCAAACATCTCGACCCAGGACATGAGGTCCCAGAGGTCAATTGGAGGGTTGAGCGTCAAGTTTTCCCAGAGCCTCTCGCCAGGAGTTAGCCCGAGCTTATAGCTCGCCACAGCCAACTCCTCCGAGCACTCTTCAATCTCGTTGTAAGTCTCCCAATACCATTTGCTGTAGTGGCGGATCTTTTTTTTTTTGCCTTTTCTTAGAGTCAAAAGAGAATCTACGCCTTTTGGCGCCTTCGTGTTGATCACGAACTGAGCTACAAATGACTCAGTCAGCTGGTGAAAGTTCTCGATCGACCTTGCAGGTAATTTATCGAACCATTTCAGTCCGATGTCCCCCAGGCTCGACGGGAACACCCGGCACATTAAAGCATCCATATGGTTCCAGAGGGCCATCATCTTCCTGACGTGGCTCACATGGGATCTCGGGTCTGATTTCTCGTCGTACAGGGTGAACCTCTATGGTGTAAACTTTTTGGGTGGGTCCAATACCTTGATTTCTTGAGAGAATGGAGCTTGGTATCTCGAGGTGGCCTCCCTTTGTTTACTGCCAGCCGTGCGAACCACTGAACTCGAAAGAACAACCTTGTTTATGGTTGCCTCATTGCGTCTGTTGAGCTTAGCCCACAAATCTCCTTCTTGGCTTCGTTTTGCGTTGAGAATGTCGCGGAGATCCACCCCAGATTGGGATCGCTCGATTGACCCCCTCCGCTTGCTCGTTGCCACCGTCTTGCTATTAGTTTGTCTATCAACGCTCACATGAGTTTTATTTTGCTTTTTGTCCCAACTTTCCCGGGGAGGTAGGGTCGGTTCCTTATTCTGGTCCTTCGTCTACTATGGTGCAGCGATTTCGGCTGGTCTCATCAGCCTGTTGTCAACCATAATTTGTGTCAACTCTGTCAATTACCTTTGTAGGCACTCAATGGTTATATCTCGGCTGTTTATCCCTCTAGGGAGCAACCGACTTGAGTTCCGCCCAGATGTGGCCCTTGCCACCCTCTGTGCGTCCTCTAGTAGTTTACCCCTTCGTACCCAGGAGTTTTAGGTGCATGAGGGGTCTTCTTGCGAGTTTCACGATTGTCGAAACGGTTGCTACTTTGCGATGCCATTTGTAATGGCTTTGTGAATGTCTATAATCAATTTCCTATAGACGATGCTAGTTGCGGGGTTGTTGTTATGTGATGAGAAGAGAAAAAGTCAAGGATAGACACCCGCAGCGGTTTCACGGCTGCGTAGGTAGCTCCAATCCTTCGTCCGGTTAACCAGCGATGCCTGGACTGTAACCACAAGAACAGTGAGACCAGCCGCAGAGCTATTTTCAAAAAATGATTCTCCGACGGTCAAGTTAAACGTCTAGAATCTTAGAGAGAGAAAGAGTATGTATGGTTTGATAGCAAGATTGCATCTACTTCTCTGGGAACAACAGTGTTCTCTTTTATTTCTTAGCTCAGCGCGTGACTCGACGCGCTAGCTGTTTGGTCACTCTATAGGCTGGAGCTCGGCGCGTGCTTGTACGCGCCGATTGCTATGTTAGTGAGTAGATGTTTGCCCCAGCCATGCCCCTACGATGTGGATAGTAGCTTATGATCAGCTGCTAGCGTCTCCATCCGGGCGTGGGTGGGGTCTGTCAGAAGGAACTCTGACGAGTCACCTTTTGTCCCCTGACATACCTTGGAAATACCGCCGGCCGTTGCCCCTCGCCCAAGCTTCCAATGTAGTTATCATTCCAAGCTCGCTGAGTTGCGGCACCTCGAATGTAACGTAGGCCTTGG
>BRYE01000001.1:12442957-12445457 GCA_030159115.1 Actinidia arguta var. hypoleuca
AATTTAATTTAAGCTTAGTTTATTTATTAATCAGTTCAGATCTCAAACCAAATTTAATCTTTAATATATTAATTTTCTTATATTGTACGTTTATCAAGCTGAGTAATGAGTTTTTCAAACTTAATTTAAAAACTTAATGAGTTTTAACATGCGCTGAAATAGTAATTTATTTAAATAACAACCGTTCCCAAACTAGCTAAACACAAGTCTCACTTTCAAGTAGTTTTATTCGTTTAACGTGGTGATTAAGAATGTTGTAGAAAGAAGCATCACAATAAAGTGGTCAATCATGTTTTGAATGCTCGTATGAAAGAAAATAGCCACGATTCTATTCCATCTCAAGTCTTGCCCAAGTCTTGGTTTGGGCAATTTAGTCTACTTTCTTAGCTCTCCTTAAACTTGTTTTTGCTTTTTAACTTTGTTTAGCTATCCGGTATTGGAGGAGCTTCTGATCTTTTTGTATTTTAGAATTTCTTTGTTCTCATTGTTTTTTAAGGTTCTCTTTACTCTTTATCCCCCACCCCACCCCACCAAACCAAACCAAATCAAACCAAACCAAACCAAACCAAAATAAAAAAAATAAACATATGAACTAAGGCTTGATAGGGTAGATTAATCTTGTGCGAACCAAGGAACACATGCTTTAGACGTCAATAGGAGGTAGGTATTAATTTTTTTAAATATGAATATACATATATATATATATATATATATATATGTTAGAAATTTTTAAAACATTAATGGTGTTGTTTTGGGATTTTTGAAAAACTTCCTTATTCCTTTAGAATGTTCAATTTTGTATGTGGATTTGTTCCACATTGCTTAGATATAAAAAGTTTATCTTCGTTATATATAGAAAGATATTTAAAGTATTAAATGTGTTTGGATCTAAATGGACTTCGCACTATGAATCTGCACTTGTACCCGCGCCACGTGCATGGTAAAGGGTTGTGTAGCACTTTGATGACGCACTTTGCACTTCGGCGCGAGACGCCTTGTAGGCACCCTTTCTTAATGCCACTTGGCAACAAGTGGCAGTGACGTATCGCTTGTGTGGCGATCAAATTAAGTGACCGTTGGTGATGACTTGGCGCATGCTTAGACCAAAGGGTGCGGTGGTTAAAAGAGTTGCAATCTCAACTGTTGATCGTAATTGTGTGATCTAATGAATATAGTTTACTCTGAAATGTTGTGATTGAAGGGGTGCGTAGTAGCTTATAAATAGACCACCCCTTAGTCCATTTTCGAATAAGAAAAATATAATAAAAAAACTGAGACAAGAAAGAAAGATTAATTCTATATTATTTTGAGCATTCATTATAAGATTTTGTTATTTTTCATAAACAAAATCTTAAAGGTTCTCGATTCTCTTTTATAATTTAATCAGATATTCTGATTGTTCTATTTGTACAAACAAGAACAGTAAGAACCTAGAGTTCGAACTTCATTACATCTTAAAGGCAAATTTGCTATAACCCGTGCATACCTCTGATGGAGACAAATACTGTCTTTAGGAAAGAGACGCTGTAATACGCCTTGAAGTGTACCACCGTATTTGAAGACACAGCCATACCGCCAAACATACCGCCAAATAAATTTTTCAACAATCTAAAGACAGTATTTGTGTAATGGCGATATCTCTACAAAAGATGACACAGAATTTTGTCAAACTTGTTCGGTTCGACGGAGGCAATTTCAGATGTTGGGAGAAGAATATGCATTTTCTCCTCACCACACTAAAAGTGGTGTATGTTCTAACCACACCAAGTCCAGAAGAGCAAGATGATAAAACACTAGAGCAGACTCGAGACATGATTAAATGAGAGAATGATGACTACATTTGCCGAGGACATATCTTGAATGCTTTATCGGATGGTTTGTTTGATATCTACCAAAATTCAGAAACAGCAAAGGAACTTTGGAATGCACTACATGCGAAGTATTTGATTGATGATGCTACAAGTAAGAAATTTCTTGATAATCAATTTATGAATATCGCATGGTTGATAATAAGCCTGTCATTGATCAATTACATGAGATACAAAATATTCTCAATCAGTTTAAAATTAAAAATATGAATATGGATGAGTCAATTGTTATATCTTCTATAATGGATAAACTTCGACCATTATGAAAAGATTATAAAAAGAACTCAAACACAAAACCAAGAAACTTACTCTTAAACAGTTGGCTCAACACATTCGGATGGAAGAAGAGACTAGACATCATGAGAGTAACGATGATTCCTCCAAAGTTTATATGGTGAAGGAATGTTCTGGTTCCAACAAGTAGAATCGTAAGCGGAAGTTTCAAAGTTACTATGGTCCTGGAAAAGGGAAAAAGCATAATCCTAAAATTGCAGGTTGCTGGCAATGTGGCAAACCTGAGCACATCAAGAGAGATTGTCGAGCCCTAAAAAGACAAAAAAAGTGGTGGAAAACTAGAAACATCAGAGGCAAAGAATTCCAAATTCGTTGTTGTCATTTCTGAGATTAATGTT
>BRYE01000001.1:12460457-12467957 GCA_030159115.1 Actinidia arguta var. hypoleuca
CTGAAAAGCGAATGCACAGACCCAAGAAGTTGGAAAATAAACTGAATCGGTTGAGTTCAGTCCAAACTTTTCTGATAGATACGGACTTCAAAATCCCAAGAGAGAGAGAGGGAGACACTTTTAATCTGGGTTTAGACGATGGCAAGTTTGAACTGTAAAATAAGCGGACGATCGAAACAAACCTTTGATCGGCCGATGTGGTTTAGGTTTGCAGGCCCATGTGAGGTTTGGTTGTGATGGGCTTTAGGCCCGAGCATTTAGATGGGTGCCGGGACCATGCCTTTCGTTTGGGTTTGCACTTTGCAGTCCCATTTATGTTGTTTTCACATTTTAAGACTACGTTTGGATGTCAACAATTTTTAGGGCTGTATTTAATTCAAAATTTTAATGAGAAAAAATAAAATAAAAATAAAAAAACTAAATGATTCAATTATTTTTTTCTCTTACCAAATTTTTGATCCAAATCCAACCTAGAGAATGATAGATAAACATTTGGATAAATTAGGATTATAAATGTAATTCTCGATCTCTCAATTCCGTTGTCTATATTTCTTAGACTAATGAGGATTTTGATTTCTCCACTACTCGCAAAATCAATCAATTTTTGTATGAAAATTGAAGACGAACTCAAATATATTTTTTTAAATATTATTTGTTGATTAAGAATCAATTTAATCAGTTTGATACTTGACCAATAGATTATTAATAAAATAATACAATTCCTGATTATGAATTTAATTCAATTATAGATTACGATCATCAAACCTAGTTTCGTGGTTTGATTTTGTAATGCGAAACCCACGTGCACTCGAGCATTGATCAGTCCATCCATTCTCTTGATATCCTTAGGAGACTCTCAAATAAGTGGGTACGACAAAAAGTAATTTCAAACAAATGAAAAAACTTTTACACCTAACCTATTCAAGATTATTATTATTATTATATATTATTATTCATGTATTTGATAGTTAGTTCAATTTTCAGAATTAATTTGGTATAATGCTTTTTAAAAAATTATTTACGAGAACAAATCTGTTTATTGTTTGCATATATTGTACATTGTTTAGCGAAAATTCTTTTTGAGAATTTGAAAATATATTTGTAAAATATTCTTTCATGAAAAAAAAATCCAATAAAATAAGTCTAGAAAGCAATCAAGTTTTCTAAAAACTATTACACAAAATTAATTATAAAAACTAAACCAAACAAAGATATTTTCAATTACCAAAGAGACGATTTAGAGAATAGAAACCCTTTTCAATTTCAATGTAAAGACTCAGAATTTGGAAATATGAAATTTTTTTTCTTGTACAATGTTAAGAAATCAGGGTTTCTGATAAGAGAATTCATTCAATATCAACTCGCTCTCTCTCTCGCTCTGCTCTGCCCTATTCCACAATTCCAATTCACCATATCAAGGTCCACAATTCTGCTCGAACCGTCGATCGCATCTGATCGAACCAGGTCATCCGTTAGAATCCACGTGTCTCTCGCTGATTGGCTCCGATCATGGCTCAGTCCGATACCTCATGGTCGTGCCAGCACAGAAGCATGGATACACACCGTCCAATGATGTAGAACCTGGCCCTTTGTTGCTTGTACACGGCCAAGCATCGACTCCGAAAACCTGTTCTCCGGCGGCTTCTCCGGCGAGAAGCGATGGATTGGAGGAGATGAGAAGTACCTGTCATGGCGGCGGCGGCGGCGGATTTCAGTTGTTCTTTTTTATGGAAGAGGAAGTGTTAGGATTTGAATTGGAGAGAGCCCAACGCGAATGATCTGTTAATTTATAGGGACTGGGAAGGTGAACACTGGGTGTCCACTGTTTCCTTGAAATGACATAAATACCCTCACATTTTTTATTTACTTTTTTGACGAAAATGATTAAGTTTACAATTAAGAAGCATCATTTAAGGTGTTACGGGGAAAAAAATAGTATTTAATTATACATTCCCAAACCCAAAATGTAGTTCTGATAAAATTATGGAACATAGATTTATGGTGTTCTCGTAAGGACGTCCAAAAATTAAATTTCAAATCACATTTTGATAATTCAAAATGTTTATATTATAGATTTTGTTATAGAGATAAAGTGATGCAAAAAAAATTATTGATGGGCAGTGGCAGAACGAGAATCTTGATGCAAAAAGGGCACCTATTAATTACAATCTTAATAATATTTTTATTAAAATATTATAGAGAAAATAAATAAAAAACCAAAACAAGACAACATGAACCACTTGACAGAGAAAGAGTCTTAATAAGATTTGAAAAAAGAATCGAACTTTGATATGATGTATTTTCAGGGAGACAGAGAGAGAGAGTCCTAGTAAAATTTTGAAAAAGAATCAGATTTGGGTAGGATATATTTTCAAATAGAGTCCTAATAAAGTTTGAAAGAAGAATGTGATTTGGGTGTAATATGATTTGAAAAAAAAATAGTTTCATAATTTCGTATTACTAAAAGCTATTGTAACATTAATAGAAATAATAAATAAATTTATTAAATTTGTCTTATTTTTTCTTCTTTCCACTATTATGATATTTTTAATTTAGTCTATAAACAAGACTTTTTTCGCAAAACTAAATAAAATATATGATTTCTAAACTAATTTAAGATGGGCACTAATGCAATTATATATATGTTTAATTGATATATCCTCTTCAAATATAGGGGTATTAGTAGTAATACCAAAAAATTCAAGAGATTACGTGCCCATGGTCTTTAATTGCCTACGTCTCTATTAATTGGATACAAATTAATAAATATTCAGTATTATTTTATAACTTAATAAAAAAATACAACACACCGAATTATACACATATATCTTGATATAAATTAATTATTAATTTGTATTTGATTAAAGTAATTTTTTTTAGTATTAAACTCTTTAATGATGTCTATAATATAAACAATTTTAAATTTAATAAAATGAGATAAAAATGCATGAGCTACACTGTTCAGTCCAAGCATGTCAGGCTATGTCATTCTCATAACTCATGCTTAATGAGACAAAATAGAGCACAAAATAAATTTATTTTTCAGATATATAAAAAAAAGGTACCATGAACTGAGAAGGGTAATTTGGTAATCTCAAGCTTTGTGTGTGGGGACACCTATGATCCATTGTTCATACTGATTACGGCCAAAAGAAGAGCCGTATGGGAATTTGTTGGCAGTGCCAAACAGTCCCCACACGACCCTCTCTGTCCAAAACTGCCACGTGTCGATCTTTTGTGTCATTTGTTGACTTCACTATCACCACCACGTGTTCTTATGCTCACTCCACTCTCTCACCTCGTCAATTTATCGCGAGAACGCAAGGCCGACATAAGACATTGTAAAAAACCGCAGGATTAGGAACCGAACCAGCTCGTGTCGAGAGAAAACGCGCGCGTAACACCAGACAACGTTGCGCGTGTAGGATACCGTGTGGGCCCTACCTTATCCTTAGTGACGAGGCATTAATGGGACGTTATCAATTTGTAGTCTCAATCGTATGAATATATGATGATGTCATTCTTTTTTCTCTTTTAAAGTCATTTTCAAACATTTTATTTTTGAGTTTATATAGAAATAATTTTTTTTTTTACTCCGTATTTGCTTAGGCCAGTTGGGAAGAGTTTTTTTTTAAAGATTTTCAATAAATTAATTTTTTAATTTTTTTATCATATGATCAGAATTTTATACTTTTATAATTTTTTCTAATATGAATAAGTATATTTTTTTATCTAATTTGAATAAAATTCATTGAAGACAAAAATTATTTTACTCGATCAATTAGTTAAATTTTTTTTGTATTTAGTATTTTTTTTAAATTTTGAATAAATTTTTATATTTTCAGATTCTTGTCATTAAAAATATTCGAAAAAGTATAAAATTTTAATGAAACGTTTAAAAGAGTTTACTAAAGACGAAAAAATTTCAAAACCAAACAAGCTAATTAAAAATCTAAAAAAAAAACTTGGCCAAATTGGGTCTTATATATAATTATGAAATAGTCCTTATGCTATGAAAAAAATATCACGAATTATTAAATAAATGTCCAATTTTATAATTCTTCATAATAACAACAATTATAGAGAGTATTTTTATCTGAAAAGTAGTATTGAAAATAACTTTATTTTTATTTTATTTTTTGTCGTCCATTGATAGAATGTGATATAGAAATAGAAAAGCTCAATTTGCAAATGAAAGATTCGAACTGAGACATCACACTTGATAAATAAGCATCTCAAGAACTAAGGATTGACTTTGGTTTTTTAAACTTTTCTTTTAATTCTTAGTTTTGTTTAAAAGCGTGTGTGAAAATGGGAAAAAAAAAGTTTAAAGCATTTTTTGGGTACATTTTTATGTATTTTGAAATTTGTAATCAATAGTTTGGATTCGAATAATAGAAATAGATGCATGGAGTTAACATTTGAATAATACATTTTAAAATAGTGATTGATACATGTGGATCCTAAAATGATTGATGAATCATAACATCGAATATGTGATCTCTCTCTCTCTCTCTATATATATATATATATATATCTATATATATATATATATTATTGTAGGAAAAAAAATCGTGAAGTTTTAATTTTAGGTCCTTTTATTTGCTACACCTTTCTTTTTTTCTATTCCTTTTCACGTATGTAATACCAACTAAATTGATCATGAAAGAAAATTTTAAAAAATAATTAAACCTACGCCGTTGAATTTATTAGCTTTTTCAAGAATGGCCAGATAATTAGGCAAATAAGAGTTACCGTCTAAAGTCTAGTTTCTTAGGGCTTTCAAAATTTAAAGAACTTTCATAATATATGCATTATGTGTTATTAAAAATTCAGGAATCTATCGAATTTAAATATGAAAAATAAAATACAAAATAAATATGAAATCTATACTATCATATTATTATAATTCAAAAATCATGTATTGAAATAAACAGTAAATAATAAATATAAAAATAATAGGGGACTGAGACCAATGTTTAATATTATCTCTTTAAGACATAATTTGTCCTGTCACTTGGTGCTTAAGGCTAATCAATGTTTGTCTTTCAGGATGCGACAGTCACACGTATAGAAATAAGCATGTTTCGTTTACTCAGCGAACCAGCTAACAGTGCTGTTCTCTCACAAAGATTCTAATGCAGAATGCTAGAAACCTTTTATTTTTGCCTCACAGTTAAACTCTCAAATTTCTGTGTAATGAAATTACATGAGGTGTTGGAACTTATAAGCTTTCAAGTTGCAACTGAAGAGTCATGAAATTACTCCACCATTGAACTATTATAACAACCCTATTAACTAGTCAAGTTTTTTGATTCTTATGGTTGTTGTTACCAGTACTAAAGGTTATGACCTTTCAATGAATAACAATAAAGTTGAGAGATAATTTTTGTATAATGAACTTGCAGGAGGCGTTGAAACTTATAAACTTTCATGCTGCTGAAGAGTCACGAAATTACTCCACCATTAAACCGTTGTAACTGCCCCATTAACAAGCCAATTATTTTGATTATTATGGTTGTTGTATTAGTATTGAATCTGTGTAATGAATTTGCATGAGGTGTTGAAATTTATAAGCTTTCAAGTTGAAGAGTTACAAAATTACTCCACCAGTAAACCATTGTAATAGCCCCATTATAGTTGTTGTTACCAATATTGAATAGTTATGACCTTTAAGTGAATAAAAATAAATGTGAGAGTTATTTTGTAATTAAATATTAAATGGGCTAAAAGTCGTCCACCACATATCAAGTGCACCTCTAATAACATGCACCACATGCGCCCACGACGTAGCCGCGCGAAAGCTACAATCTAGTGTAGTTCAAGCACACTTTATTCATAACTCACTCTTTAAAATTTTGGTGCTCCAATAACTCATCCTATTAGTATTTGCTTGGCATGTATATAAACACTTTAAAATTTTTACAACCAAGCGAATGTAAGACTTATTATCTTTACCCATATTTTTTTAATTTACCCACATTTTTTAATATCAATGATAGCACTTTGGTGAATAATTTTTCATTCACCTCTTGTCCATTTAGAGCAAGTGAATATAATACGATTATCTACTCGTAGAAGAAAACCTATTTCACAAATGATTCAACCCTTTCGATAACCGGGACCTGTCCCAAAATCGGATCAAAATCTACTCAAACTTAACTTTTTCCAATAATATACATTTGGACTTCAAAAAATGAAATGATATTTCATCTCGAAAAGTGAAAAAATTAAATTTTAAAAACTTAAAATTTTAATTTTTAAAAATCTCTATTTTAATACTTTTTAATTTTTGCTTTTATATAATTAATTTTAATATAATTTCATACAATCAACACTGTGGAAAGTTGTAATCTATTGTGATGTTACTATTATTTTTGCGAATGCCTATTTAGCTAATAATATGAAAATGTTGACCAACAATGTCTTGGAATGTTGCTATAACCCCATGTGTAGATAGACTTTAATGAACCTTAATATATAAGGCATGGCATTGACATGTGACTTTAATTTCTGAATAGGGATGTTCAATGATCGAGCCCAAAACCTAATACTACTTGGTGCTTCTAGATTGCAACTCCATGGAAAAACATATGTCTGCTAATTTAACAAATTCAAATAACCAAAAAACCACCACCACCACCAACAACAACAACAACAACCTCTTAACTTTAACCATTCATGCATCTGAAATATTTTATATTAGCCATCTTAATTAGCTTTTTCCATTTAATTACAACTAAGGACATCTCCAATTATTTCTCATTTTGTCTTTATCAAATTTAAGTGAAAACCTAGTTAACAGCTTGATCTGATATTGTTTATTCTAATTGTTATAATTATTTTTTTTATAACTCAGTATCTAATCTAAAGATTGATTAATTTGGGAATCAATCGCCATCATCTATTAGTGGGAGGTCCAATTTATAGACGGGATAAAACTTATTATGGATTGACCCAATTTAAAAATTGAAAGCACTTAGATAATTTTGAACTAGAGACTCTTGAAGGAAGTAGCTCTCCAAGTCTTATACTTAGACTACCAAACCAAGATATTATTTTTTCTTATTAAAGTTTCTCACATCATACCCTGCATATCCAACCTCTCTTTAATCATTTTTTTTTTGAAACAACACCCACTTTAATACTTTGTCTTTTTAACAAAACATCGACTTTGAGTATAAGTGTGGCCACATTGACGATATTTGGTTCATCCTGATGAAGAATTTGATATTTCCTAATTTTGATATAAGTTTGAATGAGAGAATTGGAGTAAAATCTGGCTATTTTTTCATCAAATTTAAAATTGATGAAAGATAATAAACATTTAGACCCTCTTTGGATAACTATTTTAACTAATATTTTGTGAGTTTTTACTATTTTAGCTAAATGTGTTAGTTAAATAATCTGTTAATTCATACCGACTTTTGCTCCGAGGATGATGGAATTAGTCTTCTAAAATAGTCAATGTTTCAGGCCAGATACCGAATTATAAAAATA
>BRYE01000001.1:12542957-12552957 GCA_030159115.1 Actinidia arguta var. hypoleuca
TCCTGAATAAAATTGAGTTCGACTCAAACTTAAGGCAACTCAGTTCATTAAATTTTCATTGAGCTCGACCTCGACCTCAAATTCAAACTCGTTAAAATCTTAATAAGCAAGCCTGAGCACAGCAAAGCTTGGCTCGACTCGTCTGTTCGCAGCCCTAGTTCAATTACAACCTTAATGCCTTTGAATTTACCCCATTTAAGCAGTATCTTTTTCAAGCTTACCAAACTAGAAACCTAGACTCCAAAGGCAAAGTACAAATTATGAATCACCAAGACTTGTCTGAAGAAGCACGACACCAACTAATATTGTTCATGGATTAGAGGATCAATTCCATTCCATTTGATACAAATGAAGCTTTAGCTTTTTTTGGGGAAACAAAAAGGTCATTTATTCAACCAAGGGGAAAAGAGCCAATCTACCTAGCAAATCTTGATGGACTATGCGTAAAAAGGTAACCACAAAAGAAAGTACAATCACAAAGAAAAAGCGAAGGATTTTAATATAAAATGCCAAACAAATAGAAGTTTATTAGGCCGAGTTTGTCTTGCAAGAGGAGAGAAAGGATCCATATATAGAGAAAGAGAGCATTACCATATATGCCACGTGGGCTACTTACCCAGAAATATTTTGTACATCATAGCTTTATAGCTTACAGACATCACTTTTACTTACACATCAGATTAATTTTTACTATTGTACAAATAACAGAGAGAAAACGTATTTGCTGACGCTACACGCCAAACTACTTTTTTACTGTAGGAAAATCAATCGTCATCAGAGTCACTGAGCTGGTATTCTCTATACCGATTTCTTCTTTTTGGATAACGACAAAGATGAACTCGATACAGGGGATGATCTCTGATAATGGAAACGGACAAGAATTTCTCTTATAGTCTGACAGTAGTCCAAACGATAAGCATTGAGGTTATGTCACTGAGCAGTATTCTTGTGAAGTAGTGCAAACGATAAGCATCGAGGTTAGGTCACCGAGCATTATTCTTGTGAAATGGTGCAGAAGGAATATGAGTTGGATCAATGTGGTTAACCGGGCATAATTGAGTCCGGTGAGAATGAAACAGTTCAGGAATACTGAAGGCTTGCAGAGATGTGTGACCAGTGTATACCATACTGTGATATGATTTGTGAATCTACGTGCTTCCATCTGAACTCTGCAAAAATTGGGTAGTGGATCCGAAAATAACCATGTTATATACATCCAAGGGGAATGAATCTCTGAAATTGCTGCCAAAAAGGGATATCTCCGAAGAGTTCAATCCATTTGCTTAATCAAAGATACTTTGTTTTCAAAGATGACACCAATACTATATATAGATCAACAAGATCCCATTTTCCTAAAGAAGATAGGCTTCTTTATGAAAATGGTGGGTAAAGTCTGAGTTGAACTCCAGAAGAGTCGTGAAAGATAGACTGGAAAGTAGGGAAGATTTTTCAAAGGGCCAATGTCCAAACCATATCGATAAATATAAATTTGTAAATATCGATAAAGTTGAAGGACACTTTTGCGGGTTAAAACCTGAGTAATGAGGTAATGCTGAAGGTGGAAAGGAAGGCTTAAGCAACATATCTCCATGGGTAAAGTAGAGATGGGTTGAATTTCCTTTTTTAGGCGAGAGAAAATCTGGGAGGACATTGTTTTTCCCTTTTACATGAACAACATCAAAATTCCATTGTGAAAACTAATTTGCCCACCTAAGAAGCTGAGACTTGGGAAGCTCTTGAGCATGTTAGGAAACATCATTAGGTCTGTTCCAATCAGGAAGTGATGACTAATTAAGTGAAATTGGAACTTTTCAATGCTACGCTTGATGGTTAGAACCTCTTTGTAAGTTGAATGGTAATAAAGTTCAGTCTTTGAAAGCACCACTTTTATAACCACAATTTTTTCGAGTTTTATTTGAATCTTCTTCAAGGAGAATGGCACCCAAAAAATAATCAGAGTCATCTGTCTGCAGGATTCTTTTCCTGGATGTAGGAATATGCAGTGGTGGAACATTCTTTGAAAGGGTTTTGAGGGCTTGGATGGCTTTGGTACACTGGATGGTCCAAAGAGATGCATTCTTTTTTAATTGGGCTGACAAAGGTTTTCTATACTTAACAACTTGAGGGATGAAGTCAGCCATATAATTAACAATACCAAGAAACTGTTGGACCTGTTTGGTGGTGAGGTTAGCATCAGGAAAATGCTTAAGTTGAGTGGCAATATGAGGTTGAAAGTTGTATTGACCCTTATAAATATCCATTCCTAAGAAATCATTTTCATGTTCTCCAATTTTCATTTTCTATTAAAAGAGCATAATGCCATCCTGTTGTACTAGAGAACAAAATTGCTGTAGAAGGGTTGCATGAGAATCTGGACTTGGGAAAAATAAGAGGATATCATCAATGTACACAAGGGCTGTAGTGAGAATAGGTTCAAAGATTCGAGTCATGGCTTTCTGAAATATGGAAGGATCAATTTTGAGACCAAAAGGCATAACTGTCCACTGAAAATGGTGATTGGGTATACAAAAAGCAGCATTGGATCCTTCTTCAGGATGAATTCCTAGTTGCCAAAAACCTGCTTTGAGGTCAGATTTTGAAACGATAGTAGCATTGGGTAGGTTGGCAAACAGGAGTTACAGGACATCTCTTCGGGGAAGAGGGAATTTATCATCTTGTAAGAAATGGTTCAGATGTTGATAGTTGTTGACCAAGCTGAGCTTTCCACGAATCTGTTCAATTCATTTGTTGTCATAGAAAGCTGCACATTCCCATGGTGAACAAGTGGGTTCAATTAAACCTTCAGAATGCAACTGGTGAAGTTCTGGAAGAGCAAGTTGTTGATGTTCAGGAGTCATTCCTTGGTGACTGGCTTTGGTGGGGTTGACATCTTCATTCCTTTTAGAAGGAAGGGATATGAAAAACTCTGGATTTTTTCAAAGGGGATGTGAACATTTTTGGAGAAACTCAGAATGCGGTTCTGCACAGGAGGTTTGGATTATCAAGTCTCGAATGGCTGAAAAGGTTTGGCTGGGTAGTCCATGGTAAAAGGTAGTTCTTATGTTTGAGGCCTTTGGAGATCCATGTCTGTATCATCCAAATTTTAAAATTGAGAGAGAGAACGAATAACTCGATCCTTGGATTTTTGTGGACAATCTTTTGCATAGTGACACTTCTTCTTGCAAATATAACTTCAGTTTGACTTTTTGGTCCCACGAAACTGTTTCTTTTGAAATGCCACCTTCGCCTTTTCTTGCGGGAGGGATTGCGCTTTTAGCAAGCCTTTTAGAAAGCATCGCTCAAACTCATCCTAACTAAGAATTTCAGATCAGAAAAAGTAGGTTCTCGCTGCCTCTGATCCCACAACAGTACCCTACCTCTTTTATTTTTTACGGGTTTCTTGCCTGTTTGATCTTCTTAATTCCCGGAAGGAATCGCTATGAAAATCCTTTGTCTTGCGAAACTGGAACTTGTGGTAATGTTTGCTTTTGGAAGAAGATGACTTGCAGGATCACTTGCTGTCTTTGCGTTTAATTAGCAGATCAGGTCTGTCACAGGCCTTTCCAATTTTGCTTGTTCTTCAAGTCGTTGAATGAATCAACGCTGATTACAAAGCTTTTCCAGTTCTACAAGAACATTCTGATAAATTTCTCCAAGAGTTGTTTCTGACAAGATTTTTCCTTTTTTCTGTAAGAGGCGAAATGCCTCATTCCCAAGAGGTTCAGGACGTGAGTTGAGGAAAGCCTGTTTGAGATAGACATCATCCATGTCATTTAACAGATAGAATCGACTGGACATTCGATTGTAGTGCTTTTCAAGATCTTTCCTTTGGTATGAACAACCCTTCATGTCCAAGTAGTCTTCTCGGGTTCTGGTCTTATGATGATCAGTAGTGCCAAGAAATTCCAAATGAATAGCATTCATCGGGGCATCGACAGTTGGAAGTTGGCATAACTGAAGTTGACGATATTCTCCAAGAGAGAAATACCATTGTCAAAGTCAACCATGAAATTTAGCAACACATTTGGTAATGACTAATGTTGAGGTGGCTCCTGGTTGAAGAAATTCAGTGGTACACCAAGAATGAATTTGAAGAAGTTTATCATACTACTTTGATGGAAGGACTGTATCAAAAGAGAATCCCTATGAAGGAGGATTTGAAAATTTTAAAGGTTCAAAATCTGGTGGCTGGACAAAAGAGGCTGTTGTTTCATCTATTTCTTCAATAAGAGGTCTTGATGAGTTTGGGTTGAACCATCCTCAGGATTCATCATATGAATGGATTGAGGATGTCAATGTGTGCAGTGAATATTCATAAAAGCAACAAAACAGCCAATGTGTGCAGTGAATATTAATTGGTTATGAGTAAGTGGACTTCAAAAACTACCTAGAAGTATTAAATACACACAAAGAGGTCCCAATTTGATGAAAGATAAGATGGAACAAGATAATGTAACTTAAAAAAAATAGAAACTGATGAATTCAGGAGTCAACCATGCAACCAAACACTAACATCCAGTACATAGACGGTTAATCATCAAAGGACCATGCAAACCTCTTTTATAGCGAGAAGATGAACAGAATCAAGCCCAATGTTACCATCGATCGTGCTTGATGGTGTGAGTACATGAACAAGTTTTCTTTGGATCACCTGAAAAAAAAACTATCAAAACATTTGGCCTAGTTCATTATTCACATTATCTCTGATGGTCTACTAGCTACATAATGATCCACATATTCAATGAGACACTAGTATAATCTGACAATAACACTTGCAAAGAAACTGCCAAAAATATAAGAAGTGAGAAAAGAGAACAGCATAAGTGGCAGAAAGCTAAAGACTATTAGAGTAACTAGTTTTAGCACAGACATAAATCTAAATTGTGTTTTTAAATTGGTGGAAACCAATATAGAAACCCTCTTGTTTCTATTATTCATAATACAACACCACCTCCCCCACAACACAGGGAGTTCCATAGAAGATTTAAGAATTTTTCTGACCAACCTTTGAGATGGAATTTGCAATGCATTAATGGAAGATAAATGCTTGACAAGTTCGTTGACTAACAACGAACACCTCTTTACATCATGGAAGTTGCTAAGGGTAGAAGGAATGAAAACATTTTCATTTCTCAAACATGACTTGGAAACCAATGAAAAAAGTATTTTTAAGAACCTGGCCATTTCAAGCCAGTAGCAAACTTACAGAAGCAGAACCTCTGGCTTTTGCTTGTTCAGATGTTTCCAACTGCTTCATTCGTCCAACTTTATACCTTCAGGAACACAAGTTAACAAATAAGAGGCCATCAATACTGGGACACCTATTAATGCAAACACTATTAACAAGTGCATGTGTGGGCTAAACCTTTCCATATTGACTGTCTAGCTCTATTTGTCGCCAACGTATAACAATGGAAGTTGCTAGGCATATGAATTAAATTACCTTTCCAAAAATAGCATTTGTAAATCATTTAATGAGAAGGTCTATAGTCTAAAGATACATTTAACAATCACAATAACCAATGCCAAAATATTAAAAAAAAAAAACATTGTAGATATCATTTCCTCACCCACGAGCAATCAACTTCTGAACAGTATCATCAATCCCACTCTCGGAGATGCCAACCTGACCAAAGAACAGGTCAACAGAAAGGAACTATTTCAGCATTCACAAAAACTTCATTATTGACTAACCATAATGGAGAACAAAAAGGCAACGTAATAGAGGAGAATACCTGTCTACATTTTCAACGTCATTTTCCAATCAAGCTCCTTATGACCAATTTCAGCATCTAGTTCATAGAGCTCATAGAATTTTCCCCACATAACATCCAGACAGGTAGTGTAACCCAATAAACTGACTCCAGAAAAAAAACTATGGTCAGAAACAATTTTTTCCATTCTAAATGTCGTAGATCTTTCTTAAGAAACATCTTTTTCACATGAAAAACAGAAGAGTAGGAATTCCTTGAAAGAAAAGAAGAAAAGAAGGCCGGTTGAAAGTAAACTAGGTGATCTTTTGGGTCTCCAAACAACCAAAGACGTTTCTGTCAATATATATTCAACCGATGTGTCCTTTTAGTTCAATAAAAGAAACTAGTGCCTGCTACATTACAAATAACATACATATATACCAAAACCATTTGACTTTATCTAGCCAAGCATGATGCATCATATGGACAGCAAATATGACTGCATAAACATCAAAAAGAATAAATGAGAAAATGACATGACAGCTTCTTTGACTGACCACTTTGAAGAAAAGCACAAGATCTATATATTGAGGTTTAGCGTCCCAATATTGCTTTTGAGATGCTGACATTTTCTTCAAAGCTTTGGGAGGTATATAGAGTGTCCTCTTGTCATATAGATAGAGTGTCACCGGGTCTTCTTCCATTAGCATCCCTGATCCATGAAGGATCAAGCCATTCAAACTTGCTAGGCGTTTTAGATAGCTCCTCGTGCCTTTTGTTTCCGGCCTTTGAATCTTGAAGTAATTTCATCCGTTTGCTATAATCCAACAAGGAGCAATCACTTCAAAACCCAAAGTTGCAACTGTCCTCTTGAACCCACTTTAATCGCAGAACTAGAAGCTGATTGCCTGGTGTTTCCGGCCCAAGGATATCATCATTGTCTTCTATAAGAAATGGACACCCTGTATCCCCTCAGCAATCTATTCCATTGGAATTGAGAAGATTTCCAGGCTACTTGATTTGCTAGAAATCAGGCAAAAACATTTGTGGAATCACCATTCACTTGGTGCCTGGGCCCTGGCACGCAAAGGTTTAAAATGCCGACATAGTACACAAGGCAAACAAAACAAATGTAATAGCACAAAAAGCATATGATCGACAAAAAAGGACACACATACGGACATAACTTAAGTGTTTGTATTTGCACTGGGCTTCATAGAAAAGTTATAGCATCAAAGTTAACATAGTCAGTAGATAGAAAAGTTGGATGAAAACTAGATATAGTAACTTAACTTAGCCTGTGTTCAAAGTTTCAACAAGACAATCGCATATAGTTAAGCAGATTTCTCATCAAACAAAATTCTAATCCACATTTCAGCAAAGCTACTCTAATGTTGGAAATGCTTTTTCTTCTAACTCTCTCACAAAATGAAAAATACAACACAGAAATGCTATATGTGGATTCCGTCTGAGAGTCGTACAGAGAAAGAGGATTGCCAAATTTTAGTTATTGCTAAAGCTTGTGCCATATTTGGCATGAAGTTTAGAAACGCTGAAGTTTAACTCATGGTTTAGCTAGCCATTGGAGAGTTTAAAATTGAGATTCGCACCAATTTTTGGGCCTTTTACCAAATGAGACTTCATGATAACATCGTGTCAATACAACCATACAAGCACACCTGCCTTAAACGTAGAATCTAAGAAACCTAATTTTCATTAATTTTTACGAGGAATTTCAGAAAAACAAGATCGTTGAATGAATCAGCAATTGTTTTAGTTCAGTTCATAACCATTGCAGTAATATAAAAAAAAATTAGATATTTTTTATTTCAATTCAAATATACCAACTTATAAACATAAAAAATCACTCCCTTAAGGGCCTTAACTTGTACTCTATAAAATTCAATATTCAAAAACTCTATTTGAAACACTCTTCTAATAAACCCGAGTTATCAATATCAATTTCAACAATCAATTAGAGATTATCTATTTTTTTTACACGGAAACAATGGATAAGAAAATAATTATCAAATTATCAATTTTTTTTTTTTTTTATAAACGGAAAAAGAAAAAATTTACATATAGAGTTTATATTATAAAACAGTAATTTTAGCTCCACCATAAATATAAAATACAGTAACTTATATACATATAAAACTTGAGTTTAGACTTAAATTCACAAAAGCCTTTTAGTTGAAACATTAGAGGATTTTTTTTCCGTGCCTTGTAAAAAAATTATGAGGTGTGATCCATTTAAAGCAATATGTTACTTCAATTAGTTGAAGCATTAGGTGGATTCTATTTAAAGTAGTTGATTCATCTTTTTTTATCAATCACAAAGAGAATAATGTTTATCAAAAAAATTTTAAGTAGTCAGGACAAGTTCCTAAAAAACAATAAAAATACGTATTTATCACTCCATCTAACATTAATTATAATTTTTTTTAAAAGATATGTCCTTCAATAATGCACAATTCGTGAGTTTGTTTTGTTTTTCATAGAAGTGTTTGCCAAAGTCGCTTGGGTGGAATACCTTTTTCATAGATTTTCTAGGATGCTAAAATTTTCAACCTTTATTATTTATCAAGTCTTTTTTGGAAATATAGAAAGATTCACTAATAAAAATAAAAAATAAAAAATAAAAAAGGAGTTTCAGACTAAATAACAAACATAAAACAAAGATGAAAGTTATATTAGCAAGGTAACAATAGGTTATGTTTCAGTTAGTTTTTTTTTAAATCAATTTTGTATTATATATATATATTTTTTAAAAAAATAATTTTAGAAAAAAATATTTTATTTTCATAATAGAACTAACAAGTTCACCACCAAACTTCTAAAAGGAAATAGAGAAGATACAAGCTATAGAAGAAGAAAGAAACACACCAACACCGACGTTTAAGAGAGACTAGTGACTACGATGTTGAGAAGTTTAGAAAAAATACGAATTATCGTAGTTGTTTTCAATTATAGACTAAATTTTCTCTCTTTTTTTTTTGGTTAAAAATTTTCACGCTCTCTTTTCTTCAATTACACGTCATTTTTTGTCTTTATTGTGGTAGTGTATCAAAATATTTCATATATTTAAAAAAATAAATACTTAAAAAAATATTTTTATTTACAATAATATCACTATCACATTATTATTCTGATAGCATTTTTTTTTGGTACAATCTTTTTTTAAATATATAAATCTTCCATAAAAGAAGCCTCAACCAACTTCTATCCAAGTTATGAAGCGTGTCTATTTCGTAGGGCATTAAGTTTCCTAAAAGTGTGGCATAACACCTACCAATTACTGAACATGACGCATGAACCCTAACCTATGACGACGAGAAAAGGAAATACCAACCTTTCAGAGGTGCGAGATGATGAATTGGTGTGTGAGGCCCTAGCCCGCCAAGGCTCTACGGTTTTTTGAGACGTGTAGTTACTTTGGTTTTGATTTTTTTTTTTTTTGTATTTGATTAAATTTTTTTTATCTAATTTAGAAAGACAAAAAAAAATTACTCGACAAATTAGTTAAAAAAATTTTCTTTATTGGAATTTTTTTAGATTTAAATAATTTTTTATATTTTTAAATTTCTCACATCAAGAAATTCATAAAAAAATATAAAATTTTAATAAAATAGTAAAAATTCAAAAAACAAAATAGCTATAAAATCTCAAAAAACCTAACCCAAAAAGGGTCCTTTGTTAGTTTTATGAAAGAATCACAAGAGGGTTGGGCCCTAGTCTCAGAGTCCACATATATCATGGCCCTGTGGGGCCTATCAAAGGCCCACTGATGATCCAATTATGTTCATCTTTTAGCTCTTTATGCCTAGTATATTTTCTTATTCCAAAATTGTCTAATTGAAAATGGACTGTGCTATCAATAACTACAACTACAAGGGTAAAAAGGTCAAAAAAACAATTATGAGTATTTGGGATGGGTGGCGTGCTGTGGTTGCTACTACAGTGGAAGAATAATTGAACCAACCATTTAAGTGGGTTCTTGGTGGGCTAGACTGGTATGACGAGCCCAATGATTGTCTTCATTACTACAAACAGATTTTTTTTTTTTTTTTTTGAAAATATCATACAAACATATCAACATGCTATTTTTTCATGTACCAAACTGGTGGTTGGACGGCTCTTTGCACCGCCAGTCATTAGTTGTTAGAGGTATTCGGCACAAACATTGGGCCAAAACAGCATTAATCATTTATTAGGAATTGCAATGAGTCGGGGTGGATTGGGATGGGATTGGCGTAGTAGACCCTATCTCGCCACAATTATGGAAGAACTTCCGAGTCCCCACCACC
>BRYE01000001.1:12557957-12562957 GCA_030159115.1 Actinidia arguta var. hypoleuca
TACCAGGACCAGACGCATCCAATCAACAACCCAATGCAACCCAAACACGAAATGGTGCGAAACCTTTGAGCAAAATGAGGCAACCAGTAACGGTCGACCCGCGAACCATTTTGCTGAACCCGAAAGGAATAAAAAAATATTAAAATAAATAAATTTTATATAAAAGAAATATATAAGCCTTGGGCTGGCTCAACAACCTATGTACGCCCAAGCCCAAGCCCGACCCGCGATCAGGCGGCGCACGTGTAGAGTGTATTGAGAAACTTAGATTATTTAAATCTCCTCTTCGTTAAAAACTTGGGTATACCTAAGGGCACATCTTATGCTTCCAAACTCAACTTATATACCACTCAACTTTTTCTTTCCCAACCAATGTAGGACTAGGTTTCAATTCCTTCTTTCAACAATTTCAACTAACCATTTTCGAAGATAATTTTAATTCACTTCTTAAAAAAATTTTGATTTATTTTTTTCATAGATTTTTTCACCAAGGTTCAAAAATTATGTTCAATCATTGACCTAAAATAAATAATTGTGAGACCCATTTTAAATATAGATCTAAAGTGACCCAAAATTTATAAATTTTTCAACAATAATTGCAAAATTACCCCTGCCACGATATTTGTATGTGATTTCTGTATAAAAAATTATGTATGTCTAGCACTTTCCTTTCAAGAATCTTCTAATAATACCCATATAGGATTATTTTAGATTTTACCCAGCCATCCACTTGGATTGCAACTTGCACCTACTCTACTTGAAAGTGAATTTTTGGACCCTATGTTTCTTTGCAACAAGTGCAAGTCTAAACTGCAACAAGACATGTCCACAACAACTACCAAATTGCTAATATAATTTCTTTTTTTATTTTTTTATTTTTGAGTATTTAACTGAGTACGTCGGAAGAAATGAAAAAAAAAAAAAAATTCTTTCCTTGTTTTCTTCTTACTTTACAAGTTTAGACAGGTGATTTTTTTATTTTGATATTTTCTTTTAATTCTCTTCTCTTTCTTTTCATTTTTTGTCGTCTTTCGAAACTTATCAAAATATGGAAGTAAGTTTGGCCTTGTTTTGTTTTTGAAATATTGTTAGTGGATTTAGTTTTTGAGTATTTTCGTCTTAAATAATTTTTTTTTTATTGTTTAGTCAAAATTTTATACGTTCTAATTCCTTTTGACGAAAAGATAAAGAAAACTATAAAAATTTTGATCAATTTTTTTTAAAAAAAATCACTAAAGATAAATTCTAGTTAATTTATTATGCAGAAACAACTTTATTTTGTCTTCAATGATTTTTTTTTTCAAATTAGATTTTTTTATAAAAATTTCAAGACTTTTCTCGTCAAGAAAAATTGAAAAAATATAAAATTTAATCTAAATAGTTAAAAAATCTCAAAAAGATACTAGACCAAACTGGGCCTAATTTTTATTTTTCCACTTATGTTCCCTTTCGTTCTTTTTTTTCTTTCCAGGAATCCACATGTTCCAAACATAACCTCATTGAGCCTTGGAATTAGCTTTAGTAACACGCCAGGGTTTAAATGCAACAACTCTTGTGAATCATATTCTTGAACGATGATGAGAAAGTTTCCCTTTTATGATGCCACAATTTCTACCATTATCCAAATAATTTAGCAATTAAAGTTGTACTTGGAACATGATTTTGTGGAGGAATTTACGAAGGAAAGAAAAAAAAAAAATAATAATATAATAAAAAGATAATGAATATACGAAGCTAAAAGAATAATTAGCTCCTAAATAAAACAGCATTCTACTTTCCCTAAAGTATTTAAATATTGATGAAAAAAAAAGTACTCGAAAATTGAAGTTCTTGTATCATCTTCTAATATTGTGTTTGGCCTGTAGATTTGACGAGGTCCAGAGAAAAAGGAGTGGAAAATCGTTCCTATTTACAGGGACAGACATAGCCAGGTCTCAAATGGGCGGGCTATCACATTAAAACTCCAGCATCACACGGCACCTTAAAACTCTAGCATAGTACAACACGGCACATGCACGGTGATAGGCCTGACTGGACTACTATTTTTGAGGCACAAGATGACACGTTTACCTGAGCAAATTTTAAATAATTTTAAATTTTTAATGCATTAAACTCATTCATATTTAAAAAAAATCATTGCATGTAACGGTACGAGGCACAAATGGGCCGAGCAAGGCTGGATCGGGCAGAGATTTCTATCAAATAGGCACGGCACGATACGAAGCACAAAAATAAATGAATCAAACTGGCACTGCACGACCAATTTGACACATCTCTGAATATATATAATTTTGTAATATTACTAGTTAATGCAACTATAAAACTAAGAATTTTCAGAAACTTTGAAGTTGAAGTTGCTCCTAACCGCCCCTTGACTACATCCGTGCTTATTTACATATACACAATTTTTATGGATAAATAAACAAACATAGACTTATTGACAAACATCTATTCGTTGCCGTATTAATTTTCGAACTGATCCAGAAACAAAAAACTTCTTTCATCTCATTTTTAATTATTACTCCTTTTAAATTTCAAAAATTTAAATTTCCCAACTGATTAAAGTAAACTCTCTCTCTCTCTCATCAGGCGAAACTGAATGCAAGAGTAGTGCCACCAGTCCACCGCTCATATGTGCTAGAATCCAAAACAAAATTGAATTTTACTTGGTGTGACTAGGAACAACATCAGCACCATTTTGTTACTTTCCAAAAACCATTACCCCTTTCACATTAGCCCAACCTCAGCCTTGAAATGGTAATAAACTCCGCCCCACCCTAATTGGTATATTTTTACTGGAATAGGGTAGAAACAAAAATAAAATTTAAAAATTTTAAGGGCTGATTTTGCATACCTCCGCCCCGATACCCACCCCAACTTCACCCCTCTAAGGTAATATATATTTTACTTATTATATTTTGTCTTATTTAATATGATTTCGTATTACAAAATCCGTTTTCTAGTCAATAAATATTGTTGTCTTTGTTTTCATATTTATACGGCCTTGACTTTAATTTCTAAGAATTTTAAATATTATATTTATTATATTAACTAAGTTAAAGCATTCATTGTTTATTATCTTAGTTTTTCTTTTCTTTTTTACAATAAAAAATAAGTAATTTTTGGTTAATCAAGAAAAAATGAAAAAAGAAACAAGGAACGAGAATGGGGCGGGATAATTTGGTCCCCTTAAGAAATGGGGATGGGGTTGGTCAATTTAATCCCATCAGGATCGGGGCTGGGATGATGCCTATTGATGGTGAGGACGGGGATGACATTTGAGGCATCCACCCCTTTACAATCTCTACATTATCCCAACCCCCTCCCAATGCTCATTCGGCTGGGCACTCAGTATAGATAATTCTTGTTATCGCGTCATATCAAAACTTTTCAACAATTAAAAGAACCTAGGGAAATTAAAAAAAAAAAAAAAAAAAGAAAACGTCAAATTATTCTCCTAAAAAACCCAATCAAGAACTAACCAAAATCAAAATTTGGAAACCTAATGAAAAAGAGGAGTGAGATCTTTACACTTTCTTTTTATACAAATACTCTCCTTATCTTCTCCTTTATATTGTGTACAGAAGTGGTCAATAGCAGGAATATTTTATAATTTTACAAGATAAAATGAAATACGAAGCATATTTGTCGGAAAATGAAGTGTTAAAATCACCTCCAAATGTAAGATTGGGGTAAAGTGAAAAGATGCTCTTGTACATTAAGCTGTATTAAGAATAGCACTAATGTGTTGCCAAATCATATGCATTTAAGGAAAAGCCTGGTGGGCCACCGCATAAACCACCACTATGCTAACTTATTAGGCCATGGCTAGGCAAGTGAGGTGTGGGTGACTCATTTTCTGAAGAAACACGTCCCAAATTTGGACTTGAAAAATTTTCAAAATTCAAAATGAATGGTTCAGATTCACTTAAGTGTGTGAATCCCACGTAATCTAGTGAATTTGAACTATTTATTTTGAATTTTGAAAGCCTTTCTGAATTCAAATTATGGGACTGTAGTAGTTTTCTCAGACAGGTCTCAGCAGCTTCACAATCACACATTCATATAGCACAAAAAGAAACACGTCATTACAGCTTTGAAGAAAAGCATACCTTCCATGGGAATCTGATCTAAAAGCTCTTTATACCCGACTTTACTTGGTCACCACCTCCTTCCTTTCTTCATGTCCTTCCTTTATAATTTCAAAACCTGTTAATTCTTTTCTTTTCAAGCCATGCCAATAATCCCCTTCACATAAAAAGGAGAGAGAGAGAGAGAGAGAGAGAGAGAGATGTGTTACCCTAGTTGTCCTTCAATAAACCTTAGGGACTTGGGACCGCATCGCAGATGGATAGTTTTGGAGAGGGCTATGGTGGTTTCGAGGGCACCAGAAACCGGACAAGCGCCAATTGTGGCAAATGAAGTGGCGGCACAAGGTGGCGGCGGCGGCGGGTTGAAGCGGTGTGTGTGTTCACCCACAAGACATCCAAAGTCATTCCGATGCAGGTACCATCATGATGAGTATGTCTGGTGTGGTGGTGGTGGTGGTGGTGGAAGTCTAATACAAGCTGCAACAACAAGAAATTAGCAGACATGTCTTGTTAAGCTTGATTCAAGAAGGGTAAACGTGTTTTCAATGTGCTACATAAATGTCTTTACTACATATTCCAGTACATGTTATATGAAGTTTGATAGCAACCACCAACCTGCACATACTAGGCATTGCTACAAAACCAAGATCGTTTCTTTCTTCTCCTCCCTCTTACCTTTGAAAACCTCCTAATCCTATCCTATCCTATCCTATCCTATCCAACCTAGGATAAATGATTGCAACTCAACTCAGAACAAGTCTTACCGCTAACAAGTTTCACCTTAACCTTAACAATCATACAGATTTGAAACCCCCAATTTATAGGTCTTATTTTGTAAAGCAAAAGCATGCCAAAAACCCAGTACTTTCACAATATTAGATTTTCACACGGGATTTAAACCATTGGTCT
>BRYE01000001.1:12567957-12570457 GCA_030159115.1 Actinidia arguta var. hypoleuca
CTTGACACATGTCAGAACCTCTCCCTCTCCTTAAATTACCCCCCTTCAACTCTTGACACATGTCAGAACCTCTCCCTCTCTTTGAATTACCCACCTCTAACCATTGACACATGTCAGAACCTCTTCTTCTCTTTAAATTACCCACCTCCAACCCTTAACACATGTCAGAACCTCTTCTTCTCTTTAAATTACCCACCTCCAATCCTTGACACATGTCAGAACCTCTCCTTCTCTTTAAATTACCCACCTCCAAACCTTGACACATGCCTCCCCTAATCCAACACCCCTCCCTTTAAATACTCCTCTCACATTTCATTTTCAGTCACATATCCCTCTACTGCTCTCTCCCTCTTAGCCTTTCATTTTCTTTTCCTATAATAGAGTTCTTTTCTTAGTCATCAATTTTCGTAATTCATAGAATAACATTATAGATGACTACTTAAGTTCATTTTCAGATAGTTGGTCATTTGATAATAATATTCCTAGTGGAGAGGGCATCTCTATAAACAGTCGTGATTATACAACTGAATTTACGACAGATCAGGTTAGTTATTATCGTTGTTTTATGCATATTTGTTATTTATTTTGTAAGTAGAGAACTTATATTAAGACTGGATAATATTGCATTTATACATCTTTATTATATTTTTTATATATATATTTGAAAGTAGAGAAGTTATGATAAATTGGGCAAATAGAGTTGGTCTGGAGAATGGTATGAGACGCGTGTTCATTTGTGGTATAAAGTAATAGGTACATCACCAAGTGCGCCTGGAACAGAATTTGGAGGCAATATTGATTAGAATTTTTATTTGTATATATTTTTGTGTATCTCTTTGTTGTGTATTATTATATGTACTCTTCTTATTTTGATTCATATTTTTATACTTTTCTAAATTTTTATAAATAATGATTCATATTTTTATACTTTTCTAAATTTTTATAAATAATGACTCCCAAAATCTATAACTAAAAAATAAACAAAAGATTATAATTAAAAAAAAATAATAAAAAAATAAAAAATAAAAAATAAAAAAAAAAAAATACACAAAACTAAAAAAAATGAAAAAAACTAAAAAGAGAGAGAGAGAGAGATGGCAATTTGGTGGGGGGGTAATTTTGTAATTTTACATGGGGGACAATTTCACCCCCCTGTCAGAGGGGGGTGAAAAGCAACTCTCTTGATCGATGTTTCATTTAATATGCCCTTTTTTTTTGATCGGTAAAAATAAATTCATTGATCAAAAGCACATACAAATATTCCCGGCCAAGCCTGAGAGAAAAACAAAAGCCCAAGACCAAAGCAAACAAGGCACAACTTGATTCTAAATGAAAAGGCCAAAACACAGAGGCTTAAAGGGAACAAAATTGAAAAGAATGAGCTGCCCATAAACAGCTCAACTTAGATCCTAACATTCAACTTATACACCTGAAAAGTCTGGGTGCAAATAGTTTAATACACGGTAAACATATATTGGATTTTCCTAATTATTGCCTTCGGGGCTTGCACTTTACCTTCAAAAGTTCTGAGATTTCTTGCTTCCAATAAAAAATAGGTGGTATTGGCTATGCCCAACCTTTTTGCTTTGGATTGGATTCTTGTCACTCTGGCTTTCTTAATTGACCATTTCACGGCGACTTTTAAAGTTGAAAGAGATCTGCGGAAGCCTAGTTAACATTTAATTGAGTTCCATACCAGTCAAACAAAGTTGCATTGGAAAAATAAATGCTCTGCTGTTTCAACCTCTACTCTGCGCAACGAGCAAGTCTGATCTGCCTGGGGATCATGCAGTCTGTCTTTTGTTAGAAGCTTCTCTTTCATGGCTAGCCATAAAATGAAGGCATGTTTCGGGGTTACATAGTTGATCCAGATTACTTTGGCCCAGTGCAGCTTGTTAGCTCTTGGCCTAAAGTATTCATAGGTCAACTTGGATTGCAGGTCACCATTGGCCATCCATTAATTCATTTTCTGAGTTGTTGCTTGCTGAGATTGCTCTGATGCGATGATCTCGTCCCTTAGAGCTATGACTTATTTTATGAGGGAAGACTCTCCATGCTTATTCCAGTACTCCCAGAAGGTCTTGCGGTTCATATATATTTGATGAACCCACTGGACCCAAAGAGAATCTTTCTTAGCTTGAATGTCCCACATAGTTTTTGAGAGAAGGAATTTATTCCAAGCTTTGGAATTTCTGATGCCCAAACCTCTTTCCATCTTCGGTAGGGTGATATCTTTCCAGGCAACTAGAGGCCTCTTGTTCTCATTGCATTTGCCACTCCAAAGGAAGTTCCTACAAAGTTGGATAATTTTGGTTTGAATTGCTGGAGTTAGGAGGATGGAAAACCAGAAGCATTCTACCCCCTGAAGCACTAACTTGATCAATTCTGTTCTGCCGGCAAAGGAGAGATTAACCCCCGCCCATGCGCTTATATACCTTGATATCTTGTCTATCATGGGGCCGAACTGGGCAACGGAAAGCCTGGAATCGGCCACTGGGAT
>BRYE01000001.1:12582957-12595457 GCA_030159115.1 Actinidia arguta var. hypoleuca
AGGAGATAATTAAAGGCAGTATGGGAGAGTACAATAGTGTTTGTGGTGCTTGTGTTGAGCGTACCTTTTTGTTATGGGCGAACGACCTTTATATAGATGGAGCAATGGGTTGTGTCAGTAGATAATGGCAAGATCCTCAGAAGGATAAGTATGGAAGGATATACCAATAATTTTGGAGATAATGTAGGAGCTTGCTATTTGTAGAGCAATCAGTAATTATAGGAGTTGTGATGGAGTTGGAGTCTAATGGAGATAGTTCTCTTGTAGAGGTGGAATCCTCACAGAAGTGGACTCTGATATGGAGGAATCTCGTAGTGGTAGACTCCTTAGAAAGGTAGAGTCTTCATGGGGTTGGTCTATGATAAGGCGAAGTAACTCATCTCGCCCATTGGTGATATAGAGATAAGATAACATCCCCTAGTATACTAGTGAGATAAGCAGCTAATGGCGAGGAGCCATGGGCGACTAGGACTATAGTGGTGATAGGGTGATATGATTCTTCAGGCGACGTGCCTATCTTGGTAGGCAGATATTTTACCCCACATCAGTAACCCCCTACTCGAGATGCCAATGTGAAACACTTGGTATCATCAAGTAACAAATCGTTTGGCGAAATGGCGAAATTAGTGATAATCCATTTTGACCAAATTGGCAATGTAAACTTTAGACATAAGGCGAAGTAAAATTGGCGACCATCAAAACTTATGGCGATCAAGACAACTTATTGAAATAAACGGGCATTCTTGATAATGGCGACATCCACAATGGCGATCAAGACACTTTATCATATCGTAATGAATGGGCGTTCTTGATAATGGCGATATCCATAATGGCGATCAAAACGCCTTATCATATTGTAATGAATGAGCATCCTTGATAATGGCGAAATCCACGATGGCGATCAAGATGCCTTATCATGTTGTAATGAATGGGCATTCTTGATGTTGGCGACATCCGTACTGGCGATTAAGATGACTTATCATGTTATAATGAGTGGGCATCCTTGATAATGGCAAAATCTACAATGGTGATCAAGACGCCTTATCATATTGTAATGAATGAGCATCCTTGATAATGGCGAAATCCACGATGGCGATCAAGATACCTTATCATGTTATAATGAATGGGCATTCTTGATGTTGACGACATTCGTACTGGCGATCAAGATGCCTTATCATGTTATAATGAGTGGGCAACCTTGATAATGGCAAAATCCACAATGACGATCAAGACGCCTTATCATATTGTAATGAATGAGCGTTCTTGATTATGGCAAAATTCACGATGGCGATCAAGATGCCTTATCATGTTGTAATGAATGAGCATCCTTGATAATGGCGAAATCCACGATGGCGATCAAGATACCTTATCATGTTATAATGAGTGGGCAACCTTGATAATGGCAAAATTCACGATGGCGATCAAGATGTCTTATCATGTTATAATGAATGGGCATTCTTAATTATGGCGATATCCACAATGGTGATACAAAACCTCGGTAGAGGGTTCAGACCTCAGTAAAGAAGGTTTAGAGATTGCCGATCTCGGCAATGAGGGTTCGGAGATGACCTCATTTTTCCTCAATCAAGAGGGTTCAGAGACGACCTCGTTTTATCTCGGTCAAGAGGGTTTGGAGACGACCTAGTTTTATCTCGATCAAGAGGGTTCGGAGATGACCTTCTGACCTCGTTTTACCTCGGTCAAGAGGGTTCAAAGAGTAGGTACTAAACTGCATCGTGGTGGTAAGAATAATTAAGCTTTCCCTTAAATCTTGATAATGGCGATAACAAATTTGACGATCTCATTATTTGGCAATGTCTAAATTTGGCGAAATAATCACTTGAACTCGGTGACATAACACTGGATAAAATTTGATATTGGCGATAATAACATTGGCAATCAAGAAACCTTGTCGTTTTGTAGCGAACAGGAGCTTGATATTGGCGAAATAAAACCTGCATTTGGTGATATAATGATGAATAATGACGATAAAAATAAAGTGAAGAAATTTTATTATTTATCTCAAACTTTGCGATTCTCATCTGCTCGGCCATATCGTGTATCTCATGGTGGAGACCCTCTAGATCTGGAGCTTGGCTGGTGTTGGTCATTGGGTGAGATCTGTTGTCCAGAGGGCTGTTGGCATTTGGTCTCGATAGCAAGCGGCTGGGCAGGTGCATAGAATAATGAGAATTGTCGTTCCCACAGACGGCGCCTAACTATTGTGGTAAAAATTTGAAAGATCAACCAACAGTCAAAATTGTTCCTCGATCTCGGCGCTAGACCTCGACAAATACTTGGATGACCTGCGCAGAATAGAACAAACGTAATCAGCCGGGGTGAGGCCGCTCAAAATTTTTCCAGCGTATGAATCAAACCAAGGCGATCAGGAGATAATTAAAGGCAGTATGGGAGAGCATAATAGTGTTTGTGGTGCCTGTGTTGAGCGTACATTTTGTTTATGGAGGAGCGACCTTTATATAGATGGAGTAATGGTCCGTGTCAGTGAATAACGATAAAATTCTCGGAATGATAAGCATGGAAGGATATCCTAATAATTTTGGAGATAATATAGGAGGTTGCCATTTGTAGAGCAATCCGAAATTATAGGAGTTATGATGGAGTTGGAGTCTAATGAAGAGAGTTTCCTTGTAGAGGTGGAATCTTCACAGAAGCGGACTCTGATATGGAGGAATCTTGCGGTGGTAGACTCCTTAGAGAGATAAAGTCCTCATGGGGTTGGTTTATGATAAGGCGAAGTAACCCACCTCGCCCATTGGCGATATAGAGATAAGATAGCATCCCCTAGTATACTAGTGAGATAAGCAACTAGTGGCGAGGAGCCATGGGCGACTAGGACTATAGTGGTGATAGGGTGATATGATTCTTCAAGCGACGTGCCTATCTTGGTGGATGGATATTTTATCCCACATCAATTAGTACAAACAAATATATAGAAGTGAAAGTGTAGAGAGAGAATCCAACTAACTATTAGGAGCTGAATTCGCACTCTTGTCGAGAATAACAAATAACTGATTTTTTCCTTTCTAAAATGGTATTAAAACGTTCACAAAAATGAAAGAATAAGAAAACGAATACAGCTAAAAAAACTATCAAAAAAAAGTGTCCAATATTTCATATATATTTTAATATATTTTATTGATATTTATACATTTTTTATCTATATGAATATATATATATATATATATATATATATATATATATATATATATATATATATATATATATATATATATATATATATATATATATATATATATATACATTATTAACTAGCCTCTCATCCTATCGAGTGTTGGTTAATATTTTTCCAACTATTATTTAGAGTTAAAATTATTTTTTGTCTATCTATAATATTAAAATACTATAAAATAATAATTTTACTTTACTTCACAACATGTACAAAGTAATTTTTGACAGTAAGTTCAAACTCATATCAATTTTTTTACCATTGAGAATGCACTTTCCAAAAATTTTAGTTATAACAATGTAATGTTGTTGGTGACTTGGGCAAACCAAATTTGACAAAAGTTTTAAACAGTATATAATTTGGCATTTAGCCTAATCAATTGAGAATTTGCATATTGGCCGCCGATAAGACTTGAAATAAAGCAATTCGTTGAGTAGGCTGGCAGGCTGGTAAAGAAATACTTGAACCGCTAAATCAATTCTAGAATGGGTTAGGCAATAAAATAATTTATTTATTTATTTAAAAATTTCTAAAAAGAAAAAGAAAAATTGTATCATGATATGGATGGCACTCTCAAAACACTCGTTCGCTTCACATTTTTACCTCTGTGTTCGTATGAAATCAAGGATTTGTGGCCAATAGATGAGTAGACTTTTGAAACTAAAAAGTCTATTTATTTTTTTGGGAAAAATGTAAGGTTTCAAAAATTTCTTTTATGAATATGAATAATTAGGACGTATAAATGACATCATAATGTCACGTGTACATATGTGTATGTCATTGTGGACTTTAGTGTAAATTGGACTCGTTTAATTTAATTGGGTTTAGGCGTATTGGATTTAAGCTTGTGTGACGGATTTGACCAAACACTTGGCCCATGGTGGGCTGGAGTTAGTGGCATTGTCCAAACAAAGCCTTAGAACCATTAAAGGCATTTATGTCTCTCTCATTTATTTTTTTGAACACATTTAATACAACATGTACGCTCTCTTATCTTCTTTCTCTCTCTCTCTCTCTCTCTCTTTTGGGTTTTGAGCATTGAGGGTTAGATTGGAGTGTGTTGGAGTGAGATTGAGTGATAGATTTTGGAGCAAGATTATCTACTCCACGAGAGCGTTGATTTGAGCTAAGAAAGTTTGGAATCGGAGCTAGTGGAGCTTGGGGGCTTCATCTCATCTTCAACAAGTTTTTGGGAGCTTGCATTGCTTGGATTTGAGGTAAAAAGGGTTTCTTTGTTAGGGTTTTACTTTGGGTTGGTGTTAATCGCTAGTATATAGCATATTGAGGTATTATTTTGGGTGAAGAACCCTAAATGAAAAACTTGATTTGAAATAAAAATGGGGAGTTCTCGAAATATGAAAGTGTCTGTTTTTTGTGATGTCTACCGATAGTCATATTCTTTTTACCGGTAGTTCTCTTTATTTTCTGAAGTTGGTTCGAGGGCTCGACCTATCGATAGTCATTTTTCCACTACTGGTAGTGATTAATTGTCTTTTGCCACTAGATGGCCGGATACCGATAATACTTGTTTCACTACCGGTAGTAATTTATTTTATTTTATCACTGGATGACTGTATACCGGTAGTATTTGTTTTCACTACCGGTAGTGATTATGTTATTTAGCCACTGGACGGTTATCTACCGATAGTACTCTTTTTCACTACCAGTAGTGAATATTAGGATTTTGTCTCTGGATGATCTCTTATCAGTGGTACTCTTTTTCACTACCGATAGTGAAAACAAGTACTACCGGTAGTACCCAGACCACTACCGGTAGTGACCTGTTTACACAATTTTTATAAGAGGTTTTAAAAATAAACACTTTGGGTTTATATTAATGGTTATGGATATAGTTTTATGACAATTGCATTATAATATTTTTAATAATGATTATTATTGATGATTTTTAATTCTTGCATAGTATACTGTCTACATTAAAGCTCTTAGTAAATGCAATATGAATTTATGTTGGAGCGTGAAATTTATAAATAGTTTTTGAGAATGACAGGCTAGGAGATAACGAAATTAGATGGCTTAGATTAAGCCCAAGGTGAAAGACCTAGATAACAACCGTGCTCGGGGGATGTTGACCCTTCGGTTAGTGATCGAGAATGCGACTGGATATTGGGTATGTCAATTCTTCGGTGAAAATCTGAGAAGTAGGCCAGAATAAGGGAATGTCAAAGCCTTCGGTGAAAGTCTGAGAAGTTGGCCGAATGTGTATCACATGCTTAGTGGATAACGAGTCCGGTTAGGTATTAGCATAGGTGTGTCATTCAAAGGAATTTGATTATTGCTTTCATGAAACGCCGGAAAGTTTGTAAATTCATTGATTTAAGAAATCATGAAATAAATACTTTTGAGAAAAATTCAGAATATGTAAAAACTAAATGATTTGTGAAATCATGGATTGGAGATAAAAATTATATTTTGATATGAATGAAAGCATATTTTATTGCATCATGTTTTCGTTGTATAGTTATGTATCATGATTTTTCTTTGAGACATCAAGTCTATTTTTAAATCTTTTCAAGGTAACTCACATTTACTATAACATGAATTTCAGGTACCGAGGGTTATCTTGAGTCTTGAGGCACGTGGATACCATATTTTATTTTATTTTATTTTGAGAGATGCATAGACATGTATTTTTTTGAAGAGTTGTAATATTCTTTTGGCCCGATGTGGGCATTGTCAATGGATTATCATCCATATTCTGTATTTGATAGCTTATGGAGCCTGATCCCATGTGAGGGATTTGTAAGTACTCTGATGTAATGATAATACATTGTCATAATATTTAGTTTGAGTTTTTTGCATTTGAGTTGTATGTCTACGTGGCCAAATTTGATGTTATTTGGGTTGTGACAAAAAATATAGTGTAAATATTCAAGTACGTAAGTAACAGTGTAATTTAATTAAAATAATTATAAATTTTTTTGTAAGATATAAAATGAAATTACAAAATTAGTGAAAAAAGGAAGCATTTTTTTTTGTTTGCTTTTTAACTTCGAAACTATATATAGATAGATAAATATTTAAAATAAGTTTTAAAAGGTAATTGTTCCCTAATTTAATACCAAATCTTTTTTAGAGTTTAATAAATGTAAACGGTTTTGAGGTCTCTGGAGTGGCCTCAATATGGGTCCACCTCATGTCCATTTTTGTTATCTAACCGTTGATTTAGTAAGATTTGTTGATACGATTATTCATGCAAAAAATCAATTTGATAAAACAACAATAGGCACATGATCTAGAAACATTTGTTTAAAAAAATGCCAAATATGATTTTTTGAATAAGCTAAAAGAGAAATTTTATTTAATCACATGGCTACTAATGTCCGTTTAACTTGATTGTTTGCGTGTATCGTGTTTTTAGCGACCTTTATAAAATAAAAAATCTAAATTATAAAGATAGACCAACCATAAACTCATAGAAAATGCACTACAGAATTATAGACTTTCATGTATTATTATATAAATATATAGTAAGAATGTTTTCCAACTTTCATTTCCTTTGCAAAACCGAGGAAATAAATTAATAAACTTCCTTAGAATTTCCTTCCCACCTCCTTTAAGTTCATTTCTCTTCTTTTATTTTTTCTTCTCCAAGTTTCAAACACAACTTAGATTAGGAAGATAACAAAAGAATTGGAGAAATAATTTCCTCACTACGCACTACACTTATTTTTTTATTATGTAAAATTACAAAACATACCATATATTTAATAAACATTTGAATATTATGCAAGTATACTTTAGTAACATTACAGAATAAACTTTATAAAGAATGTATTGTACAATATTTTAAAAAATTCTAAACAAGAGCCCTTCATTATCAATATTCGACACTCGTTAGCAATAATCGTTACCGGTTAAAAGGTAGTAAAAACATTTCATTGAGGATGTAAAAACATATTTAGCACACTTATGGAGAAGAACCTGACTACCTGTATAAAGATTGTGAAGTTACACCTCTTGAAGATTGGCCGCTTGTAAGAGGCATGCCTCCCGAGCTCGTAGATTCAAATCCTCTCAGCAGGAACTCTTGTGACCACCTCACCCCCCACGCGCAAGCGCGTGAAATGGCTGTGGGAAGGGTTGTAGGGCTTAGTTTGGTGCGCGCAAATTGGACCAGGATACACTACATTACCCAAAACAAAAATAACCTTATGGATGAATTGGTAATCAGCAGTTTGACAAATATTATCTTCCAGGTTTGCTCATGCCAAATCCTAGAAGATGCAAAACAAAGAGATTCATGGTGGCTAATGTTGTGGCTTATCGTATAAGTTTGCCAAGCCTAATCACCTTTTGACAAACCAACCAACATACCGGATAACTTATTCCTGGCACCACCAAATTAAGGCCCAGTTTGGATTAGCTATTTTTTAGCTAATTTAGTTGCTTAGTTTTTTTTTTTTTTTTCATTTTTAGTGATTTTTTTTTATTTGATAAAAAATTTATAATTTTATGGTCCTTCTTAACGAGAGAAATATAAAAATGTAGACATTTTGTTCAAATTTGGGAAAAATCCACTTAAGATGCAAAATATAACTTATTTGTCGAGTAAAATTTGAATTTTTTTTTACTTGAGTGAAGTTTTTTTCAAATTGGATTAATTGTGTTATATTTTTAACTTTATCTCGTCAAGAAAAACTTGAAAAATATAAAATTTGGATCAAACTGTTAAGAAAGTTCATTGAAAAAAAAAACTCTAAAACTAAAATAGCTAAATTAGTTGGCCCAAATTGAGCCTAAGAAATGAAACTAAGGGGCGTTTGGTTCCTAATTTTAAGTCAATTTTTGAATTTTTTTTCCGCCTTTATATTATTGGCTACAAAAGACATGCCTCGTATTTTTTATTAAAAAAAGGCCCAACTCTAAGGGTCATCCATGGAGTTAGACCCTACAAGAGTTACCTACGGTGGGTGTTATCTAACAAGACATTCAATCTGTAATATTAAGTTATAGACTCACACATCGGCGGTGACACGTACCCACACTCTAAACACTTGGTACTGTTTGCCCAGGCCTAACAGGCACGCCTACCCAATTTTGTGCTTTATATGCCTAGAAGGCTAGCCACTCAAGAATGATTGAACTTAAGACTTAGAGCCTGTTTGGCTGATGGATAAGAGGGGGATAATTTTTTCCCCCTTCTTTTCCCCCTTCTTTTCCCCCTTATCCGGCGTTTGGATGGCACAAATTTGCCCGGATAATTTTTCTTCCCGGATAATTTTTTTCCCTAACAGGGGGATAGATGCGGATAATTTATGGGTGACCCTTATCCTAACTAAAAGTTATCCGGATAGATAAGGGGGTGAGGGATAAGGAAAAAAATATATAAAGAGAAACAAAATGTATATTTTTAATATTTAAATATTTTATATTTTGTTTCTCTCTCTATATTTTCTTCCTTATCCCCACCTTTATCCACCCATTCTAAAAAGTATCCAAACAAAGTTAAAAGTTATCCCTCTTTAAAAGTTATCCCCCTCTAAAAATTATCCTCATAATACTATCCGCCAGCCAAACGACCCCTTAGGGGTTAAAATCACGTGTCTTTGTTAGTCAAACCAACCCATTTGGTTGACATCACTCTTATTTTGATCTTCTCCCATAGCTCATCTCTAAATGAACGGCATCGACAACAATATTTGAATCCATGTCAATGGGGCTTGCTTAACAAGCCCATGGAACCATTTTCCAACAGGTCATGAAGAACCCCCAAAATTTATCATTTAATGAATAAAAAAAAAGCATGAAAATGATTCACTTGCAAATGTCATCGTCAAACAAACCAATATGCAAATTCAATGAATAAATGTTTCACGTACAAAGAATAGGAAACAACAAGCCAGTCGCCAATGAAAATTCTAGCTGTCAATTTGGCGTGTTAAACCAATGGTATGTGTACAAGTTATCATTGACTTGTATTTTTATGGTCTTCCTCTAGATCTAGAAGATCACAGGTTATCATTGACTTGTATTCATTTCCATCGTCTTCCACTCGATCTAGATCTCATCATCACTGTCCTCATTGTTGAAATCATGATTTTCCTCTCTGTTAAGTATGCTTTTTCCACATAGGGGAATTTGTTTGCATAAGAAAAGAAGATGGCTGATTTAATCCTTTGATCTCCACCTTCAAGGCAGCTTTATGAAAGCTGTTCATTTGAAACGTCTCATTGGGAAGTTGTACTCATCATTGAAGCAAATATGGCAGAAATTGCTCTTGCCGGTGCTACTGCAGTCCTCCGGCAAACAGTAGGTGCTTTGAGCAGTCTAGTTTTTAAAGAAGGTTCTGGCTTGTCTCAGTTGCGAGAAGATGTTATTTGGCTAGAAAGTGAGATGAGACATATTCAATCCTATTTGGAGGATGCGGAGGCCAAGCAAGAGACAAGCAGAGGAGTGGCCAACTTGATGATTGATATGAGAGACCTTGCTCACGATGTGGAGGACATTATGGAGAAATACTTCCCCTGGATCGCTTCACACCAGAGGAAAGGATTTAGGGGTTTTCTTAGGAGTTCTGCTTGCGTCTCGTGCTACGGTTGTGCTGCTCGTGACTTTGTCATTGACATTGAAGGGATCAAAAGAAGAGTTGAGAACATCCATCGTGTCAGACAAACTTATGGTATCAATGAATGTAGTGGTCGTAGAAGTGAACGAGACATGTGGGATGAAAGAAGGTCTTTTCCCCATGTTGATGAACCAAATGTTGTTGGTTTTGAAAAACATATCGATAATTTGGTGGCCAAGATGCGTAGCAAAGAATTACGGTGTCGTGTGGTCTCCATTATTGGCATGCCAGGCCTAGGCAAAACAACCCTTGCCAAGAAAGTTTACAAGTCCATTCAACATAGTTTTGAGCATTCAGCGTGGATCTATGTTTCTCAACAAGCAAACATAAATGAAATTTTGCAAGACATAGCAAGACAAGTTGGATTGGAGAAAGAGAAGTGGGAGGAGAATTTTGAGGCCAATTTGTGTACGCTCCTAAGCGAACACAGGTATGTAATTGTGCTTGATGATATATGGCGCACCGACACATGGGATGCTATAAAGAATGCCATCCCTACTAATAAGGAGAATGGAAGTAGGATCATCCTCACTTCTCGGAACAGAGATGTGGGTACTCATGTCGGTGGGCTGAGCTCTCTACATGAGTTGCCAACCTTAAATGAAGAAAACAGTAGAGAACTCTTCTTTAAAATGGTTATGAATTCCCCGCAAACTACAAATGGAACCAGTGATCCACCTCAACCTCAGTTGAAGAGTATAGGCGAACAAATATTAAAGAGATGTGGTGGTGTGCCACTAGCAATTGTATTAACAGCAGGTTTGCTGTTATTGAGAGAGAAATCAGAAAATGAGTGGAAGCGGATACTCGAGGGCATGGGTCAGGATCAAGACCAATGCTCAGAAATATTTGCCTTGAGTTACAAAGATTTGCCTTCAAATCTGAAACCATGTTTTCTATACTTTGGACTTTTTCCGGAGGACCATGAAATTTCTGCATTCGACTTGATTAATCTATGGGCAGCCGAGGGATTTATACGAGCTAACGGACTGAGAGAGGTCGAGGATGTGGGGGATGATTACCTAAATCATTTGCAAGCTAGAAATCTGATTCAAGTTGTTCGAAGGAGGTTTGATGGAAGAGTTAAAAGCTGCCGCATTCATCATATTTTGCACGGTCTTTGCATTCGGGTAGCCAAGGAGATTAATTTTTTTAACACCCATAACGACACGAACACGTATAATGCTACTTTGAGAGTACGCAGAGTCACTACCCTTGGTAGTGATTTCGGTAATTACCTTTCTTTGAATTATCAAACTCCTAAGCTTCGTGCTATGTTATGTTTCAATGGAGATCTAGAAAACATAAGAAGCAAAAAGGATAAGAATTTCCTTCAAGGCTTCAGATTTCTTCGAGTACTAAGTGTTAAGAGTGATTACCTTTCAGGGTATCTTCCAATTGAAGTTGGAAATTGGAGGCACTTGACTTACCTTGGATTGGGATTCAAATGCAGTCATGATCAGTTTGTAGAACTACCTCACACCATCAGCAATTTGAGAAGTTTGCTAACCTTGGATGTACAAGAGTGTTACGGTGTCATCCTCCCTCATGTTATTTGGAATATGAAACAATTAAGACATATTCTCTTGCCTCAATATTGTAGGGCTCGCTCATTCTATGGGGTCAAATTCATTCCATTGCATCTACCTAAAATTTCTTTTCCAAATCTCCGGACCTTACACGGGTTGCCTGGTCACCTTTTTACGAGCGATGGGTGGCGCAAGCTTACTAATTTGAGAACATTGCGAGTCAATTTTCCGACCAAGCGTATGATCAAGGTATTATCAGGTGCAACACCTATATCACGCAAGCTTGAGGAGTTGAGGTTGCTGGGAAATAAAAACTGCAATGCACTGAATCTATCTCGATATGAGAATCTGGTTGAGGTACATTTCCAGAAAATGTGGAGTTTTGAGTTGCCCCAACATGGTAAGATGCCTCCAAACCTCACGAAGCTTACCCTTGAGAGAACTTATTTGGAAGAGGACCCAATAAAGACTTTACAGAAACTACCTAAACTAAAGATCCTCAAATTGAGCAACATTCGATACAATGGAAACAAAATGGTTTGCTCCGGAGAACATGGTAACTTTCCCCAACTCCAAGTATTGAAAATCAAAGGCATGCTTTATCAAGAGTTTGTAATTGAGGAAGAAGGCATGCCAAGGCTGCAAGAATTCTGGATCAGGGAATGCAGACCCATGACAATTAGGATTCCAGATAGAATCAGAAACATAATGATCACTGACTACCAAACGAAAAGGTCCGGCGTTTATCCTATTGTTTCATCCACCGCTCCTAATCTTATTGTTTGCATTTCTCGGCATTTGGTTTTGTTTCCTCTACATGTTTGTAATGCACATGATTTCCCATCCATTGTCCAAACAGGGTTCTGGCTTCAAGAGTTCAAAGGTGAAGGGAAGGGAGGTTTTAACACCCTATTTTGAAAGGTTCGATTCTCCGAAACTATTCTCTCTTTCCAGTGTTACTAGTAAGAAAATTATTTACAAATAGTAGAACTTTTAACAACATTCTTATTGAGTTTTTCTGAAGAATAAGATGGATCGTACTTGGTTTCAGATTTTTTTTCCTTCCGATTACAGTTTAGTTATTTTGTTCTGGAGCTATCTCACTGAACCACACACTTTCAAGTTACAAGCAATCAGCATGTGTTTCTTCTACTAGCAAGCCTTAATATATAAA